>VXBQ01008403.1:241577-369586 GCA_013400175.1 Phainopepla nitens
CACCCCAAAAAAAAACAGAAAAAAAAAAAAAAAAAAAAGTAATAAGGTATTTAAGAAACACAGATACAAAATTAATTGACTCATACATTCTGTGATAGGTGGCAGAATTTAATTATTGATAAAATAGATTAAAAACTGAGTATAAAAATAAGAGAAGGGTTTGATTTAAAAATAAAAGGCCTAGAAAAAGAAAGATCATACCTAAAACTACACAGAACCCTTGAATTTCAGCCTTTCTGAGATTCGGTATTAAAATCCAGTTCTGTAAGCATTTTTAATTTAATTTTATCCATTCATTTGTTGTTTCTGATTTTTTGTTGTTATTTTTTGCTCCTCATCTCTTGCCACTTGCTGGTTTGTGGAAAAACCACAGTGCTACCACGCACTTGGCCCAGGAAACCTGGCCCAGGCTCGCTGAGGTTCTCTAAGTGAGGGTGAGAGCCAGGGTTAAAGAGGGCCATGGCTGGCAGTAGGGAGTGGCAGGATATCCCATCTGCTTTTTCCAGTTGCCTTGGTATTTTTTTGTGCAATGGGAGTGATGGCAAGTCCTTTACTTTAGACCTGTCAGAATTTGTTTAGTAGATTAAAGTTGGGAGACTGTTGACTGAAACAGAACTTTCCTCTAAAGGTTTTATTGTGTTTTTTTTCTTAAATTAAATTTTGTTTCCTATTCCAGCATTACACTTGAGACCATCATACAAACCCTCCTCTTTACACAGTTTTTGCTGCTCTAATTAATTCCCTGCTTTTCTTCTGTAGTCTCCCATCTCTCCTCCCTTCTGAAACTAGATCAAATAATAGAGGCAGTCTTCCAACTTTGTTGTTTGATGTGCTTTTATCACAAAATGAAGCAAAAATAAAAAGTGTGACTTTCTTATTATGATACTGTTGGTTGTTAAAACGAGGTCTCTGAAAAAAAATATTGAGCTTTTAAGATACCAATCAGCCATGTGATAAAACCTCTCACTCTCCAACACATGCCAAATCTTAGAAACGCACCTGCTGTTGTTGTATTAGTTTTAAGAACTCAGAGATGAAGGGTATAAAGTATCTCAGCCACCAAGCAGACTGCAGGATAATCCACTAATCCAGAGAGATGAAAGGAAATGCAGATTTTATGCCCTCTTGAGAATGGCAGCCTGTCAAAAAATAGATCCTTCTGCTCAGTTTGCCAGAAAAAGAGAGAAAAGAGATAGAAAAGGTCTCTATCTCAGAGACACAAACACACATACATGGACACAATAAGAATGTCTGTGATACAGTAATATATAAATCAACACCCCTGGTAGAAATCAATGCCAAAACATATATTGATATGTACACTATTTCTTTTATGATGAGAAAGAAAGTATATTTGGGGGACTAAGTAATTCTCTTTGCACTTTAAAATAGGACAAAAAATCCAGGATATCTAACAGATTAAAATCAGAAGAGGAATATATTCTTTTACGCAAAATGAACATTTTCTTCACAACATGCACTAAAAAATAAAATTGCAGAACACATTTGCTCTAGAAGAGTTTTAAGGTATCTTATTCAAATAACAATCATGGCCAATACACAAAACTTGAATGTTCCAGGGGTTTTGGAAGTCAGATTCTGATGCCTTTATGCACGACAAATGCTACATTTACCTGCAATTAGTAGGCGTCAATAATAAGAGACTAAGACAAATTTGGATTTGCATTTTGGAATGTAATCATACATTTTCATGTGAACCCCACGTGTATATGAGAGATTTTTTTTTACTGGAGAAAGTGCCAATATTACTTCGAACACAGGAAAGAAAACCTGTGTGATCATCCCTATTTCTTCAGGTGCCTTGTATTTAATCTATTTTTTATCTTTTATGTTCACAGGGTGCAGAAGGTGAAGGTGAGGATGGAAAAGCATATCAGGCAAAATGTGGATAGAGTCAGCAGGAAAAGAAAAAAATGCATGCTGTCCTCTACTGTGCAAAGCAAGCACAACCGCTGGCAGGAAGAAGTCTGCACTTCTGGAAGGAAAAAAACAATCAAGAAAAATTCTTCACAAAACACAAGAAAAAATACGAAAAAGAATAGATCTTGTTTTCCATTTCATGGCATAAATAATGATTAACTTTGATTTGAACAAATTATGTAAATACATTTGCCTGGTCTGTAATTTGCATTCTGTAGGTCTTCATTTTACATTTAAAGTGAGTACTGTTCGTTCTCTGAGATTATGTATGTCATGATCACAACTAAGTGATGATAAACATTTAAACCTACAAGTATTACTTTAGTTCAAAAGCACAGTAAATTAAACAAATTCTTTTGAACTTTCAATGATAAATTAGTGAATACACATATATAATACTGCTAGTGTTCCTGCATTCAGTAGATGCAGCTATCTATGTATGTATAACTGTGCATACTGCTTGCAAGAGTTTTTTATTAAATACATTGAAAGTCTGACCAATCTACCTTTAGTGGGAACTCTGATTTGCTGGGAAAGAAATGTCATGATTCACAATATGGATACTGCCTTTAGAAGACTAGATGCCTGAAACAAGGTGTTAGAAATCAGCTTCACTGTTAGGAAGCAAGGGGGTGACAGGAATAGGAAAACATTACCTGCACTTGAGAGAGGAACAGGGAGACACACAGGAGGCAGCCAGTGCACAGCCATGTAGTAGAACCCAGGATGCTTTTACCTCTCTGTTAAATCCCTTCTTATGCTGCCTTGCAATAGAATTGGTACTTCTGAATTGCCAAAGAAGCACCACAACTTCTTCCTGGCTCCTGATCCTTATCCGTGCTGTAGCTTGGTTGACTTTCAGCTCCTGTTGCTCTTGGGAGCAGCAGAGGACTTGACCAGGTAAGAACAGACGGGGAGGACCTCTGGCTTCCAGCAAGGCAATGAGTGTGACCACAGCTGCAGTACTTGCCTGCTGGTCACAGTGGGGCTGGATAGCAATGGCTGTGTAGCACTCAACGAGATTTCATGCTCTGCAAACCCTCTAGGCAAAATCTGTTTCCTTAAATGCTGTGTTAAATGAGAAGGTTTGATGTGGTATGAAATACCCCCTGTAAGTATTATTGTGGGAGTCCCATGAAAAAGAGAGGTCACAGAACACTTATTCCATGGTCTTTTCCATGGGTTTTAAAAAGCATTTCAGAAGAACAAAGTGTTAAGAAGAGATTGCAAACAGAGCAGTGAGATGGCTTTTTGTATATTTATGAAGAGAAAAAGGCACGAGGTGGGGAAAGTAAGAAGGCTCTACAATCCCAGAGTATTAGTATTTGATGTTAATATTCATCCTATTATGCAAAAATGCAAAATTAGACTTAAATTCTTAGTTAAGAATGCTCTGAGGCTTCTACAAAGATAGTGAAATTAAAACCATTAAGACAAAGATGATACATAGCTACAAAACATTTTAATGATTATTATTAATACACCAGTACAGGTCCAATAATAATCGAACTGAATACAATTTCAGAAAACATGAGTTAACCCATCCATAATACATATGGATGCACACAATGACTTAATTTGGCTGTTGTGTACCTCACTTGCATCCCTCCTGCCAGTGAGGTGGGTAAAATGATTTGTTATAATATTCAGTTCCCCTTCATGTGATCTCTGCCTTGAAATTGATGGTAATTATAATGAAAAAAGGTTTCTGAACAAACTCAGTTCATAAGGACTCACTAGAGGTACAGACATCACACTCACCTCAGGTTTTTCTTTTTTACCGTAACATTCTGGTTATATCTATTACATAGAAAAACGTGTGCAAAGCCAAAACAGACAGAGTTTGCAGATGCTGAGGAGTTGGAAACTCCTTCATTTTTTGAAAGTGTCTGGAGGGGACTTGGATGTCAATGCTTTTTTTGCTCAAGGAAATTTGAGTCCACGTCTATTCCGGCAGTAAAGTGGTCAAGTCATTAAATTATAGTCTGTACCTGTATCTGGGAATACAATTCTCCCCTATTGCTGGTGCTGTAGATTAAGTCTGAGGAGTTAAAATACCATTTTTCAAGTGTTCTGCAGTGAGTTGCTCTCAGTCTATCCCATTGAAGAAAATTCAACTCGTGTAGTACACTGAAATATTTATTGTGAGTAATTCCATGGTCTGGTTAGGACATTAAAGAAAAAAAAAAAGCAACCAAAAAGGGAGACCGACTTTCTGCTTGGTTCATAGGAGCAATGAATGTCCTTGCATAATTAATATTTAATTTACCACCCTCACATAAGAAGTAAGTGATCTTCAATCTCAACCCTAGTTCAGTGCATGTTTAATTAGGAATGCAAAGGGAAATTGCCCCAGTAAACAAGAAATAAAGCTCCTTGTCTTTGAACCAGAGGTTTGGACTATCTTTTTGAAGGGGTCTATCAGTTCAGATGGGTCAAAGGTACAAATCAAAGCAAGATGTCTGACTTTTGGTGGGCTCTATTTTCTTCAGCATTGCGATTGTTTGTACTAGGATTTTGTCTTAAGATCAGAAGCGCATTTTTCAAGTGACTCTCTCAATCACCTCTAGATCCTGTACATTGGTTCACACCAAAATTCAAAGCCTGTGATCCAGCTGCACACAGCAGCTCAGTTCAGAGGGTCAGAGCCACATTAGTCTGAAGTAGCAACCCCTGAAAGCCATATAGGATAAAATGCAAAGCCCTAATTGCTTTTTCTCTCTACAAATTTGCCGTGACTGGACTGCACTTCTTCCTAATGCAGAAAATGGCCTTAACTTCACCTTTGCTGCATGAGTGATTTTCTTTTTCAGTGACTTCAGCCTACATACAAATCATTTAGAAGGGACCAAACCCACAATTTCTGACATTTCCACTGGTTGTAAGAATGAAAAGAATGGATTTATTTAAATTATAGCATGCTTTTGCTACATTTGCAGATTTGATTTGCCCCATAAAAAGTTCTCATGCGTATCTTGAGCCCCAGTTGAACTATAATTCTATGCACAAACATTTGCACCTGTATTATATTTTAGGAATAAAAATCAAGAAACTATCGGGATTGATACTAATTTTCAGTTTAAAAGAGCATAATGTGCAGGACCAACTAGCTTTTTATGGTAAGAGGATAGGAAGGCTGACAATACAGGATTTAAACTTCTTTAGGGAATGCAAAGTCTTTTTTTTTAACAAATTCCTAGATGTTATCTTCTGGGGTATGCTTAATGATCATGAGCTGTTGACTAATCACAGACTGCCAAAAATATGGTTCAGAATTGTTTGTGCAATGCAATTTCTCAGATAATTCTCTTCTAATGTGGAGGCATTTTCTGTCTTGATTATTGATAATGGGCACTAGGTGCTGAGTTTTCTATTAGTGATATTCCAATACATGATATTTCTTTTATTAATTGTACCACCACTACTATGTTTTGGGGTTCAAGCTGTGGACTGCAGCTATCTCCAAAAAGATGTGAATCTAAGCAAGTGAAGAATGAATGATTTACATCAGCTACAAATGCACCATTTGCCCAAATGCTGCAAGCAATTAATTTCAAAAGCTATTCTAATGAATGGTATTCATGCTTCTAAAATGAACTAGTGTGGAACCTGCCAACTTCTTTCCAGAACAATCTTTGATATGAGGCAATGAACATGCAGAGGCTTTGAACAAGCAAATTCAAAAAAGCATTTTGAATATTAGAAGTAGTCTGAAATATGAGTGCACAGATATGTTTTTATGGAAAATTCATGCAAATTATTTCTAGATTCCTTGACTTCATTTTTTTGCTCTAAGATATTAACTATTTTAATATAGTCTTCTTGCTGAATTACAAACAGGACTCGTTTTTGCTGATTATTTATTTCTTTGGCTCCTACTTGTAGCACAGCTGAGCTTTATTTTAGCAATCTTTTTTCCTTCTTCAAATCTCACACACAGTGCACTTTTCTGTGTGATCTGAATAGATTTAATTGAACTTTATTGGGGCTAGTACTGAGTAAATGTAAATTTAAATGAAAAAGAGGAAGGACTAGACCAAAAGATTTGCCAAATTGCACCCTAAAGGATAACCATATACTTGGTTAACAGAACATATTTTCAATTTTCACTTTCATCCATTCACACTTTTGAAACTGGGATAATCCCTGAAGCTTCTTTCTTGCCAAAAAGTGTGCTCTCACAGACTGCATTGTGAATGCACATAAGAAATACATTTTTAGTTGCTAATTCATAAGATTGAATACTGTGGTTGGTGTTCACAATATAAGAATATTGCCTGATAGCATAAAATACTTCTTTATGCTGCTGCATTTAAGACCTTTGTAATCTTTAGAGATAAACATCACACCTATCAAAGTTCAGGTGATATACTAAAATCCTTTCTACTGATCCCAGCAATTGTTTCTGTGTTATTTTATTGAAGGAGCTCTATAGGTTTTTATGTGAATTAAGTGACAATATTATTGAAGAGAGGAATGGTCCAGTTCTCAATGGGCAATGAAAGTGAAGTCATGGGCCATTGTAACCAGGGAACCACATTACAGTCCCTTAAAATTATTTATAGAAATGAAAGACTTGGAAACAAACATTTAAGACATTCAATACCTTGTAAAATCTAAGATGTGCATATTAAAAAAAAATTTGGGATATGTACATGTAATATGACATAATCAAACTTTTCCCCTGTGAGTGAAACTCATCTGTTATCTTCTTGTCTATCTTGTATTTATGCCTTTTTCACAAATACCTTTATATTTTGCCCTTATTAATTAATGAACTTGTAAGTCCTTTTAATCATGTGTGTTTGGATGACAGTGTGTGTACAACTCTTATGTTGGAAAAGAGCAGGCAGAGAATAGAAAATACATGGCAGATTTCTGTGTTGATGAACCTGAAAACAGAGACTCTCCTACTAGAAGCATCCATGATGTTTCATGAAGAGATGAAACATCTCCAGGAGGTTATTTTTCATTTCTGTTAACAGTTAAAATTGTTGGTTCTGAGAGCATTTTTAATATCAGCTTCAGATAAAGAAATATATCTAAATTAAGCTGTCTGCAGTATCCATTTCTGTGAAGGTAAAAAAAAAAAAAGTCTAATGAGAAAAAACAAGATATAAAAAAAAAAAATAAAAGGCAATGGCCAAACAACAAAAATGAGACATAAAGTAACAGTGTCCCCATCCTCATTTTGTGTAAAGTCTTACAACAGTTCAGAAAATTATTGTAGTGCATTTCAAAACATCATCATAAGATTGATAGAAGGTTATAAGAAGGCAATGAAAATAAACAAGATGCAAAGAGTTCAGCATCAGAGAATTGGGATCTACTACCTGATGTTGGCCACCAAGGAAAAGTACATCAAGGATATAAGGAAGTTTAGACAGAGAAGGCTGTTGAAGATTATATTATTCTGCCTTCCCTGAAGAGCTTTCTAGAGAATCTCAGTAGATTTACTGGGTTCAGTAACATGGCTCCTTGGTGGCTGGTAGGGAAAAATTATTGTCAAAGAGATTCTAGTTTTATTGTGTGAGAATGTTTTCAGCTAACTGGACACTTGATGTTTGCCCACAAGAGTTTTCACTGTGAGTGAAAAATCACATCTAAAAAAGTTATGGATGCCTTTGAAAATCATTCCTTGTCTCTATGGCTGCCCTCTGTATGGATTTTACCTTTCACAAAAGCTTTGGGGGTGATGTGTGGCCACAGCAGTGCATCAGGCACAAACAAGTTTTCCTACAGTTCAGGTGTTTTAAAGGGCTCTTACTATGTTATAGACCACTGTCTGCAGCCAGATGCTGGATTAATTTTCGGCACTTTAGCTGACATCCTTGAAATTAATAGGAATTTTCCCTAATTTTCATATTTGAACCATGCTGTCAAAATATCTTTTAAAAGTTGTCAGAGCCTCGGGGACTCAAAGTTTCTGAAAGAAGTGGCATTAGTAATAAAGCAACACAGAAAACATTTGAGAGTGTAGAGAACTGATTAAAACAGATTCTCTGGTTTGGATCTCAGTAGGCACAATACAGTACATTTTATGACTGAAGGTAATTATAGGATATTTGTGTGATTAAGCTTGCAATTTTTCATATAAAATCAAAAAGAAATATCTCACATTGTTCTTCAGGCTGACTTTCCTTTGAAGTTTTTTTTTCTTTAGCATCAGTAAAAAAGATATTGAATGAAAAAGGCTTGTTCTGAGTTGCATTTCTGCAAAACATTTAGTTTCTAAATATATTTATTTTAAATAGAAGCTTTAAATATAAAATATTGTGTTATGTCATATGGTGTTAAAACTTATCTAAACATTCAAAAAGGAATACAGAGACAATGGCAGTTGGAGCAGCTCAGACATCACTGAGCTCCCCACCCCAGGGAGTCATCAGCCCATCACAGCCCTGTCTCTGTAAGCCCAGAGGAACACAGCACAAGTGGAACACCAGCTAAGGGCTGCCTCAGGAAAGGCTCAGCCCCAGTGTCCAGGGATGACCCTCATCATGATAGGCCATGACCCTCATCATGGAGGAGCAGCTCCATATCCCCTTCCAGATCATGGACATGCTGCCTAGAGGTGTTGAATGTGTTATGGGATGCTGGGGAAGAGCATTTTGGGATTGCCAAGTCTTACTATGGGATGTTTAGGGATGAAACCAGAGGTGGAGAAGCAGCGGATGGATTCAGATGATTTGGGGAGGAACAACTGTGAGAAAATAAAGGTGCAAGGGGACAAACAGAGCTGGAAGTGTGCAAATAGCAGCTTGCCTGGCCATGTCCCCACAAGGGTTGTTAGGGCCCGTTGGTGGGTGGTACGAGTCTGAGCCAAGGGTGGATCGTTGTGCCAGCAGCTGGGCTGGACTGTGTCTTGGGGCCAGTGACCAGGGACCCCCAGGGAGTGATAGCCCATTCCAGCCCCAGGTGGGACCAGGCCAGAGCCTGTCTGGCTGCAGTGCAGCACTGGGAGCCAGTGCAGGTGTGTGAGTGATTGCATGGGTGCTGCTGGGGTCTCCTGGGGAGAGAGTGTCAGTCAGCTCTGTACATGTTAATATGTGTGTGTGTGCAGGTCTGAGCACCAGCAAGCAGAGTGGGCCGTGGTTCCACTGATTCACATCCAGCAATTGGGGAGGCCGGGATCCAGGAGCAGCTAGTGGGCAGATTGGGTGTCTGAGCCCAGCTGAGCCCCACTGCACCTGCATGTAGGTGTGTACTCACCTGTGAGCATGTGTATTCCCACCTCTGAACCTCCATCCTGCTCAGACAGAGAGGGGAAACAGGATGAGGCTCTTGGTGCTGCCTGTTTCTGCACAAGTGCTGTGTGTCTGTTGGGGTTGACTGATGTGGGTAAGCATATAGGCATCCAAACACCATATGCTATGTATACAAGTTCTCATTTTGTATGATCAGGCATCGGATTTCTCCTCAAGGTAACTTCCATGCTTGGCAAGTAAACCAAAAGGTCTTTTGCATCTCCAGCCATTGAGCATTTAGGAATAAATTTTGAAATTATCAGAATGATGTCTGCTGTGTTTCTTCCAGGACATGTGACTAACCCTAGAGAGATTTTTGTCAGAGAACCTCATTAGCTCAACTTAGCTGACTGAATAAATACAAAGCTGAATAAAGCAAGGCTGGACTGCAAAGTATGCAACTACAGCTATGGGAGACTCCATCTGAACCAACAGATATGTTTGGCACAGACAGTGCCATAAACAGTTAAACCAGTAGTGACAGGAGTCCCTTAGAATCCTAGATGCCAAATAACTGTTTAATTTCATTTGAGGTCCTTGAGATTGCACACATATTATAGCTTATTCTGATTTATTTCTTAATTTTCCAGTGTTTGCTTTCAGTCTTGGGTAGTTTAAGAAAGATTCAAATTAAAATTCATAGCAAAAACTGTCTATGACTTTGCAGTCTGAAATCTTTTTGATGGAGACTGCCTTGACTTTAAACAAAGTACTCTTTTAAAATTGCAGTTATTCAGGCTAAATGGGCTGTCTTTGACAGCTGATTAAAATATGTAAGTATTATAATTTTTACTGTTCACTATTGAGATGAGTGCTGTTAATGGACTTTTTTCCTTTATTAGTAAATTTTCATGGCAGTTTTCCAAACAGATGTAAATTAAAAGTCTAATATTAAATCACAGCAGCAAATCTCTTCATTTCTATTAAGTAAAATAATAATTAGAAATTTTAAAATAATATTAAAATACAATAGTACATGATATAAACAAAATATGTAATAAATAATTTAAATAATATAATAATAAATATAAGTATAAATAATTATTATTTTTATTAGCAATTAAAAACCTTTGTCATACAACAGCCTAAACTTTTACTTAGTTATCATTGGGTAACTACAGTGATAGTTATCTTCATTTACAGAATTTACATTATCTAAATGCATGCCTTAAGGCATATCAAATCGCATGCCTAGTGAGCCCATCTTTGATGACTTGATAATACATACTCCCTGTCTTTTAGGAAAAGATATGCTAATACGTATTTATCACATTTTATGATTAAAGTAAGTAGTAGTATGTATTTTCATTACAAAGACACCAAGTCTGATGTGTTATTTGAAACACCAGAACAAAGCAAATTTGGAGACATTGTGGTGCAATGATTTTTGGTAGAGACACACTGTCAATCTCCAATCACCGACATCTGCAAATAAACAAGACAACAGCAAATCTTGTAAGTGATTGTCATTGCTTACCTTCCCTCCTTTTGATCAGATTGGGTTTTTCAGATTTTCCCAGTTCCTGGGTTCTAATATGAGGAATACAAGTGGCTCAGAAAGCAGCTGTGCCATGTGGGCTTCCAAGGAGTCACAGTGGAGTACAAGGGAAGGAACAAATGAACTATAAGGTACCATGAAACTCAGTGGCTGGACACACAGGGGGACTACTCCTCTGAAGAAAAACTGTTATTGCCTCAGGCTCAAGGCAAAAGAGAGTCATTGAAGTCAGTTGGCATGATAGGCTGCAACTGTAATTTATATTAAAGATATGTATTAACAGAAATCACACCTTTGTCTTTATCTATTGCATTACCATATAACCTCATTTATGAAATTCTGAAATCTTTTGATCCATTTCTTACCTCATGATGAATAAAGAATAGTATTTTTGTTAATACGCAGGGGATTTCTCCTTCCTGTTCTGTTGAATAGAGACCACTAGTGAAGGATTTCATACTTCAGTGAAAGATATATAAATATAGACATAGCTATAGATATGTATATATGTATCCTTGCACTTTCTTATCTGCAAGCATGCACATCTGCAAATCCTTCAAATCCTATCCCAGGCCTTGAGTTCATCCAGAATGCAGGCACAGTCCCCATGTCTCCTGTCCTAGATCTGCCTTAGGTCTTCACAGACTCTGCTTTTCCTCCTGGCCAGTAAGTTTGAAGAAAAGACAGACTGTGGTCATCAGGTGCAAGACTTAGGCAAACAAGAGCAACGATCAGCTTATATGCACAAAAATGGATTCTTCTCTGTCTTTTCCCTCTAAATTCTTGCATTTCTTCCTCCCTGATCTGCTCTAAGTCTCCTCTTTCCCTGCCATTGCCCTTTACAGTGTGTAATAAGCTTTGCACATTCTCACGATTCTTTTGAAACATCCCAGGACAAGCTTTACACACAACAAAGTCCTCCTCGAGTGTCCTGCAGCAGGTTTGTTCTTTCTCACCAGAGCCTGTTTCCTTCTCATGAGGTATTATGTTCTGGGTGACACTCACTTGTGTGGTCAATTTCTTCAGCGGCCCATTAGCCAGAAACACAAAGCTTAGATCTTCTCTGCTGTCTCCATTATCAGCTGCTTGTTACAGCTGATGTGTATGTGGGTTTGGGTAGTTTAATTTCCTGTTTCTTGTTTGCCTTTTACACTGAATAGCACTTAAACAGATACTGTTATAAACTGCATGTCCTTCTAACACATAGATATGTGTTAGATATCCTTACATATATCCTGAGGCTGCCCCATAAGTTTCATGCTCTATCAATCCAGGCTACTAAGATTTATTATGGATCAGGATTTTTCTGTCTACATCCTTCTTTTCTTCTGGCAACTCATCCTTGCACTGAATCCTTTTGCTAGCATAATACACATAGCACAGGTAGGCCTTATCAAAGACATTGTGCTGGGCCATCAATCAGTAAATACATCTTTAGGTTAGCTAAATGATATGATGATCGAATATCACTGTACAACTCTGCTGTTTCAATTACATTTTGCTTCTCAGTAGAATGTAATTTTCTGTCACCTGCTATATATGTGACCTGGTAATCAGGTTTTCAACCTGCCTTAATAATGCCTGGTGCCTGTGTAGCCACTTTTACCCCAGCAGTCTCAGTGAAAAGCAATATGGGGCAAGAGAGT
Source organism: Phainopepla nitens (assembly GCA_013400175.1). Classification (NCBI taxonomy): domain Eukaryota; kingdom Metazoa; phylum Chordata; class Aves; order Passeriformes; family Bombycillidae; genus Phainopepla; species Phainopepla nitens. The sequence goes on from VXBQ01008403.1 coordinate 253,910, forward strand.
TAAGGACAACCCTCTAAACCACCCCTGTTTTGCATTGTGTGACTCTTTATCACTCTGTTCCTGTAAGTGGAAGTATGACTGAAGTTGGGATCTTCCTTCCCTTGTTTAGCTAGGACATTATTATGGTTCCAGCCATTAGAAATTCCCAGAGAGCCTTGAGTTGCCAGCAGCACCTATTACCTCAGTTAAGTATTTGAAGTCCATGTCTGACTGCTCATGGAAAATACTAGTCCCTCTGGTAAACATGTGTCTGCTATTCTACTGCCAACATTCACTATGTTTGATGACAGACAGTTCTTTCCCCCTAAAGACTCCATAAACTGGTGTCAGGAATAATTTGCAGAACAAAATAGTTCCCAACTTGCATTGCAAGTATTTGGTAGCACTATCAGCATCTGTATAAAAGCCCTGTCTATAGTCCCATGTCTCATCCCGTGTTTCCCATGCCCAGTCTTTCAGGATTATCTTCTGATACCTGACAAGTAAATATGGTTTTAGCCAAAAACCCTGCGCCAGGTGAGTGCAATGTCTTGCCTGAGAAAATGCAGCCACTGCTCTGTCAATTTCTATTGGAAAACTAAGTGGGATTGACTTTAGCAAAATCAACATCTATACTTGTGTAACTCTGCTGTCTGTTTACTGATTGCTGATTTCTTTTTTTCTATGAAAATGGAGGAGCTAAAAAAAGGATTTTGATTTTTTCTGTGAAGAGTTGTGGTGATTTATTTCAATATATAAATAGAAGTACTAATCTCTAGGAAGTACTTTTAGGACAAAGTAAATGCCAAAGGTGGAAGTGCATACATAATTCTGCAAAAAAACCCACCTTATATATCTACAAGAGCACAGCATCATTGCTGTCTCTACATTATGTTTTCTTATCTTACAATATTTACTTATTTACTACCCTTAGCTATATAACTCCCTTGACTGAGAATAACAATGACATTAGCTTTTATAAAGATACATGTAGAAATGCACACAGCACCTCAGGATAGTGCGCAAGACTAAAAAATAAGAAATCCTAATACACTCACTTAACAAAAAAATAGTAATATTTTGCGCAAACGCAGAAACAGAGAATAGAAATAAAGGTGGATAATGATTTAAATATAAATGAAGAATCGGAAAGACCACACGAAGTGTAAGACTCACATAAGTGGAAACAGTTTGTGGTGAAGGTTTCTTTTTTAGGAAGTGATTGAGTTTAGTAGAAAAAAGTGATTATTAGAAGACCAAGACATTTCAGATTTTATAAAAATGTTTTGTAATTAAATGCATTTTTTTATCTTTTTTTTAAATTAAAAAAAAAGTAATTTAAAACTTTCTTAGCTCTATGGACTACTAAATCATCAATTATGCTGACTATATCTTCCTTCTAACCTCAAGAACTAGTGACAGCCTATTCTCACGACATTCATTTGGGGGAAGATTTAAATTTTCAGTAAGAATAGGATTAGATTATTTAGTTTTGAGCATCTGACAAAACCCCCTAATTCTTCCTGGGTTAGTGCTCTCTCATTCTCTTCCCTCACTTCCTAATTCCCAGTATTTTGTCAAGTAAAAGTTAAAAAAACCCATAAAATCTGTCTACATATTAAGATATTCTTGATGTGGAATAGGACTAGAAGAAATATTTCTCTGTAATCCATGCTTGCAAAGGGAGGAAGAGGGTCCCTAGTCAGGGAGAGACTGCAAGAAGCCCTTTTCCTGCTTAAGTTTGATTACATAATTTTCCTTTGCACTCCTACATCTAGAGAGAAAAAATGATTGATTGTTTGCCTGATTTCCAGGGATCAGTTTCCTGTCTGTTTGTTTGCTGGTTTGTGTGTTGCTTGGAAGTAAGTGATGAATACATCGCTAGGTATGTGTTTTATGTGCTACTGCAAAAGGTCACAAAAGCCTGAAGCTACACGAACTAAATAGAAAGAGGATTATTATTCATAATTTCAAAGCTTTTTTTCTTTGCAGAAAATTGCCTAGTATTTTTTTATTTCCTAGTTTCTTATGAGGTTTTAGCCCAAAGTATCTTCCTAGATGTTTCTGAGCATCTTTCTGCTGATGTCTGGTTTGCACATGCCTGCACCTTTCTTAAAAAAGCAGACATTTTAATTTACATTCAGCTCATTTCTCATCTAGACCTGATGAGACTTCTCTTCATAACCTAGGTGTATGAAAGACAAGGAAGGTCTTTCACAGCTCAGGAACTGCATTGCAGCACCTCTATTATTTAAGCTTTCTGTTCCATAAGGAACCTTTACATTTTTTTATTTAATATTTGCTGTGAATTAAGGTTAGTGTATAGTCTATTATCCCAGTTAACTATGAAAATCACCATACTGTGAAAATGGTGAGCAGAATTGGGACAGCAACAGCTACAAAAAATTCAAATACCCTTTCCCACATCAGCTGTGCGTAAACATTTGTATCTTACTGCAGTCCAAGAGAATGGTTGTGGTTATTGAGACATATCAGTTTATTCTTTTCTATTAAAAAAAAAATATCTAAAGATCAAAGAGAGAATGTTTTTGGGGTTTTTTCTCACTCTCTGTAAGACCATGTACAGGTGAGCATCATCCACCAGACTTTTGACTCCTTCACTCTTTTCAAATACATGCTGTGTCAGTCATTCACTTACTCTCTGCAGGTTGCATGTAAGCTACCTTGATGACTCTCTAAAGTCTCCCTTTCAGATCCCCAGTTATATTGATTTCCTTACTGTGTAGAGTATTGCTACCATCACTGTATCCATGGAGCATTGCTTAACTATTCTTTTTACTCAGTTTCTCATCACTGATCCTTCAAAACTGGTGGTGCAAGTGTTTAAACTTTCTTCACTGAAAGGTAGCTTCTTTCTTTTCACAGTGTATATATTGATTTTTCCTCACACTGCCTTTATGGTCTATTTACTATAAAAGAAAAATAACTTAAAGGTGGAAATAGGCTCATACTTACAGAAATTAATTAAAAAAAAATTACAGAAATTAATTAAAAGTTAGCTGAAATAATATTACTTCTGAAACTTCATACAAATAACAAGGTCTGTAGCATCTGTGTCAAGAACCAGAACATAATAAAATTGAATTAATCTAGTTTTAAATCAAATGTTTCATCAAGCAACTAAAAAATATGTGAGCTGGGTTGGGTCCAGAATTTAGGAGTAGTTTTTTGTAGTAGAATGTGAAATATTTAATGAACAGCACATTTCTGCAGCTTTATTTCATCTCTTTGTGAAAGTGCTGCATGACACTTTTGGAAACTTTTTCCCAGTTTGCCTTAGGTATCTCCTGCTGAATAGAAGAGGATAAGAACAGACAACAGGAAAGAAGATGGCAGAGACCACCTGTACACCATGTGATATTATAGCTCATACTCCAAATGAGGTTTTTCTGATAGAGAGTACCTGTTGCTGCTAAAGATTTCTCCGTCTCTATAGCATGCCTAGACATAATTCATAGCTCCCCAGGACCCATAAAGAAGCTCTAAGGAGACATGAGTCAAACTAAGACTCACGACTTTTTACACTGCTTTACCCCTAAATTGGTTCCAATCAAAGTGAAAAGTGAAAAGTGAAAACTAATTTTTTCAAGGAAAAGAAGATAATTGTTCAACATTCCATTTTCTGGCCTCTATTACCTACGGCAGATTGCAATTTTTATTTCAATTTTCCTTCTGAAGCTTCCTATATTTTTAAAATGTTTTAAATTATTTTTATAGTATTGATCTTTAAGGGACTTTAAAGTCTAAAGTCTCCTAAATTGTCACACAGTAAGTGAGATGTTAATTGCTGTAGCACACTGTCTTATGATTACACTGAAAGTTATTATGGTTGAGCGCCAGATGTGGACAAACCTGTAAGGAAAAATGTTATCAAGACTGCCTGAAAATAAATCAGATTACAAATAAGAAATTTACTGCAGTAAATTTGAGGAAGTGGTTTCTACAGAAACAGAACACTCAAGAACAATAGCTCTTCAAATGAATTTTGTCCACTAATTCTCCCAGGCTGGCCTTGTTAGTAGAATTATTGAAAGAGGCCATAAAATCCCTCAAATGTATTATCTGAAAGCAAGCCTCCCAGAAGCCATGAATAATCTTCACTGTCTTTGTGAGATTAAATAAACAAGCTGGGATTCATTAAAAGTTGCTCATAGTATACAATACTGTTAGTAGATGGTTTCAGTTGGCAATAGTTTGTCACAAAACTGCTCTGTACTCTTCTACAGTCACTGAATCTGCATAGACATTATATTTTTATTAATAAAGTAAACATTGATAAAACCCATGTGTGCAAAAAAATTGACATCCTAACCTATGCTTAAAACTGCTGACAACCAAACTCATAAGGTTTAGAATTTAAACTTTTTTGCAATCATTTTACTGCTGGTATCACAGTATTACAAATTTGTTTTCATTTGTGTGCAAAAATTCCTACATTCTCTTCAGAAAACACTAGGTCATTCATCTGCAGCAAAAAGATTTGAGCACATGCTTAATTCGGAACATGTAACATTAAGGTATTTAGCTGCACACATTTATATCTTAAGCAAATACATTCTCTAAGCATATGTGTAAGCATTTTTGCTGTCTCGGGATCAGAATGCAAACAAAGTCTGTGTGCAAATGCATTAAAATAAACATCAAATATCTGCTTAACTCCTGTATTGAATTATTTCAGCCTGGTTAGCTACTTTTTACCAGTCGTCTTTAGAATTCAATCTCTACTTCACCTCTCATAACTTCACTGAGCCATATACTCTGCTGATATTTTGATTATCCTATCACTAAAAGGATCTGGTTTTCTGCAACATATGTGGTGGAACATAAGTTAGTTACAAAAAAAAAAACCCAAAAAACCAATCAAAACCACCACCACCACCACTACCAAACACAAAACCACAAACAAACAAACAAAAAACCCCCCAAAAATAAAAAAAACAACCTCAAACCAAAATAATCTATACTTTGGGATTTTTATTTTTTGAAATTTTTTGTAAATAGTCATGATTAGGATGCAATTCTCTACTTCACTGTTTGCAGAGAAAATGTAAATGTGTATATTTGGGGCTTTAATTAGGATTGTCACAGAACTCTGAACTTGAAAACACAAGAGCATTAGAGTCAATCTAAGTTTACAGTCTAATATCCAGCTGAAACAATCATACAATGGTTTTGTGATACAACTTTCATCTTACATATTTAAAAGCTAAGTAGAAGTTCTTTTGGAAAACATTAATAATATTAACAGTGCATAATATCAGGTCAGTTACAGATATATATCTACCATGTATATCTTACCATTCAGTGTCAAAATCTTGTAGATATTGCAGGAATATTAGGTGCAGGAAATCAAATTTTAAAATGAAAGGTCTAAACCTCATTGGAAAATTACCTGCCCATTAGAATGTTTATCACATCCTTCTCTTTTCCCTTAAATTCTTCAGTCACAAAGATAATCCTTTAGCAGCTTTCATGTAGAAGCAGAGGTTTTGAAGATACAAAAACTGTTTAGGTTATACAAGTAACACAATAACTTGTCTAAAAGGCACTGGGACTGGTGAAATTTGAAGTTTCTAGAGAGTTTACTCCACAGTCTTCTCAGCCAGTGTAAAATTCTGTTTTCCACACAAATAATCCTCTTCACTGTATGAATTTCCACTGTACCAGAGAAATGGTGTTTATCTTGGAGATTTTGCTTGCTGTGTTAGATAGCCTTGGCCAGGTCATGGAGAGCTCTTGTGACAAGAACAAAGACATTGAATTGATTTGATAATCTGTGAGGGGACAAAATAACACAGAAAGAATAAACTTGATAATGTTTGCGATAGCTTATGCTGAAGAGAAAAGGTGCTGGAGTATTTTACACTGGTTGAAATTCCATAAGTGTTAAAGATATTGTGTCCATATACAGGGAGTTACAAGACTCCAAATGAAAAATGGCATGTGTGAGTCAATGAAGTCGGGTTATTTTCTGATCAGATGGTCTACAATAATCAAACTAAAAGCAGTACTGCAACAAAAGATTACCATAGCTGCATTGCTGGTTCTAGGATTGAGGAAGGTTGCTAGTTACCTAATTTAGGATTAACTCTAGATGTTATGGTTGACTGTGGCCTGGCATCAGTTGCCCACCTAGCTGCTCTACTACTCCCCTTCTAAATAGAATGGGTGAAAAAACAATGAAAACTTTGTGGATTGAGATAAGGACTGAGAGATCACCCTCCAAATATCAGAACAGGCATAACAGACCCAGTTTAAGGTAGTCAGTTTAATTTATTAACAGTTAATAACTGAGTAGGATAATGAGAAAAAAGAACAAATACAGAAACACCTTTCTCCCACCCCTCCCTTCCTCCTGGGCTCAACTTCACCCCCAAATTCTCTATATCCTCCCTGCCGGCAATGCAGGGGGGTGGGGAATGGGGGTTGCAGTCAGTTCATGACTCTTTGCTGCTTCTTTCTCCTCATGTTCTTTGCTTACTCCATCATGGGGTTTCACCCTGGGATATGGTTCTTCATAAACTTCTCCATGTGTATTTTCCTGAAGAAAGGTTCCAGCACAGGTCCCTCCCTCAGGATGCAGCTCTTCAGGAACAGAATTCCCCAGGGTGCCACAAGTCCTGCCAGCAAAACCTGCTCCTGGCAAACGCCTTTCTACAGGCTGCAGTTTTCTGCCAGGACCCTGCTCGAGCACTGGCTTTCCAAGGACTGCAGTTTCATGGTGGTTATCTGCTTCCCTGCGGATCTCCATGGGACAGTCTTCTTCACGGGTTGCAGAGGAATCTCTGCTCCACTGTCTGGATCCCCTCCTCCCCCTTCTTCACCTTGGATCTTGGTGTCTGCAGAGTATTTCTCACATATAACTCTCACTCCTCTCTCCCAGATGCTGTTGCACAGAAATTTGTGCCCTAATTGTTTAAATTAAAAAAAAAACAAACCCAAAACAAAAACCAAACTACTTTTTCTACAACTCTTCAAAGTGTCCTCTACTATGTTTTCAGTCATCCTTACTTCTCTTCAGCTTCAACCAATAGACCGTCCTCATTCCAGTACTGGACATCCTGATTGCAGCTGTTTGGTCATATATCATAAGTATAATCCCGGTATTTCCATATATTCATGTCAAAGCTGGCGTTTTTTTTGTCCCACATAAATACCCTGTGAGAAAATCCAGTATTAATTACTCTGTATTACCTTATTTGCTTTTCCCAACACCTATAATTTCTTCTGTTGTTTCCATAGTTTCAGGAAAGCTCTTTGTGGATGCTAATGTTCAGATTTGTAATAACCTCTTTGTGAGCAGCCTGTTATTTACTAGTTGTATACTGCACCTAGCACAACAGGGAGCCCCATGTTTGAAACATTCAGACATTTCAGTAATAAATATTATAAATAACAAAAAAGTAGGGTGAAAAGTATTGAGTTTGATGGATTTATGAAGGAACAGGTGAAAAAAGCAAAGATGAAATCAGAACTGGATGTTCATGAAATAGTACCCAGCATAATTTCATGGTAGTATTGCATGAATATTACACTACTGGTTTTTAATGATGGGCTTGCAATATGGAGGTGATGAGGTGACATATATTTAGGACTTCATTTTCTTATAAGGAAAACAAATGGAATATTTGGATTTGCTAAAGGATTCTGGAAAGATTTTTTCTCTCTTCAGTATTCTCCTCCTCATGCTGTATTTTTCCCAAATCACAGAAGTCAAACATTCAAGGAAAGATGTTCCAGCATGGTAAAAGGTAGGAGTGAAATGATATGTCTGTACTCATGCTTTTTGCAGTCTAACAAATTTTGTTCCAGAAGTTTTCCTTTCTTCATCAAAAGACATGGTGTAGAGCTGTGCACTTTTGCCTGAGACGGTAATAAAGGTATGTAACAAAGTGCAAATGTCATGTCTCTTCTCAGTGGAGCTCACAGAGGGGCTCAGAACACACCTTTGAATTCATCTTTCTGGTTAACTTAAAAATCCAGTTGGTCAAGTTGCCACACAAATATTGCCAAAGGCCCAGAACTCATTCCCAAGAACTCTAGGCATTAAGTGGTGACTGAATCACAAATTCCTCTGGAGAAGAAGGACCTTTTTCCACCTTCATGCTATAAAAGATTTTCATCATTCCAAGCATGTGTGGTGCTTATAGGCTGATAATGCAAGTTCAGGTTACTTAGATAAGTATCTGGCTTTTGTCATGTAGAATGAGCAACTCCAGTGACAAAACAAAGGAAACTGGAACTTTGAAGTGAGGAAAATTCTTATTGCAGCAATAGATGTGTAAGCATCAGAGGCAGCAAAAGGTTAATGTTCACTGCTGTTTCAGTAAGTGACTTTCAGCACAGTGAGATTTCACTGCATAGAAGCTGATCCAATTTGCTGTTCTGAAGGCAAGAAAAAGCTGGCTGAGTTAGGTACCTACAATTAAGGAGGGTTGACTAAGTCTTTAAAATAGGTAAAAAGGAAAAAAAAAATATAATGTTCCTGCTGTCAGAATAAGTAGTATTATTGCACATGTGTGCAAGTTTTGTAATATTTCTATTTTTAAGCAATTTTGAAAGTGCCAGATCCATCTATTTCCTGGCTTCACTTGTGCAACTCTGAAGCCAAAGAACTTGGCATCCTGAATGTTTCAGAAAGCCTCAACTTTTGCAGAAATATGTACTTTGACCCTGACAAATGGCAAGAAAAATAAATACAGTCTGTACAGTTTTGGCATAGAAGTTTCATTAAAGATTTGTGAATAAGTCCCTCACAACATAAATGAACTCTGCAACTAACTTCAGTCACAAGATCCAGTTGCTGAATTGCTGCCAGATTTCAAATTCCTCTGGAGAGTTTTTTCAGGTTGACAGCATAGCACTGGCAAAGGTAATTGTGATTGAAATTAAGGATAGAATCCTTTCTTAAAAACTGCATACTAGCAATAGTTAAATAAAGTACTGTGTGTATTTTATATTCTTATTTTATTTTTGTATTTAAAAATCAGACTTTAATATTTTGGGAACTTCATAAGCAGTAAAAAGAGACTAAGTTATTAAAATTCACTAATAATCTTATTTTTCCTAATTTATCCACAAAGGAGTTGTTATGTAAATTATGCTACTGTTAACCAAGGTGAATCACGTATTTAAAAATCTCTGACCCAATCTCTTCATGGCATTGAAACATATGTGTGTCTTTTATGTCCTTGAATAGTCCCAGTAACTCACAAATGTGCTTACTTTCTGTGCTGAATCATTGCTTAGTTTGATATTCTTCTGCTGCATTCAGCATTCTGCTTAATACGAGACAACAGCGAGCTGAATATTGTAGGTTGTTGTATTGGGTTTAAGTGGCAAGATTTTGGTGGTGGGGGGAGGGCTGCAGGGGTGGCTTCTGGAAGAAGATGCCAGAAGCTGGTATGTTCTTAGAAACTAGGAAAATTTTGTAATGTTAGTGTAAGCACTACTTGTATTAAGAACTAATTTTAAAACAGAGTCCTAAAGAGTCATGTCTCCATAAACCCACTACCATTTTGCTGGTGTTCTGAAAGCACTGGTCTGCACCCTTTATATGACAGAATACTTAAGTATTAATTATTAAAAAATATCTTCTGATATAAATCAGAGACCAATTGTATGTACGTATCTCTCATTCATGTAGTAGAGGTAAGGCACAAGGAACTCTTTTATTTTTAGTTACAGATGGAAGATAATCTTCTGTAATTATCTTATCTATTGTTTTTCTGTATCATTTGATGTCTTCAATGATTTTGCATTCATTTCCTTAATTTGATTTGCCTATTCTTATCAGTTTGGGAAAAGTAACTTTTTTCCCCTTTTCTGGAAAGGAGAAAGTATTCTTCCTTCATTTACTGAACATGTGTTACATGCACCACTAAGATAACTAGAAATATAACTTGAATTGTAAAACATAATGCTTAGAAGCATACCAGATTTTATCAAATTTGTGGGAAACTCCCAAGGTGTAGAGACATCATCAGCAGTCAAACTAACCCAATATTTTAACTGTCTAGAGAGCCAAGATACCTTTTTTAAGCCTTTTTCTATTTTCTAGTTTCTAGTTTCTTTCAATTACTCTTTTTTCTCCATACATATTGTACTTGTTCAGAAAATCTGGCTCTATTTGTGGCAGTCAGTCTGTGATTATAACTGAAGCTGAAATACTGCTACGTGTCTCAACCAAACAGTTTTCTCTTTAAATCCTGACTTTGATTGCAAATAATGTAAAGTCAAGTCAGAGACTGGAACTGTGTGATGGATGGAAAATACGTGACTTCTGCGCACGAAAAAGGGTTCCTGTCTCATTCCTTCAATGCAATTCTTCATTCATGGGAGAAACACTTTAAAACTTGAAGAAGCCATCAAACTCACAACAGCACTTTATACAAAATAGTAAGCACCTGTCTATCATATGAGAGGAATGGGGAGGGAAAGAATCCTTAGTTTTCTTTTCATTTTACTTTTTAAGCCAGGCAGGTGTTCTTTGCCTTTTGTTTGTTTCTTCAAAAGAAGGCATCTGTGTGATTAACCTATTTCCAAATAACTATAATTTGCACATTCTTTCTTATTTTAGTAGTTTTGTGGATGGAATCAAAATGAGAAAACAGGTGTTTATTCTGTTATGACACTCATAAGGAAATATCCTTTGCCCATTGGAGTACTTTGATAAGTAGGGTTGCAAAACATGTCCAGCCTTACTGAGTGTAGTGTGGAAGCAATGCTTTGCTATTGTCCCATGATAGTGTATGCATGGACTGTGCACAGAAACCACGTACTTCCTATTGTATTTTCCTGTTCCTACCTCTTAGTTAGTGAAAAATAGCAGAGTTGAGTCCCTTTCCTTTTGATAAAGAACTTTTTGAAACAGAAGTGGTCAGTCACAAATCACTAAGATGCATTTTTGTGTACTATGGGTACAGGACTCTGAGAAAAAGAGATGTTGTCCAATATTTTAAGATGCTTTCTAAGAACAGTAAATCACTGGATTTTCCTCCATGCCTATTTGCTTCTGCTTTCTAAAAATTCTGTTTAATGAACAGCGTAGTATCACTGAACTTCTCAAAAGAAAATATACTTTGCAGCAGAATCCAATCAATGTGAGTTGTCTTACTAGCTTAGACTAATCAGATCATCAGAAGGAACAAACTCTTATATTTAAATGAGTAGGCAAACATCTACCAGCTCAGGTAAGAGGGGACAATTTTGTGATGTCAGCTTGATAAAATACTGGCAGCATGCTGTTGCAGTTAGCCCTTCCTTTTTTGCGTTATTTAACAGTGTTTGCCAAGAGTAAATATCAACTGTCTGTGGAAACTCAGTTATCTGAGAAGTGGTTCATCCAGAACAGAGCTAAGATGTATTGTTGGGCTGTCTGGAGAAATTATCATTACCTGGTTTATTGATTAAATACAAACTCATAACACCTAGCCAAGATTTCAGTACTGTTCCTTAGAGATCAGCAGTTGGTGCCACACAACCCAAGGCTCCTTGAGACATTTGCAGGGTACATCAGAGGGCTGGGACCTTTAATCCTTCCTCTGAGCCTGGCTCTTGCTATTAGATCAATTCCCCTGATAAGAGACAACAGATACCAGCAAGCAGCAGGATCTCCACTGAATCTGAAATTGCCTAGTGCACCTCTGAAATATTAATCATTCTAGGTGCTGCATTCTTCTTCACACTAAAGTGGAGCATTTTTTGGTTGAACTGGGTAAATTCTCTATTATTGGAAATATTTTGCATTAGAAATAACAACTTGAAGCAGCAGTTGAAGAGAGATCTAGACATTAAAGAGTGAATCCTAAATCCTTTACCACATTTAATATTTTAGGTCTTTGTTAAAAAACTGTACTTATCAATTAGCTTATATCTCTTTGATGCTAATTACTCAGTGAAGGAATATCTCACAGCTAAAATCACTTCAGCATGGCAAACTAGCCATTGTCTTGTTTTCTACACTTCTCCATGCTCCAAGCTGAAACCTAGGACAACTACCAGCTGAAAAAACCCTGCTTCACGTTATCCCCAGATGATTCCCACTGCTCCATAATGCTGGCTTGAACAGCTGTGAGAAGAAGCATTCAAAGGATTCCTTGAGGGAGCTACTGCTGGTTCTATACCACCTTTATGTGCTGTCTGTCAGAGCATAGGAGACTTGTTGAAGGAAGGAAGACGAGATAGAAAGCTGTCTCGTTCTTGCCAACACAACTGAGAGCAAAAGAGGGAAGGACATTAAAGACCTCCCAGACAGTAGAGCAGGAGGATGGCAAAAGTAATTGTCACTGTGTGTGTGGTGAGTGAGGGAGAAAAAGACAGCAAAACCTGAGAAAAATCCACCTCCCAGAGGAGAGGGACCTCAGTGACAAACAGCTAATCTACGTCCAGCTCAGGTTCAGTGCTAAGGAAGGGGAGGCAATGGACAGCAAACACGGAAGAATATGTCAACAACATATCTGAAACCAGAAAGGATAGATTCAGGTAGTGAGAAAGAATCAGAATTGCAGAAAAAAATCATGGAGATTGTACATTAAAAAAATAAAAATTAGGAGAGCCTATGTGTAATAGACCAGTGGCTCTACCGGGCCCAAATGAGTGAGGTGAAACAAATCAAGTACTTCATTGCAAAGAGTTGGTAGACATACTATTTCAGGGAAAGCAAATAAGTAGAAGGAAGAAAATCAACAAGATCATGAAAGATTACAAAATTGGTGGAACAGAAATTCTGATGTGTTGGGAAAGAAATGGAGTCAAGATTTGTATATGAAGGTGGACTCCGTGGGTGTTGCATTTCAGAGTAAGAGATTATTAGGGTATTATCACTGAAATGGAGCATAAGTAGTCATAAGAAAATTGTAGGATACATTAATTCCTGACAGGAAGAAAATCCAGAGTGACTACACAGAGGCAAAACCAGAACAAGCTGAGAGAAGAAAAATTATAAAAGCCTAATGGATTTGTAGGAAAAGTAAAAAGTATACAGCAATTAGAGAATAGAGGAAAATGTTAAGAATGGGTAGACACACTGGGATATAATTTTAATTATATAGTTAAATGAACTATGAAGTTCAATCAGAGTAAATGGTTGAAACTTTGAAGCATTAAAAGTAAGATGCAATGCCCAATTTATCTGAGATCACTCTGGTCTGGTGTCTATCTTTCCTCACGCTATCTGTAAAAAAGATGTAGTGGTAGGAGTCTAGAGCTAACAAGGGCTCATAACTTTGAGGTTTTAATATATTTGTCATTTAAGAACTCTCCTATATGAATTTAGCTAGCCTGGAAGATAGATCGCTAGTGGTCAGCCAACACCAGAAATCTCATCATTGCTAGAAGTGTCAAAATTGCATAAAGAGGAAAAATAATAGGGATTTTTAGTGAAGAAGCTTGTAGAAAAACTTCCCCAGTGAGCACTCACAGATTAGAATAAATCACTAGCTTCAGAAAATCTTGGCTGAGTGTTAAAGGAGAGGACTAAATATTTTTCTGGAAATCCCCAAACTTCAAATGTTAAATTAGCTAATAAATTTAGTTGTATTTGAAAAATGATAAAAGCCTAATACCTACACTGTAGATAGAAGCTAAGCAGTGTAGGTAGTCTTCTTTCAAATGACTATAGAACAAGCTAAGATACTATTTTCAAATGAGTAGAAAATTGTTAAATGAACTCTAAAGTTGATACAGTAGCCCAGAGGTGAAAATTTTATTTAAACTTTGACTTAAAACTTTGACTTTGCTTTCTCTGTATTGCTATCACTTTACATCAATGATGCATAAGGTCAGTGGAAAATAGAGGCTTAGTGTTGTATTTGATAGAAAATAGGCATCTTTTTTATTGCTATATTAGTAATAAAAATGTATACAAATTATTTCAATCCTTTTAAGAAGAAAATGGTTCAATCATTTTCAGTCAAGATTTTTTGTTGTATAGTTTCTCTTAAAATACCTCCATTTGTTGAACCAGCGTCTTCTGAGGAGAAATTTCAAGTGCTTATTTCTAACAATCTTCATATTTCTTCTCTACAGATATGAAGAGCTTTCTTGGAAAATACTACTCACTGATGCCAGAGGGATGTGAACCACTGGGATATTAAAAAGAGGTGTGCATTACAAACATCTGGTGCTCTTTCAATATAAATGAGCTCTTCTTTGAAAATTTTCAACTGAAGGTCTTAACTCTTGAGGATAACTATATTCACATCCCTGTGTATAGCACCTGCCAGTAGGTCCTTGCCAAAGACCTTCATCTCTTCATTGATTGTGCAGGAAAAGTAGGTCTCTGATTTGGCTTCTCTCACAAACCCCGCCGAAATCAGACAGTTACCGTTTTTTAGGTGTTGAGTGGAAAAAGGTCACTGATCTTCAAAATTTATTTAAAAATTCACATTCTTCCTTACATCTTTTCTGGAGTTACTCCATATTTTAAAAAAAATCTTTTAGGATACCTGTCTTATGCCTCTTCTAGAATTATATTTAAAGAAATTTCAATTTTCTCAGTAATTTTCAATATTGAGAATTAAACACAAAGTAAAAGATAATTCTTGTCTCATGGAAAGAACAGTATTCAGTAATATGACCCAGAGTTTGTACAAAGGGTTTTTTATGAAAACCATCACATTGGCTATTTCAAAATGCCCTTTGTATCACTATTTTAGTAGAATTTTTTAAAATTAAAAGATTCTTTGAACTTGCATTCCAGTAACCTAGAATTCTCTTTTAAAACCAACCCACAAGGAAATTAAACACATCAGAAATTAATTTAAAACAGGAAACGTTCGTAACAGAAATTTCTTAGAAATATTTACTCAATGATAGTTTTTACACTTATTTCCTTCCAACTGTGCCTTAAGGTCAGATTTAATTATGAAAAAACTTTAAGTAGAACAGAGAATCAGGCATAACTTCACAATTTTCTTAAACATAACCAAGGCACAAGTTCTTTAAGCTCTTGTTTCTGCTTCCAGCCTTTTGAGAGTTCCTCTAATGAATGCAGAAAGAAAGGGATGCTATTCCCTCAGTGTTGTTCATTAATAGTAGAAACAAAGTTGGCATTGGGGGCTAACATGTTTCTTGGTTTTCCATGGAGCTCTTTCACTATTCAACTCTGCACTGATATTAACCATGACTGGAAAGATAATTTTTAGCCCTTTTATTAAGTGCTGATAGGGAATCCTTTGGTGAGGTTACACATCAGTCACATCAGCAGTCACACAGCTGTCTGACAAGGGCCTCTGGATCCCATTAAAACTGTATTAAACCCTCCCATTTTGTTATGAAGATTTGTTCAATCATTATAAAACAAAACCTGAGGGATAAACAGGTCAGAAGAGGGTTAGGATAGGTTGGAAAGAGCCAGAGAATGCTAGAGGAAAATTCCTTTGTTGTTTTGAATTACACACTGCAGTTTCAAACAATTCTCCAGTATATTTTGCTGACCATATTTTGCTACCATTTCCAGTAGAGTACAAAACTGTCATAAGAAATCTTGAGCAATTACATCACTGCATTGCATCAGTTCTGGTCTTTTTTTTTTTCCAGAGAGTTTTTCTGTTCCTTCATATATGACTATGAGCAGCTCATCGCTCAAACTTTTCTTCTGCTATTTCTCTAAGTATGAATTGGAAGACATATCCAAAAGTGAGAAATTATTCTATCTTCATGCAGGTTTGTAATACATTCATACCAGAGGGAGAGTGTGACTCTAATATGAAGGTCCCTACAGAGAGTCAGACATTTACCTACGTCTTATTTCTAGAGCTTCCCTGAATGGCATTTCAGATGCAAGGAGTAATATAATATGCATTACTTTTCATACTGGTGACTATCAAATGAAGTTATTTGAAATCCTAGAACTGATAATAGAAGTTGTCAATCATACCAAGCATTCAGCTTTAGTTTTAATGAAAATTGACATCTAAAATTGACTTTTATTGGGGCTATTCCTGCTGACATTTATTGCTACTCATAATTTTGCCTTGTTTTTTTATACTTTCTTGCATCATTTGGTATTCTCTATCTATAAGTCTAGAAAGTCTAGAAAATCTAGAAAAAAATTTTAGAGGTTTAATTACAGTTTTATTGCATATTTGCATAATTTAGCCTCAAAATAAAGTTGTAAGACTTGTAGAAGCACAAATTATTTATGAAAACAAACAGTGGAATTTGTCAATTCTTTACTGAAATCAGTTTCATCAGACACCTATTTCTGCAATGACCATTACTTTTGTAATTTTCACCACTGTCTTTACTGAAGTAAACAAAATACAGATGTTCAGCTTCAAGCTAAAATTTATATTTTGCCTAGATTTTTTCTAAACAAAACTAAATGCGTATGCAGTGCTTAATGGTGTAGGAGGCAAAGATCAGGCATACAATATAAGGCTGGAAAGTTTTGAAAATGGTTGCTGTTTACATTTTCTGTAGTGAATGACTTCTGCTTTCCACACCTGTTGTTGCTTAGAGATGTATTTTCATGAGCAGTTTGCGTGAAATGTCAAATCTTTGTCAAATCTTTGACATCTAAATTTTCTCTCACACCAGCACTTTGCACTTCAAGACAAAAACCCATCTCCAAACTGCTTTGTTGAAATATTTTTAGATCTACTTATATCAGATTTGCTTCCAAAGCTGAGAAGAAATGATTCATCTTTACTATATTATGTTTCTTAGATAACATTGCCTTTACAGTTGCCTCAGCATCAGAAAAATAGTAATTTGTATCCATATTTCTACCTACTTTGCTCAAGATGTTCTTTTTTGCTTTGCGGGTCAGGGGAATTGCTTCATTTTTTTTTTTTTCTGAATAGTACACACTTTCTCCAGAGCTGAAAGTACAAAACAAGGTGTTGCATTGATTTCTCTTTGATTTTTTCCATCTTTGAGCCGATGTTTAAGTTTCCTCATGCTTCAGATGTGTCAGTTGAATCTTCTGAAGCAAGGGAATTGACAGTGTTTTCCCAGTCATTGTGCATGTATCATGCTGACAAAAGCTAGCATGAAAACCAGTGTGTCAGAATCTGTCATGGGGGAATATGCAAATACTTTTCAGCAACTCCACTCTCTGCATGTAGCACTCAAATGGAGGCCTTTATTTCTTTTTCATTTGATTTGAACCTATAGGAGTAATAAACAAAAATTTTTTTGAGAACAATATAATCAAAATCATTTCAGTTGGAAAAGACCTCAAAAAACATAGAAGCCAATGCTTGACTGAACACCACCTTGTCAAATAAACTAAAGCACTGAGTCACATCCTGTCACTTCTTGAACATTTCCAGGGATGGTGTTCCCACCAACACTGCTGGGCAGCCAGTTCCAATGCCTGACCGCCCCTCTGAATGAAGAAATTCTTCCTAATGTCCAGCCTGAACCTCCCTTGGCACAGCTTGAGCCCATTTCCTCTTGTCCTGGCACTGGTTGCCTAGGAGAATAGGTTGACCCCAACCTGGCTATAGCTTCCTTTCAGGCAGTTCTAGAGAGTGATAAGGTCTGATAAGGTCCCTCCTGAGCCTCCTTTTCTCCAGGCTAAACACCCCCAGCTCCCTCAGCTGCTCCTCACAGGACTTGTGCTCCAGACCCTTCAGCAGCTGTTTCCCTTCCCTGGATATGCTCCCAACCCCTCAGTGTCTTTCTTGTAGTGAGGGGCCCAGAACTGGACACAGGATTTGACCTGCAGCTTCCCCAGTGCCAATCACTGCCCTGGTCCTGCTGATCACACTATTTTTGATACAGGAAAGAAATAGTTGATATTATTCTCCAATCCTTTCTGTGAAATCAGTAGCTACATGTGTATAATGAGAAATTTAAGGACGCAGTGGTGGATGCATTTGCCCTTGAATTGGAACAGCAGCCGGTGTCCACAAAGGGACTGTTGAACCAGTGGAGACTAACACATGGTTTCCCACAGAAAGTTGCTTTTTTTGACGAGAACTGTTTAGAAAAAAATGATGTCAAACATCTTTTAAAATGATTAAAAAGTGAACAATTTGAGTTGTATGTATTAATAGACAAATTCTCTTTGTAACGTGTTATGTTCCTAAACTTTCCAGACTTCTTAATGAGATTTGCTTCTTCCTACACATAGCTTGAAGCATTTTTCTTGATTCACAGGAGGAAGGGCACTTGTACCAGTGTTTTTTATTGGCTGAAATTGCAGCCATTATGAAATTCTTCTTTGCCAGTATTTGCAAATCCAGACGAAAAATGCACCCCCACTAGCACTTTTCTCATATCTTTTACTCCAGATTAATATAGCTCTCCTTGACACTTTTCCAGCAACCTCTTCCATGGCCATTATGAAATTCCAGCTAGTCAAGTGTGTTCCAGCCAGCCTGGGCATTGCATCATTCAATGCTGACCTGCTTAGCAGTGGATTCCTTTAAGTCAGTCCTGCATTCTTATTGGCAAGAAAGGTTCAAGAACACGATTATTATCCAACTACAAAAACATAAAATTTACCATTTTGAACACAGCCATCAGATTTTAAGCAAGGCCAGTACTGGCTGGCCACTATAAATTAAAATAAATAAATATATAATACTAGAAAGCCTTATTGCATCTCACACAGAAAAGAAAAGCCTTCCCAGAATACAGAAAGCATAGAATGCTCACATAGCTCCTTTGAGTTTTCAGACAAATTCAGATCAATTAGTCCTCAGAATGCTGCCTTTCATGCCATCTTATTTCCCCTTCTCCTGCTTTAATATTGCTGTAAAGTAATTTGCAAACTTTTGGGGTTTTCTTTCATTTCAACCATCAGTAGAGCTACAGCTGTTTGAGCTTATGGAGAGAAGACTCCTCCATAGTGTTAATGCTGTGTCTTTTGTTTAAAATATCTTGAAATACAGAACTAAGTCATTATTGCTTCTTTAGGTTTCCTCTCTGAAAATGAGAATAAAAAAAATAAAGCAATGAAAATAAAAAACAGACACCTTAGACACATATACATAGCAAAATCCCCTTGTTACGAAGACAGTAGAATAGCTACAAGAAATACAGCACAGATTGTAGTCAAAATATTTTGTTTTCATCATCTAAACTATTTGTTTCTGATTTCCTTTATGATCTTAAAGAATTTGCATGAGTTTGCTAGGGTTTCTTGTACAATAGACTCAAGTTTCTGACTCTTTATGTTCTAAGGATGAGACCAAAGTGGTAAAAAAATGAAGGATTTCTTTTCTAACCTTCCAAATTTTCAACCTGATTCCTCTTGGTTAGCTAGTGCTTTTCATGGTGCCTGAATCAGTCATTTTTTGTCGCAGTGAGGGTGGCCATGACAAACCTCTTGGGTTCCCTGACTTCTGGGCAAGGGTGGTGAAAGCAAAAGAGCGGGAACGATGGAGTTGCCCAAAAAGAAAAAAAACTTTAACGTAAACAAAAGTAAGGGACGATGCCCAGAAACGAAACACAGTATAAGGTGCTCTCTGAAGTTGAGAAACAAGGGAGAAGCAACAATATATACCCTGGGGGTAGAACATTCTAGGAGCATAACCATATGGAGAGAACAAGTAACCAATAGGGGAGTGGAACTTGGACTGCTTAGCATAACAGCACTAAAGAACTATGGGAGGAACTCTTAAGCTTGCCCTGACTTAAAGAAATGTTTCCCAGGGCTTGAAGTCAATACTTGGCACTTTACAGGTGGTGATTGGCTGGCTGTGTATCCCAGCAGGGCCAACTCCCACAGCTTATGACTCCCCACTTTTCTGCACGTTTTTCCACTTCCTTCTTACTATAACTCAGCAAGTACAGAAGCACTTTGTAGAGTTGATCCAGTTCTCTGTCCTTGCCTACAGTAATTAGGATTTCCAGGAGGCCATCTACCCATAGACAGAACAAAGCCAGACCTGCTTTCAAACCAAATACACCAAACTAGGTGTATCAGTAGGCTTCTGTATTCATTGTTTAAATATGTTGCTAAGTTTTGCCTTTTCTTCACAGCATTTCTATCTCTACAATAGTGGAATCAGAAAAAGAAAAAACATTCTGATACTGTTTACTGATAATTTTTATTCTTATGTCTTTTAGCTTAGCAGAATTTTTATTGTACATATTTAATTTTTCTACTGTTATCTAAAATGGATTAAATTGCTAGCTCAGAATAAATCAAAATATCTCGCATCAGTTAACTTTTTTTTTTTTTTGCATCTCACAACTTAACCCATATGATGTACATCGTAAGAAATTGGAAGACACCATATTGTTATGAAGTAGTTAAACCACCCAATAATTGTAGCAGTTTATCTCAGATATCAGCACGTTAACAAAAAATATCCACAGATAAAATAATGAATCAACTTTGGTTTCTGCAATTTATTTCTGTCATTAAGCATTACAATAATTTCTTCCCACTCTTATCATGAATTTTAAGTCAGAGTACCACAGCAAATATATTTTTCTGTATGAACAGATTTGGAAGGTGATTTTTATAAGTACAAATTTTATTTAAGCTCTCAGTTTTCATTTGAAGTCCTCATGCTTTGAATCTCTCCTCCTCAGTATATAATGCCATCTGAACTGTTGTTGATGTCAGTTTATGTAACAAAGAAAAAAACATATCCTGATTTATCCATGAAAATATTTTTATTTGAGAGTCCATGTGGAGAAATAAAGCGAGAACATGAAGTCACCGTGTAAAAAAATAGAAAACCTGCCTATATGATCCATTTAATTCTGGAAAGGAACATGCAAGCTGTTACTGCCAGGCATATGTGATATGCAAACAGCAGAGAAAATATTTTCTGACCCATTGCTTCTTGGCTTTGTCTGAAACCTTAGACATCTCCAGTTGATTTCAGTGATTTATTTTAGAACCACTGATTACTGGATTAATTTGATTTGGGGATTACAGTATAGCCAACCAACAGAGCACCAGCAATGAAAAATAATTTTGAAATACAGCAATAACTGTATTTGAGAATCATTGATCTAGGAGGAAGACCAACCTAATTAAAAAGGGCATGGAAACACCCTCCCATACAGAAAAAGGCAAAGCAGGAGAATAATATGACAGGCTGTCAGCTAGTTCTACAGATGTCACAAAGTGATCTTTACTAGTAAGGGAAGTTAGTGCATCTGTTTGTAGTTGAAATTAACTCTGCTTCCATTTTTTTCCATGTAGACCAAACAATACCTCTGAGACCACTTTATTTCTTTTTAATTGATGTTTTCTCTTCTCCAAGAAAAAGTTATATTATCATTAGCTTCCTGTAAACATCTATTATTATATTACAATTATAAGACACCTGGTTTCTTTTTAAAATGATCCATCCAAAGTCTTTTCTCACTAAAGAGGAAGAAGAAAATCCTACAAAACCTGAACTATGAACTGCTTAAGGGAAAATTAATTTAGCATCACACTAGATTAAAGTTTGTTTATATGTTAATTCTTCTTAACAAGTTTGATATGGTAAAACAATGTGGTTTTCCATTTATTTACCACTCAAATCCTGGAGAACACCTTTTAGAACCTTCTCTTTTCTATACATGGTTATCATCAAATAATATATTTTTTTGGATTTTGCCAGCTGAGAAAGCATTGAAAAGATGATTTATAACTGCTCAGATGTCTATTTCTTGGTTATATCATACACAATTATAAAGTGCTACAATATAAAATTAAGGGCAAAATTCGGAAGAGAGATACATATTATACAGAAATTCAGTAAAGCAAATATTTTTCAGTGCACATAGCAGTCAGAAATGCCAATGGAGGAAAACATAGTAGACATAGATTCTTGTGTAACCAAACAACAGGCAAAAGCTATATACAGTCCTTTATCATCAGGTAGGGAGATGTAAATAGTGGAAGTGAGTCACCAAAGGGACTCTATTCAGTGTAGTGTTATGGAAGGATCATTAATTCTTCAGTAGATTTCCTTTCTGTCCTATTTTTTTCCTCTGTTTAATCTGATAAAGTCCGTCAATTAATGAAATCAATAGGAGCTGGATTCAATGGTCTTTGTGGGTCCCTTCCAATTCAGGATATTCTATAAGTCAATCTTTAAATGTAAATAATATGCAAAAAGTATGTGCACAGAATAGTTGTACAATATAGATATATAGAGAGGTGGGACACCTAGCTGGGCTAGTTTTGAACATTGAGAGGAGTGCGAATTATTGCTATAGTGACAGTGGGGTGCAGCTCCCTGGTCATGAAAAGAAATCATTAAGTCCTCACAGCATCAATTTGTTGCAAGGACTGTGTTCACAGTGGTGCCAGACAGTCCACGGAGTGCTCACAGCCTTTGGTGACATCAGCCAAACCAACTGCGAGCACCCTGTGCCAGTGCTGCTCTGAACATGGGAGCATTGCACATCAACACAAGCATTTTGATTTATTTCTCTGATTTGGTTTGAAAGCATCAGTCACCAGGCTTCTCCAAGGCTACTAATTTAATTCTGGAGTTTGAAAACTTTGATTCTTCTCTTGCTTCAGTTTGTGTGACGTGTATAGAAATAAATATTTCAATAAAATGGAATATCCTGTAATCACATATCTGTTCCATACGCAGATAAGAAAATGAATCCAGTATACACTTAATCTTGTGATCTGTGCCCACTTGTCCCAGGCCTGAAGAGAGCAACTGGCATAAGCATCGTGATTAATCACCCATTGAAACAATCATAGGATACAAACGATGTCTTAAAAATTGAAAGCTGAAAAAAGCTGGTTCATTACAGGTTTCTTCTGCGCAATTATGATTTTCCACTGTTATTTGCCTTCCTGACCTGTCTAAATGGCCTGGTGTGGAGACTTTTCCCTCACTGTCACAGACTGTTGTTTCCTGCCTGTTGAATCTCACGTCCCCATGGCAAAGGCAAGGATAGAGGACCCTTGCCTTGCCTTGTGGGTATGGAGCAGTGTTCCAGCCATCCCACCTCACCCTGTGGGTGTTTTTAACCCAGAGAGTTAGAGAAAATTAAATGATGGGTTGCTGTCAGTTTACCAGTTTGAATGCAATAGTCACACCAGAGACATGAAAATACTTCCTCTCTGTGGTCCTGAAGGGCTTTCATCCAAAAAAAAAAGCTGAAATTTTTGCATTATGAACCAAGAAAATGAAAAAAAAAACTTTTGAAACACAGTCCTTTTCACAATAACAGTGATTTTTTTTCACTATATCTTGTTAACAATATTCTCTTTTGGCTATGCTAGTTCCATCTTTCATCCTTCTTTTTTTTTTTCTTTTTTTTTTTTTCAGGACAGTTTCCTTTATATTCAATATTTCGAGGTTAGCCTACTTTGTGATGTTACTGTTTATGTATATTGATCCACACTCTTAACAATATCATCTTACTTGTGAATTACATCTTCATCTTCCACTAATACTGCATTCATCTGACATTTTTTTTCCATTAGTCTGATTATTTTGCTGCTTTTAATGCTTTTACATCTGCAAATGGATTTCTTCATTTTTTTTTCTGTTCACAGCAGCTGCCTTATTCTTTTTTATTTGTTTTGTTGTTGTCCTCCAAGCTGTTCATATGCCAGTGTTAATTTATTTAAGTTTTGAATGGTTTTCACTTTAAAGTAACAGTGTGGAACCCTCTCATAGCAAAATACCTGTCTTCAAAGAAGAACTTCAGGGAGGTTCACCAAACCAAGAATTGCAATGGGAATAAATTGCTTCTTTCATTTTCTTTCTATCAATTGTGCTAATAAAGAAGCGTCCTAGGCATTAAATCCAAGATATAAGGCCATGATCTGAGTGATGATTTCATGCAACATTAAGCTCAGGAATAAGCAAGCAGATTCCCACTTCCAGTTACTTTTCAAAGATATCTCCAAACATGCCTAGCTTTGCCTATTTTACTTTGGTATCTACATGGTCCAATGTGGCAGCAAAATATGCTGAGGGAAGGCTTAATAGGGGAAGAGGGGCATGGGAATTGTCTTCGCTGCCATGCAGTGAGGTTGCAGCTTCACGAGGTCCTTCCATCACCATTTTGATGGAGTTCTTTCCCCTACTGTACACAATGCATTGCTTGTATTAATTTCAAGTAGATCTTTTTAAAGACTTGATTTGGAGTTAAGCTGAATTGTGTCATTGTTCCGCTGACTCAGCATCAAGATTCTCATTAGGACACGTGTCTAAGCACTCTGCTGTTGGTGGCAGGTGAGGAGCCATAGCAGTTCTCCAGGAGCCCTGACTACCCTTCAGGTTTCCAATAGAAAATGGACAAACTTGACTCTACTGCTTTTCTCTCTGTCCCTCTCCAGTCCTCTTTTACAGAGCAGAGGGTGATTTGCAGCAACACAGCATGAGAGAACTGTAGTCAGAAGCAAATGCATCTAATTTTTCAGGAGGGTCTTGACTCAGCTTACACCTGTACTTTGAGGCAATGTTCATGAACTAGTGATGTGTCTCAAAACACCCAGGCTGATTTATTCTGTCTTTTTCTGTTGACTTAGTAGAGGTGATAGTTCCCATCTCTGTGCTGAGTCATTTGCAGATACTGCAAGAGAATTTCAGCTGTCAGCATGATCTTTGATGACAGAAGACCAAATGTATCAGAAATTATACATTTTCCCAACTCTCAGTGTAGACTAAACCATACTCATTTTTGGAACAATTATCAACTTGGTTAAAAATTTATATCTTGAAACCATTGTGGGTTTTGAAAGTTCAAACTTTACCATTATTGGAGCAGTATTTCATTCTTACTGTTTCACAGTGGTACTCATCTTTTCACAAGCTCACCTGTCAACTCGACTTCTAGTTGAGGGAAACAATTCTAGCATGACTCTTTTTCCTTTTTTCATATTGATTCAAGTTCTATTTATCTGTTTTGGTAATAAGAAGACTACTCTTGACACACATAGGTGGAGCTATCCTCTTTACCTTTCTGAAGTGTTTGTACTTGAAAGCACATGTCTGAGTCTTCCAGTAAAAAGTGCATATTGTCACTGAAGATAAATTAAAGGCAGTGTTTAACAACAACAACCAAAAAAAGCTGAATGGAAGATGTTAATGGTTTTATTTATGATTTTTTTTTTTCTGCGGACTCCCAATAGTTTTTACCATATCCCCTGGTGTTCTAGGAAGCTTCCTGTAGTAGAGATAAAGAATAGTTTTTAATGAACAGTGAAAAAGAAATGGAAAAATAAAAGCAGATGAGGCATAAGAGACCAAGAGAAATATTTCTTCCTGTTTGTCTAACACTAAAACCCTATACTAGCCAATAATACACTTACCGAGAGGTTAGGAAACCACTTGAAGAAGAAGAGGTGTGATCTATTATTAATTAGAACATTTTTCCTGAGAACAGCAGAAAACTTAAAAAAACTACAGAAAGAAATATTAAAATGCAAAGAATTAAAATAATACACTCCACTTTTATTTATTACAATGACATATTTTTTTAAAGAGTCAGTATCACTCCGAAAAGACACTGTTTTGTCAGCTGGAGACTGGGATAGCCTGAGATACTGAGGTGATGGAAAAAAATTGTCCTGATATACAAAAAAATTGCATTATTTCTTTTCCTTTGCCAAGATGGAGGCAAAAACTTTCATTTCCTTTCTTCTTTGAGGATTTTCTTTCTTAGGAGAAATTATGCACTTAAAAATTTAAGGAGACAGAACTGCCATTTCATTTGAAAAACCAAATTCTAGTCCACTGGACTCATTTGCTATATAATGCCATTTTGATAAGGCTTTGTTTCTAAAAATAAACTATGCACGATAAATCCATGTTCGGCTTTGGTTTTACATGGGGTACTATTGCCTCATGAATATGCTTGTAATGGTTCCAGACATTACTAGATCTGTGTTTCCATTCTCTGCTGATGCAGAGCCGAGAGCTAGAGTCTTTGCTTACCCATAAAGGCAAGAAAGGATGTACCAGAGGGCTCTTGGGGGACAGAGGAAGCATAAAATATGTGGATGTGTGTTTAGATTGTTCTCCAATGCTTTGTCTTAACACTAGTTCAGATTTAGGAGCAAGGCAGACCTTGTACTGATAGTCTTAACAAGATGTTAAGACAAACACACAGATAAGGCAGAGAAAGCAAAGAGACTGTCATAACCTGAGCCTTAAGAGAAGCCACATTTGTATGGAGAATGCCACGCCCAAATGAATAAATTATTCAATGCAGTGAATAAATAGGAGAGAAATTAAGGCAAAATTCCTTTAAGGGAAGATTGGGGTTGAGGTAGAAAAACATCAGAAATTGTTCGCTGAAATACCGAAGGGGATACTGAAACAGTTGATGATGGTATTGGATAACAACTGGTCACAGACAGAAAAAGACTGCAGAGATGGAATATTTTACTTGAAACTTAAATGCACAAGACAGTGTAGCTATGTTACAAACCTTAGAACTATGACACCCATAGATAACTCTCTAAAATAGCTGGGTTTTAAAAAATATTTTTCCCTTGTGGGAAAAGAAACTCTAGGTGGTGGAATTGAACAATAGAGAATGTTTTGCCAGAGCAGAGCAGACTGTACTGTCCAGAAAGAGCAACAAACCAAACCAGCTGGGGATTTACAATAAACATATAGGTTAATTGAAAGGAACCATGGAAACAGAACATAGAATTCATCACATCACATTTTAGCTACATAAAAATTAGACATACTCTAACTGTCCATCTGTAATTTGTGGGAAAAAAAAGTTTCTTTACTGGGTGAATCATTTCAATCTCAATCAAAGACAAGTGGGATTAACAGCTTTCTAAAAATGCATACCCGTTTCCCCTGACAGCAAGTTTTAAAATTTTACTTTAGTGGGTAACTTTTGATTAATATTAGATGAAACAAAAGGAGTGTTCTCAGTCTGATCATTACACTGGAAAATAACATGGAAAAGAGTAGAACAGTGTCTTGTCTTTCAGTCATGACCTTAAGGTTTTGAATCAAAACCACTTTTTATACTAAAGTGATTTCTGAAATGAAAGAAAAAAGGAAAATACAAACAGTGATTGAGCAGAAGTCTTCATTGAAAAAGATAACTGCATTTTGACTAGCAAATTTAAAGAGATCCAGTGAACAAAAACTGCATAAGGATGCAACCATTCAACTGCCACATTTGCAATGATGTTATTAGATTAATGACCAATTCAATTCCAGCTGGTACACAGAGTCATCTGCAATGTAATTCAAGCAACACTGATAAACTGCAATATTAGATCAATGACCAATTTGATTCCAGATGGACTGTGGAGCCAGACACAATATAATCCTCGCAATTCTGATAAGCAGAGAAATATGAGTGTTATAATGGTGACACTAAAACGATCTGAGGCCAGCCCAAAAATGCAGGCTGTCAATAAGGCACCATAAAACAGTAGACAGTGTCGTTTGGAGCTTGGAACTTGCTTGTGACAGACAGAAGCATCACTTGCTATTGGCAGGAAGAGCAATACAGAACTGGTCAGAATATAAAATGAGACCATCCTTAAATGCAGACAGAACTAATCCTTCCACTAGGTAGTTCATAGGCATGAGGAACTAGAAGTTAATTTATCCTGGTGCAAATATTCTCTTTTTTTTTAATATTAAAATAGTTTCTGGAACCTTGAATTAAATGAATTATCATCTATGAAAATGTTGCCACACTGATGTACATGCCAGTAGTTGGATGTGCTTACAACATAATTAGTATTATGCAGATCCTCCAAAGTGCACTGGATCACATTAGGAAGATTGGCAGCCATCACAGTTGTATCTGATGCTGATGTTTTAAAGCACATAGATTCCAAGAAAAATTATGTCCACAACCATGGTATTATCCTAAAACAAATTATAAGAAGATGTTGGAAGCCTGATGTTAAACTGAGTTCAATGAAGTTGAAGCTAATCAGAACTCATACCTTGTATATATATGTTTACCTTTTAGGGACCATAGTAATATACAGACAGAGAAACCAAAGCAATTCAAAATTTACAGGCTGTAAGACATTAATAGATGTTTTCATATTTGGTACACAGCATCAGGAGTCTCAAAATCCTTAAAATATTTACATAGCATAATGCAGCATGGCATTTCCCGAAAACTAAGTTCAACAACAAAGTAACACACCAGATCTTAAGAACAGAGCAATTAAGCAGAGCACTTAGAGCTCTCTGAGTGGTGAATCCTCAGAAAGAACCACAGCTGAAAAAAAATATTGCTTAGCACCTTTAGCAATTTCCAAACAATGCAAAGATAACAGGTTCAAATTTTCAAAGGAAAAATTAGTTCATCCACCCAAGAATTGCAGATGGTTGTGCTTAGTTTCCCATGAAACTTTGGAACTGACCAGTTGAGCTCTGCTAGTCCCATAGCCCCCGAATATAACCATCAATGTCTCTCAGCTTCTAAGATTCATTCTATATGCTCTTCATGTTTTATTGTCTTGATACAAAATTTGGCTTCACTGATTCTGCCCACACCATGCTAGCTCTTAATCATATTTTGTAGAAGCAGACACTGGGGAAGACACTCAGGTAAGATCTGTGACCAAAAGACTGAAACACACCTAACATTGTTTGGTCGAGAAAAAGGTCACAGGAGAGGAGAATTCAAGTAATTCAGGATTAGATGGGAATGACATGGACAGCATCTTTCAGATGTTAGGGACTTAAAAGTATTGGGAAGGCAAAGTTAAGAGGCATGGGGAAGAAAAGAATCTCTCCCTGTAAGTGTTGAATTATCCTAGCACATTTCCTAGAGACCAGTAACACCTTGCAGGGATCCACAGGCCTGTTAAGCCATCCATCAGAAACAGAACAATGTTTAAAGCAAAGAACAATTTAATGGGATTTTATATGAAAGGGTAGAGGTTGCAGAGATGAAGTACTTCAAATAGATGTCAGTAGCACTTCTGCTACAACTTCAGTTGAGAGAAAATCTGTTTTCTATTTTGAAAGAATTGATGCAGAAGGAGCAACATGCCTGAAAAATCTGTGTGCAAGCAGCAAGGTACAAGATGGATCAGAGAGAGAACAGGATAAAACTTATATTTTCCCTGGCACCATTGTGGAGCATTTCTCATAAGGAAAGGCTGAGGAAACTAGGACTGTTTATCCTAGAGAAGAGAAGACTCATGGAGAATTTCACCAATTCCCTTCTGAAGCGAAGGATGTAAGGCAGACAAAGCCAGACTGTATTCATTGGTGTCCAGCGGTATGACAAGAGGGAATGGGCAGAAACCAAAAAAGTGAAGGTCCCATCTGAACATCAGGAAACACTTTTTTACTTTGAAGTTGACTGATTACAAGCAGAAGTAGCCTAGGGATTTTATAGAGTCTCCATCTTTGGAGATACTCAAGACCCAGTCGGACATGGTCAGCAGGAAAGCTGGATCAGATGATCTCCAGATGTCCCTGCAAACCCCAGCCCTTCTGTGTGATTCTCTATGTCAGACTCCCTGGCTGGACAGAGATAGGACTCCTGAAAGAAAGGTGAAGTAACAGCGTAAGGAATGCAGAATCCATGAAGTAGCCTCTGATCCTTCCTTTGGTCAATTTCTAAATCTGAGTACAACCTTCAAACAGCATTTTCCTGCTTCAGAAAGAGTTCTTTGAATATTTCCCAAATTTCAGACAGTTCTGAGTTGAGATTGGTAAGCTAAGGATCCATTGGTTGAGTGTCACATCACATTAAGTGAATTCCTTGCACACACACACACACACACACACACACACAAGTGTGGTTTATGGAAAATCCTATAATCTGTAATTTTTTCTCTTTATTCCCCTACTTTCCACTTAAGTTTTACTTTGTAAATTCCATTAATTATTAACTTCTCTAAGTGAATGCTGTTGAGTTATATTTTAAAAATGATTGTTTATCCAAAGGCTGGCTATGTTGAAGAATATACACACCCATTCCCTCAGACCACAGAAAAGAGAAAATTAAAAAAAAAACCAACAAAATCAAGAAAATTAAATTAACAATTACTGTAACTGAGTACCCAAAATCAAAAGCTTTAAAACATCTCAATGTGTTATTTTAATTTCAATGTTTTTTTTATTTTTAATGTATTCAGAACATTAATTGCATAAAACTATGAGAATATTCCTTTATCTTAAGAGAGCCTTACCGTAAGTTTATTGTGCTTTCTGTCCCTCCCAGTTACAATTAAAGCCACAATCAATATTATGACCAAAATAGTTGCAGGATGTACTCCCATGGTTATCAGCAGCAGAAATATTGTGTATAGAGGAAAGTGAAATCTATTTGGAAAACAAAAAATATCTAAATTAAATATCCTGGATGCAATTACACAGACTATCTCCCCACAAAGATGTCCAAACACTTATTGTATTCTTTTGCATATTCTATTCCTTTTATTCTCTTGGATGTGGATGCCCTATCCCTGGAAGGGTCCAAGGTGAGCCTGAATGGAATTGAGCAACCTTATCTAATGGAAATTATCCCTGCCCATAACAGGGGCTTTGGAATTAGATGATCTTGAGGGTCTCTTCCAGAACCATTCTCAGATCCTAAGGTTCCATGATTATGCATATCTATTATATGATCTGATCTGAATGTTCTGGCATAATCTATGTCCTCTCAATAGGAAAAATAAAATTACTGAAAATGCAGCAATGCTACATTTTTCCTCAACCTCATTAAAAATATTCATATGCCTAGTTTTTGTAACTGAGTTAATAAAATTTCATTTGTTTAATTATGACTGTTTCTGAACATCACCTGTAAGATTACAGATGTAGCACTGAGAAATGGACCATGCTAGGTCCTTAGCCACTGATAGCATAGAATTCAGAATTCCATTTTGTGCAAAACTCACAAATTCTCCTTTCATTTACATCAGTAGTCTTGCAATTCTACTCAAATCAATTTGCCTTAGTTTAACTGAGTACATATTTATCCTAAAATGTACTTCATTCCTGCATATGATCAGAAGAGGGACTTCAAACACATGTCTTTAAGTTCCTAGTCTACAATACATT
This sequence comes from Phainopepla nitens, assembly GCA_013400175.1. NCBI lineage: Eukaryota > Metazoa > Chordata > Aves > Passeriformes > Bombycillidae > Phainopepla > Phainopepla nitens. The sequence continues at coordinate 284,818 of VXBQ01008403.1, forward strand.
TAGCAAAACTGACATAAGGATGGGAGAAAAAAAAATTCTAGTCATTTTTAAAGTACCTAAGTGACCTTAATCAAACTCTCAAAATTATGACTCATTGTCCTCAAAAATGAAAGAAGGATAAATCCATAGTTTTGCAGTTATTTTTGAGACGGGTTTAAGAATTGTTTACTGGAGCATAAATAAATTATATGGTCTCCTTAAGTTTCTGATAAGACAACTATCAATAATCTCACACTCTGAGGTAACCAACAGGCAGTGAAAGGTGAGCAATACATTCCATTTATACCTTGTCCTTTTCTGGCCTGTTTTACAGCCTCAAAATATGTCACCTCAGGCTCTCCACAGGAACTATAGTTACTCAGCACTGTTGGAAATTAGGGTTATTTCTCAGCACATCTAAATCTACAGACAAACTCTTAGCTGGAATCATGTCACAGAAAGATATAGCTAATTACAGCACTGTAGACTGAAGGACAGTTTTTATTCTTTTTTGGACCCTAAGACAGCGTAAGAATGGAAAAAAGGAATAAAAAAATATGTTGTTCTACTTAACTACTCCATGTTTCATCTATTTCATGGTCTGTTTTATGGTGAATCAGCATCTTTACAGACAGTCTTTATTTACTTGGCAGGTGTCTTCAGATAGAGTTTGGTCCTCAGCATCTGCACCAATGGCTGTCCTCTTTGCACTGCTGTTCTGGGGTTTTTCCTGATTATCTCTCTGGAACTGAGTCATGTAACACATTTCAAAATTCAGACATCTTAGTTTGATAGTCTTCTTGAAGGCCCACCATTTTTTCATGGAGACCAGCTTCAAGACCTCTTGCATCCCAAGCAAAATATTTACTAGAACTGCTCCATATATAAGGGGCTTTTTTATTACTTCTGGAACAATGTTCTTAGATTCTTTTAGAATTTGCTTCTTACCAGCTTGTATTTTTGCCTAGATTCCTTGATCAAAACAGTGATTCCAAGTTTAGGTACACTTTGGTTAGAAATAAGAAGAGAACAAAAGCAGTAGTATAAAGCAAAAAATTAGAACAGTGCATCTGTCTTTGCACAAACCTTTTTAAAAAAGAGATAAAACCGTATAAACATTAAAGCTTCTTTTTATATTTCCTGATCATTCAAATCTAATCCTCATATGTCCATACCAACATTCATGCAAACAGGCAAGATTTGAAACATGCCTTGAAGATCAAGATAGAAATGTTTTAGGAGACCAATGAATGAAGAATCCTAAAGGAAAGAAAAGAAAAAAAAAGGGACTGCTATATTGCATCACATGTATTCTGCAAAGGGAGCAAAGGAACAAGATTTCATTATAATGACAGGAATGTGGCTCAAGCTGACAGCATGAGAAGAGGGAAAAAATCTTGAGTGATTTTGAAATTAAAATCAATGTTGCAGTTTTCACATGAAAAGCAACAGGCAGCTAGAAAGTTCTCAGAACATTGGCAAATAAACTGATTTGAATAACTGATTTTTCAACAACATGACTGACTGAAAAAATTAAAATTGCTTGAGGTTAACCTGCTCTTTTAATTCTTTAGATTTTATTGCAGAAATAAAGCCTTTTTTCCTTCTTTGTTGTTCCTTTGTGGTAAACAAAAATTTTAATCAGGTTCCAAATGAACAAATTGATTTTTATGTCATTTATCCATCTCAGAATGAAATATTGAAATATTAATTTTAGCACACTTGTTAAAGTATCAAAATTTAATGTTTCAAGAATCACTTCTTTTTTCTTCTTTTTTTTGCTGCCAAAAATGTTTGTTGAATTTGGTTTACAACCTATTTCAGCTAAGCCAAATTTTTAAGTTTTCATTTATAATTTATTTGCTAAAAAGCTTTTCCTTGTGCTCTTTCTAGTAACTTTCTGCTGTCCAACATCTTTGTGGGATATTCAGCAATTTCTACATGTGTAAATGTACTTTGCTTAGGTGTAAACATTATTGAGAGGGAAGTGTAGCCTCTTTTCAAATCCTCCACAGTTCTCTAATCACATAGATTTGGTATCAGAGCCCTTTCATGAGGGTTACTGCTACAATCAGCTTTTTGGTCATAGAGAGCAATCATTACATAGTTGAAGAGCATTCTCCCCTGCTATCATACCCAGGAGTGACAAGAACAAATCCTAAGAGAAAAATGTCTAGATGAAGGAAAGAAGATATGATTCACCTTAATATCTTGTCCAATATTGACCTTCATCTTCTCAGTCATGTTAGGATTTGAAAGCTACACCTCCTGAGGTTCTATGGATTCCGAACATAGGTGCCAGTTGTTGTGCCACAGAAGAGACATGAAAGCAGTATACAAGGGTATAATAAAGTCAGATGCAGAGTCAGCACCAAAGACACCTAGGATAGATACTAACTTTTAAGTGTTCCAAGTTTTGAAGTTATTTGTGAAAGCGTTCAACAGGTCATTCTTTCACATACTTTCAAAATATAGCACAAATAGGAAGAATGCACTAGATTAGGAGTGGAAAACTCAACAGACATCAAGGAGCACATATCAATTTCTCCACCAAACAGGAAAGGCAAGCATACTTTTCAAGTCTGTCCCAAATGTTCTCTTTGCAGATAAATACTTCGATAGCTCAGCACAAAACCTATGAGTTCCTGGAATCTAAGGATTCCTTGGAACACATGAATTTGAGGGAAAAATTAATTCATGAAGAAAAGGAGGCCAAAGAAATTTAGCTCTAACTTGGCTTGACCTGCCTAACGTGTATGTTTCCATCTCTCTTGGTTTAATAAAGGCTACACTAAGCAAATACCAGTCCTGAAAAGATTCTGTCACATACTGGCAAATATTTCAGCTTTCTGTGTGTGCTAGTTTTTGTGGCTGAGAGAGATACTGATGTGACTCGACATACAATATTTAAAGGAAAAATCTCCGTCTGAGAACTTTTATGGATCTCAAACAAAAATTAAATAGACAACAAGAAGAGAATGGATGCAATAGTTCCCCAAAGGAAACAGAAAGACAAACAGATAATAAAATAAAATACTTCAATAAAAAATGTCTGTACAAGAAATTGGAAGCAAACATAACAGAAATATGCTTTCAGTAATACATACTTATATAAATAAACTTTTATAAGGGATGGCTTTTAGGCTTGACCTAATTCTTGCAATGAGAAAACATTCACTCAGTTCAATGGCGTAGAATTAGGCCATAGGTTTGCAAATGGTTGTTTATTTGAAGAACAGTGAAGAAGAAAGTGGTGTTTTCAATTTAAATGAGCTCAGGTTCTCTCAGGTATTTCCTAAGTGAATGTCTCATGTGGTCAAGCAAACACTAATGGCAGTGCTAACATTGCCAAGCACAGCTCAAGCCAGGAACTAGAGTAGAAAGAATATCTGCTTGTGTTAGAAGTATGAGGGGAAAGTAGTTGGAAGCACCATTGTTTTGCCAATTGGCATGTTTTCCTGCAGAGACCATTCAAAAAATGACTGAAGTATTTGGCACCAGAGGAAAAAGAGAAGGGAGGTCAGATTAAGGCTACTGAAATCAGCAGACAAAAATCATTCCATTGGTAGAAAGAGTGGAAGTGTCACCCCTTGCAAGCAATGAGAATGGCCACCGTCGTCAGAAAAACATTCAAGACCAGATGAAGTGCCTATGCCTTTGAAAAGGTCACCCAAGACTGGTAGTATTGGAGTCTGCCTTTTCATAATTCAAAAGGGCTGTTTCAGGGACAGAATAAGAGCAAAAATGTGTAGCAATGGATAGCAAGTAGGCAACATTAATGAGACCACGTTTAACCACCTTAAACACAGCTCTTTTGTATTTGCAAAAGGGAAGATAGGTAAATGTAGTGTCAGCTAGGACTGTGATGTAGGAGATCTGGAACATGACAACACAGTAGGAGAGAGAAGTGAGTAGACAAAGTAGTTTTAAGACCATATGCTTTGAGAAACAGGAATTTTTGGATAAGAAGGTGAAAGCCTGCACATTTGTCCAGGTGTCATTGCCACTGGTGCATTTTCAGTGTATGTTACCCAAAGTGAATTATGAAAGTTCAGTGAATTTATTTAGCTTTTATTAAGAATAAATGAACTACTCAGGATTTTGAAAAAGGTCTAGCTTGTGAAATGTGCTCTCTTTTCTGGAAGAGGGCAAGGGATTACTTTTGAGCTGATGTATAGTTAGATGTGAGTCATGCTTAAGTGAATTGATTTTTTTGCCTATAAAAGTAGTCTATCCACATGACAGTAGGAAAGCTAAGTACTAAACAATGAAGTCATTGATTGTGCAAAAGAATACACAGTTTCTGACTGGTGTCATGTTGTTATACATAAAGCTGAATTTCAAGTTCCATGAGAAAGGTTTTTCACATCAGAAAATCCTCTAAAGATTGGAGAAAAAGCTCTGGAAACCAAGGATAAAGTTAAGAGAGAGACAGAGAGAAGCCAGAGGAAAATGAAAATGTAAAAATGAAAGAGCTTCAAGGGTTTGAAAACAATTCCTAAGAAGATTAATGAAAAGTATTTTTCACATTTGTTATCTGTACACACATGAATATCTGTGTTTCTGGTTTTTCTGTATGGGCCTGATCTAAAGCTCATTGAAGACTTCCTGAAAAATCCCAAAGACTCCAATCAGACAAGGAAAATGGTCTTTTGATACCTAAAAAGCACTGTCCATAATCATGCAGTATATGTTTGTAACTGTCTTTCACACCTGGAAGAAAGTGTAATTTGCCAAGCTATAACATTTCAGATACTTATCCAGATTTCCAAAACACCTGTTCTTTTCCTGACTACTGTTCTCTAAAAAGCTGCTTGTTTTGGATGGTTTAGTCCTGTCTTTATGCAGGGCTGTCTGTAAACTTGTCATGAGGTTGTAAAAGACATTAATTTAAAAAAAACCACAAAACCAACCAAATAAAATGTAAGAATAAACCACTGAAAAGTATGTCCCATGTGCGTATCTAGATGTTTATTGCAATAAATAAGGCATTTACTTATGTAGACAAATCTATGAGAGAGCAAAGGATATAAACACCATGAAATGTGTTTGGGTTTGTGAGAATGGACCTAGTCAAATTGTACAAATGAGAGAGACTGCCAGGCACTTCTATAGGCAAATGGATTATTAGTGTTTCTAAAAGCAGTTGTGTGATCTTAGACACAAGCGTCTTTCAGAGACAAGTAGCTCCAGTTAACTTTTTTTCAGATTTCTAGTCTACCGGTGTTTGAGTAAAATCTTAATTATTTGATAAAAATAAAATAGGAAAAGTACAAAAAGAAAGAACATAAAAAAAAAATCCTTTACATTAAGATCTCATTATGTTTTTATTCAGTTGTCTATATTTTATATAGATGTTTATGGTACAGATACCAAGGTGAGCAGCACAAAAAACATCAAAGAAAAAAAATTTAAAATATTCCATTTAAACTTATGCAGCTGTGAAATGTCCAATCTAATCTTGAAATTTTTCTCCACTGTTTTTTTCCTTTGTCTGATAAAGAGATGGGAGGACTGAGAAAAATTTATACAAAGTCTCAGGCTGCAAGGAATTATTTTAAATTCATGAAGAAATTGAGAATTTCCCAATCAACTTTATTTCTCTTTTTAAATTTTTTAGTCTTCATTTAAAAATTCATATCTTCAACTTGGCTTTCATAATCATTTTATTTGTCATAATGGTTCATATCTAATTTCCTAAAAAGGTTTGAGTAGTTCTCTATATTTTAAAATATGCATTTTCACCCATAGAGATTTATGCTTGAAAAACCTAAGTAAGTGATGACCTTGGTAAGTAGAACACTGCATTAGGAACTTCAGCTTTTTTTCTTTGAGCTCAGTTAAGAGTGCTTGAGTAAACTAAAATTACTGGCTCAACTTGTCTATTTTTGCAGTCAGTCAGGGACAAATCCAATTAGTGATAATTAGTGACGTTTTCATGATATGGGAAGATGAGTGTAATGCGAGAAAATCAAAGCAAATGCACGTGTAGAAATCATTTCTATTTCTTGGTGCAAGTTGTTTCACCGGCTGGTGGAATTCAAATGCAAGTGCTCAGGACAAATTCTACATTCCATTCCTCAAGGCAGATTTTAGTGAGTAATTGAAGTGAAAGAGGTTCTCTGTGACAACTCAGGTCTTTCAGTATTCTCAGAAATGGAAGATGAGGAAAACAGCAGAAAACTGGCATTCCTTTTCAGACGCATAAAGCTTTTTGAAGTTCTGCTCCCTCCACTCAAAAAGAGGAAAACTCTTATGGCTGTTTTTCTGTAAATCACATACATGTAATATCTCTGCTCATGTATAGGAAATGCCATTCCTAGTTTTAAAGGGAAAAAGGACCTAACTCTAGGCCACTGAGATCTTGCCTCAAGCAAACTCCCAATAAATGTGTCCAAGACAGTAGTGACTCAGGGAAATGTTTCTAAGAGTGATATAAAACCTGTTAGACTAGGATAATTTTGCTCTAAAATCGATGGAGCTAAGATTAGACAGGTCAAAGGTGTATTCGAGGAGGTAAAAATTTCCAGTAAATCCTCAGAAATTCAGCATGGAATTGAATATACATATTTAGTGATCTCAAAAGGTGCACTCTTAGGAAGAAGGAAATACTTTTGTATTCCTGAGCTTATAACTCAATCTGTTGCAGATATCCTTAGAAATCCCATCGTAGTGACTAGCAGATTGGGTCACTGTCGATAAAATACACTGTAGGTAGAAAAAATAATATTTTTGGGAAATCTAAAATCACACTTTTTCCTTATAAAATACATATTTTATAACTTAGTTCCAAAAAAGCATGATACAATTAATTATGAGTGAAGTAAGCTAACATTGTTGTATGAGAATCTTACTATTAATGTGTCTCCTTTATAATAGGTCAATATCTTTGTGAGGCTTTCTTTTTACTATAGAACTGTCAAAAGAATTCGACTCCTGTTTAGGCATCTAGATGAAACAGTTTTCAAAAGCATGTATTCAACAGATCCTTTCTTCTCAGTGGGATATGCTGAGAATTTAATACCTCAGAATATCTCTCTGGTTCATTTATATGTTTAAGTGGAAATTAATTTTTTGGACAATCTGTCTTCTCACATTGGTATCAAACCAGGAATTGTTGAGTTGCTGATTGTTTTTGACAATATGTCTTTGAAACTTTAATAGCAAAGACCATCCAATGTTATTGCACAAAAATACTAAGTGTAAAGTTTTTAACATTACTTTGACAAGAACTGGGTATTCAAACCATATTTAGATATTTAAAATCCATAAAGAGCATGCTTATCATGTCCTTATTCAACTAGAGATGCCTGATTCATTCTGATAAAAAGTATACTTATCAAATATTGCAATAAAAATGTATTGGGTTTTTTTTATTATCTCTAAAATAAAAACACACTATTCTTTTATTTTACTGCATATTGGGTGCTAAAATGATTGAACAAAATACAGAGTTATTGAATTTTTTTAAGTAGAATATATATTTCAGAAGAATACAGTGATTTCTTTCGACCTCAGAAATATTTATTACAGGCTTAGAAGTGTTTCTTCATCCATTAAATTTCATTAATTACAAGAAAATTCTGAATTAATGGACTGGTACCTCGTGAAGACTGAGAATCTTTCTCAAAAATCAGGAATCCATTCCAAAACAATCAATTTTAATAGCAATAACATATCCTGAAAAGCTCAGCCATGCTCTACTTAGTTCAGGAAAAGCACCTGAACCCTTGCTTCCCAGTTCCTAGGGTAGGTTTCTAGTCAAATGTCTGCAAAAATTATCACTAAATTACTTACTCTCTTCAAACTTTTTTTTTTCCTCTTCCTGCCTTAGCCTTAAAGAACTTACAAATAAAAGTTTCACCAATTCTCTGGTCAAATCAAGTCTGTGGCTGTGCTTCCCAGAGTATAATCAACAGGAGAGAGAAGTATTTGTAGAGCACAGCTGCTTTTTGTTAACTCTGAGTTCAGTGATAGAAGGTGAGATGTTATTTTCAGTACTTTCTGCCTTTTTGCATTTCTAAATGGAAACACTTCCTATGTGTTCAAAGACCACAAGAGTATACAGCATTTTGGGACACTGCTGAGAGCCACTTGGAAAATTGAAAAAGGGCAGAACATAGATGTTTGTCTCTTTAGATGGTTATCTCAGAGACAGTGCAACTTGTTCTTTCTATGATCAATATCTCCCCATATTAAGAGAATGCATACCATTAGCTTATCAGCAACAAAAGAACCTGAGGCTATTAAACTGTTCTGTTTATATAAGGCTCCTCAAACAAGCCACCTCAATCTATAATACTATCAATATTTTAAAATGCCATCAAAAACACTTAAAAGTTTACCTTGTCAATAGCACATGAATAAATGCTTTTTCTCTGGCTTAATGATTAAAAGCTTTCTGGATTTGTATTTAGATTTTTAATACCACTAATGTTTTATGAATGATTGATTTTAATGGACACTGTGTTTCAAACTGCTTCCTTTAGTACTGAATGAGGTTGGCCTCTTCTATTAGACATTCACAAGTCAATAAGGTCATAATAATCCATTGACAGCAAAAAAGCATGAGCACGTACAAGGAGTAGTAAACAAAAAAGTGAATGGCTTCTGAGTTCCAGGAACCTTCTATTGCATTTTGGATACAACACTCCTGTGAATTAGTCTTCCCAACCTCAATTTACTGACAATGCAAAAAACAGATTTAAAACTCTTTACTAATTTTCTCTTTTTTTTGTTTCATCACAATATGCACCTAAAAGTCTTAGAAGAGAACTACCTCTATTGTGTAAATAGATGCCAGAGTTTAAAAGTTGTTTTGGTAAGAGAGGGCCCAATAAGATCCAAGTAAGATTTTATTAAGTGATAAGGTAAGTTAGAAACATAATTTCCAATGAAATTGTGAATTTAGTGAGCTGGACAATTATTAATTCAGACATCTAAAATCCAAGCAAACAGTGGAAGTATGGTGACTAATGAAGCAAGTATTGAGTCACCATCCTTGGAGGTATTTAAAAATGTGAGGATGTGGTGCTCAGGGACACAGTTTAGTGGAAGACTTGACAGTGTTGGATTATGATTGGACATTTATGATCTTAAAAGGTCTTTTCCAACCTAGAAGACATTATGATACCACCATCTCTAAGGATTTTAAAATTGGTACGGTTTCAAGATGAAGATATTCTCCTAGTAAATACCGAACTAGGTTTGAATCCACTCTGGAATTTAGATAATAGAGCCTCCTGTATAGAATACTCTAACCAAGAGGTCATTAGCAGAGAGCACTGCTTCCTCTGCCTCTATATTGCAATGGAAACTTCTTTGGTCAGTAGAGCTTTCTTTGTACTGGGCACACTGCTACCCACATGCCCCACATGCCTTATGCGTAGCCAGCATGACAGCTATGCCACATTCCTTCTAATCATTTTTGAAACTAGGAAGAAACCAGGCACCAAACTGCACATGTTCTTCTGTAGAGTCTAGTAATTAGGCATTTAAGTAACTCTCAGATCAAAGGGAGTGAATTATATAAATCCAGTCATCTCCAGTATGATAAAGCCCATCACGCACAAGCTTCCTGAACTTATTTCTTAGTCTAAGCCATCTAACTTCCTCCTAAATCCTATTTTAAAAGTGCCATTTATACTCTCATGTATATACTCATATTGCCCAATTTCAGAAGTAGTTCATGGATGTAATAAATGAAGTTATAGAGCCATGAAATACAGAAAGTTAATTACAGGATTTGTGTGGTGGGAATAACAGGCTGCCAGAGTATAAAGAAAGAGACAGAGATGAAATCAAGTTAATTTTGATCTTCAGACTTTGGCACTTGTAATGTCCTTTTTTTCAGCTTAAGTATAGATATTCTGCTTTCAAAATGTCAAAAAGCTTCCTAAATTTTATCATATGCTTTTCCCTTTTTATCTGATGCAAATGATTATTTATGAAATACCCAGTCTTAAGATTTGTCTGATGTGATGCCTCTGTATGCACATGTTCTACCTGTATATGCTGTTATAAAGGATTGAGTTTGAGACAAGAAAAGACATTCTCATGCTGTCCAATTTTGGGGACCATCTGGAAAAAACTTGATTTTCATTTCATATTTAAAATTATAAGAACAGTAACAAAAATTACAAGAACAGTAATACACTAAGGATATATAGCAAATACTTAGATGAAGATTTCTAGTTATTTATGATAATCTCTTCATTCCTTCCTGCAGAGAAGTCTCTTTCTCTATATATATACTCTAGACAATAAAAGATTTGAATTTTTGAAAAAGAGAACTATATACAATTACTGAAGTGTCAAAATCAGATACCAGTAAAGTTGTGTGTGTTTATTGCGAAGCCTTCAAATCCTTCAAATTCTGCAAAACGTGGTCATCTGAAAAAGTGCTTAAAGATAGCCACCTTGAAAGTAATGCAGCACAGAAAAATCACATCATGTTTACTTCTAGGTAACTATGAAGCCAAAAGGACATTTTTTCAGACTCATTTAAACTCCTGCACATTTTTCAGAACATTTTCCTCTCAACTTTTCAGAACTTGCAAGAAACCAAATAGATACAAGAAAAACCAAAGTTACCAGATGAAAAGGGGAGATAAAAAATATTATTTAAGTAAATATAGGTAATCGTAGTACTAGCTAACACTGCCAGATGAGTTTATCCCTTATGTTATGGAAGAAATACTGTCTTTCTGGTTCTCTCAGTGTTTCAATGCTCTCCTTCAATCAAAAAAGATGTTAACAATTTTGACACTTATGAATGGTTGAGGGGCCATAATCAAATTCATATATGTGTAGCCTCATACTGTATATTTGAAGAAAAAATCATACAGACTTTTCTATTTCAGAAGATTTTTGAAGATTTTTCTGTATTTCACTAAGTTCAAATATATCCTACCCAAAGACATAATGCCAACTATGCTTAGTCTATATTTCTGTGCATGCTGATGTTAGGTGCAGCTGGATGCCTTCAATGGAAAGGACTATGACAGACTCTTTGTTGCTCTTCCCTAGCTTGGCACACCATTTGCAAGAAGTAATTATCTTGGAAAAGTCTTCTCCTATTTGAATTTTGTCAAAATTGCCCAAACAATTAAAAACTTCTTCTAAAGGCACTAATACCTAAAGGTTAGCCAACAAGTACATAAGTACTTGCATAACTACTCACGTAAGTACACAAGTCTCTTTTACTTATAAGCTAAACAGATAAACAAATATATACTTTTTAATATAGATGTAAAATCATGTTGGTCAGTTTACAAACCACAGTGTGAATTATGACAGCGCAGTCCAAAGTCTGTATTGGTACTAAAGGGCTCCACTTAGTTCTGCCAACATCAACAGACTTTTGGCCATTTCCACCAGAAAAATCAAATCTACTGAAAGCTAATGGAAAGTCTTCTTTCTCCAAAGTGGTAGGGACTAGTGTATTTAGGGAATCTCTATTTCCCATGCTGCATGTACAATGAGATTAGCAGACAGCTCTGATACGTTTGTGGCAGCACACATTCTTCTCTGTTAGAGGTTCGCTTTCCTCTAACTTTATCATATTATTTCCTTTGTATCCCCCAGTAGTGGTGGCTACAAGCTGAAATTCTAATAATAATTGTGGCTGGAAATAGTAGTGAACAATAGTCAAAGGTTATTTTTACAATACCTGGAGATTCAAAATAGTCAAAGATGAGGAATTATTTTTTTTCTGCTTTGCAGTTATCAAATAATTACTTTATGGAAAAAAATTAAAGTGATATAATCTTTTTATGTAGCTGTTAGGTAGAAAAACTGGTGTCATCCCTGAAAAAGGCAGGAAGTCTCCATTGAAGAGAAGTGTTGCAGTGCAAGGCAATTTCAAAAAAGCAAATGTGAAATTAATGAAACTGACTTGAGATTTACATATGTACAATTTAACATCCAGATCACTATTAAAAACAAAACTGAGTTCCAGCATCCTCTTTTCTAGAAGCAATTATTTTAAAAGTACAATATTAATGAACCTGGAGTATTACACCACTCACAGACTGTACCTGTATTGCAGGTTTTATAAAAAATTTATACCATTATTATTTCCCCTCTGCTGAAGCACTCAGGATTTTGGTAGTAAAGGTTTTGTTCTTGCTGTATGCATAGAACTGCTACACTTGGCCTTCAAAAATCTGTCTAAGGCCTTTAGTAAAAACTAATTTGTAGCATGATAGAATGGTTTATATTGGCTTGAAGACCATTGAGCAAACCATTAACCCCGCATTGCCAAGTGTCCTGAAGTGCCACATCTACACATCTTTTAAATACCTCCAGGACTGGTGACTCAACCACTTCCCTGGGCAGCCTGTTCCAAGGCTTGACAACTCTTATGGTGAAGGAATTTTTCCTAACATACAATCAAAAACTCCCCTGAGGACTCTGGAGGCTATTTCCTCCTTTCCTGTTCCTTGTTGTTTGGGAGTAAGGATAGAAAAGGTTCCTCTGAACAGAAGCTAATTAATTTTTCCAACAGTCAAACAATATTTTCTGTTATTCTCTGTGTATTTTGGGGCTTAATTTAAAAAAAAAATCTTTACTTTTTTTTTTAATTTGTTTGCAAAGTTCCTTTTCATTAGTTTGCATTTAAAGTTTTCCAATTTAAGAATTTCCCAGCTTTCTCTCTAGAGGACAGATAGGCATTATAATTTCTTTATTCCTGCAAGTTTGCACAAAATAGCTCTGCTGTAGCAATAGTCAGGGTCTGTGTTCAGCTCAGCTGATAATGTAAGGGCTACATCAGTTTTACAGAAAGAAAAATGCTAGTCTAATTAATCCTGTAAAAACAAATGTGTAAACTGCACAATTAAGCACTAGGGGATTGTGCAGCAAAAGGTAAATGCCACAGGAACTTTACTAGCACAAAAGTAGTTGCCAAATTCTATGCTCTGTTAGATTTGAAATCAGCTGAGCATGGTCTTGTCAATGAATGTGACTGAGTGTTAGAATAAGGTATCTAAAGAAGTGCCTGAGTCCCACAGTCACCTGAGACCAAAGTCCTTGTTTGCTATTTGATTACAGGTTTTGTGCTTCCTGGTAAAAGTTTCCATTATTGGGTCCTCTTCCTTTCAGATCGAAAAAGCCAAAACCAAAAACCAAATGCTGAGAGACCTCATCATGGAAGTGTTGAGAAGAGGGAAGGATGGTTTCCTTCTAGAACCAGATGTGGTGCTTGGCCTTTCTGCTGCTAATTACATGAAGCAGAAAGTCTTTTCAGTTCTGCTTTAGTACTAGTATCATTTGTATTTTCCCATTCTAGAAAAGGAGAGTGATGCTACTAGAGAAATATGCTTTTTTCAGGAGAGGTTTTTCTGGGAATAACTAATGGATCATCTATTGTTACATTAGGAGCCCTCATCATTCTTCAGCTAGTGCTTTCAAAGGAGACAGCAGTTTATTAATGAACAGTCACAGTGGCACTGGGGTGAGCTCCTCCACATCAGGAAAGCATAGCTGGTCACATACTGAGAGGATCATTCAAATGTTTTTTAACTTTCTGTAACTCAGATCTACTCAGTCAAAGAAAATCCATGTTTGAAGTTTCATACTATTTTAACAGTATAAAATATTTATCTCTCCATTTAGTATAAGGCTTTTAGATCTGAAAAAAGTCTAAATTGTATCCATCTGATTCGTTTTGTGCCTGTGCGTGCATGATATCAAGTAAGAGCCCAAATAATTTTAACTTGGGGTTTCATTTTTAATGCACTCTTTTGAGACAAAAAAGAAAGTGTCTTTATACCAGAATTTGCAGGTAGTGGAAAAACAGATTTGTGGGAAAAAAAAATTCTGAAATGTTCATGAAGTTTTATGATTTCCATTTTCTGAAATAAATTAAAGAACCAAATTCAACTTGTTACCTGAACAGTCATTCTCATGCTTGTCCATGATGGACCAGGATTTTTACCTACATTCCTGAGGCTTTGGCTATACATCTAAGTGAAATATTGCCCTGATCAGGCACCAGGGCTTGATTGAGCACAACAACTAATTATTAGAAAGATGCCTAGTGCCCGGACCACTTGCTTGTCCCCACAGCAGTACTTACAAACCACTCCTCAGAGCTGGTCAGAGACAGGTACCACCCCCAATGGCACAGCCCTGCATGTAGCTATCATGTTCAGAATCTGAGAGAATTTAAAAGTATTGAAGAGGCTGGAAAACCCTTTTTGGCTTGGCTAGGCCCCACTGTATTAATGTGTGTAGGGGCTGAGATTCCAGGTGTCCATTGTGGTAATTCCTTCCTTTCTTTTTGCCTCTTGAGAATTTCTTTTGGCAAACACTAAAAAGATGCTGTCACTAAACATTGAAAGAGACAGAAGACAACCCTCAACACATTACTTGACAAGAAAAGAAGGAAAATATATGATATATATGGCATCCTGAGCCATATAAGAAGAGTAAAGAGATTGATTGCTGATCCAAGGCTACAGTACTTATTATGAGAGGGATTCTTTGGAGCCTTTATTTACATATATATGTTAAAGAAAATAACATCAGCCCTTTTTCTGTAACTTAAAAATCTACCAGTTTCAAAGCATATTTTCCTCAGAGATTCCCTGGTGAAATATATAGCTGCAATTACACCTTTAAGAGTAAATTAATGTCTAAATCCTAAAAAAATAACACTTTCAAAGTTACCAAAAATGGTCTCAAATGGCAATAAGGCATCATGCTTAGGCAACAGAACAGAGTTTCAATTAAAAGATTCATTTCACCTAAATCTATTTGCTTATAAATTGTGGTTACATAGTCACTTCAATTTAAGACAGTGCTTTTCTGCAACTTTTAAACGAGCAGTTATGGCTCCCAGAAATGCTTGTACTGGTGCTAAGCTTTTGCAATTTCTGTAGAAGTGAAATCAGGGAATACAACTTCATGAAACTCAACTTTCCCCCCCCCAAAACAACCATATGCTGTTTTACAACCAATCATTTATCAGCTGTCACTCCCACGGCATAAAAAAAAAAAAAAAAGAAAATAGGGAGACACAGTGGAGCAAGGTGGGTCCACATTTTTGATAACAACCTAAATTTGTGTTCATTTAAAATGACTGCATAATGATGTCTTTTTAAAAAGCAGTCATCAAGATTCCCTCTGCAATCAAGGGTAAATAGAAGGCAGTTCCAGAGGGTGATTCACCCCCTTTATTTCAGGAGAGAATGAATCATCCTCTGGAGCTGCCTGTCTTCCTCCACTGATTATGGATGGTCAAAACCTGATTTAGACTTCTTACTTTTTGATAACTAGAGTGAGCATATCCTATCCTTGGTAGCTGTGAAAATGGCCAGCAGGGGATATTTAAGGGATGGATTAAAAAATGAAAGACTTATGAGTGTCTTATTTACTGTTAGCAGTATTTGCAGAAATTAATGTTTAAATTAAGATGAGTTTGGTGTTGTTTTTTTTTTTTGTATAATACTGATTTATTTGGAACTGAATTGGAAAAAAATGAGTCTAAATTGTTTCTCCCAAAGGCATGGTGTATTTTAGCTTATTGTGCAAATTATATACTAAAGAACATAAATATTTTGCTAAATTTTATACCTAAGGATCGGGAAGGCATCAGAAAAGAAAGACTAATATGTTTTATAGCAAATGAGAAAACAGTCTCTAAACCAGAAAAAATTAGTTAAATTTCAGACAAAATAGGATTGAGGTAATATGGCCTGCATAATTTGCCCAGGATTTAATGTATGTTTATGTCAGAAAATGCTAATCACTACTATAAGTCATAAGGTCAATCACAGGCGTCATTAAAAATTACAAACATGGGATTCACAATTCATTTTAGCAAGGTGGCGAAGAAATTAAAAATGTTTTGTTCAGGAGTAGCCAAATACCTCCTTAAATCCTTAACTGTTATTGGGCTGTACAGGCAAGGATGGTGGTAAACACAAATCTACTTGTGTATCTTTTGCTTGCAGGGCAGGACAGCTGTCAGCTTATTGCACTGGACCTGGTCTCCACTGGGACTCAAAGCTACATCTCTACCAGTAAATAAAACTGGTCAGTCATTGCTTTTTGATACAGGTGATATCCATTCAGTGAGCTCTCTGATCAGTATCCAAACTACCAGCTAGGAGTGGTGCTTGTTCCTTAACATTCCATGGCCAGGCACAAGGTGTAATCCACCTAAAATGTAATTTGGCCTAAGCCAGAACTGTGCTAGAGACTTTGCTAACACTGGAACGTTAGATACAACAGCTCATGCCAATACCCTGAGCCCTCAGAATACCACTAATTTAGCAACTCATTTACTGATACAAGCTGAGGAATCATGTACCTTCCGGTATGAACATCTTCTGTTGAGTGCCTTATTTATATTCACTGTGCCTCTTATCATATCTTTCCTGGATTGTCATCCTCTCAAATTGCAGCATGGAAACCAGTTACTCTTTTCTGCATAGCTCCACTTAGTTTGCAGTTGGCCACCACAGGCTGTTGTTCATTTTTAGTACGTGAGACTTCCACATGTCACAGACAGAAAAACCAGAAGAAAACAAGAGACAATTAGAAGAGGGCAAAAGCAACCTTGTTATATTCAGGGACAGTGAGCACTTGGGAGCACAGGCAAAGATGGAAGGAAGAGGTAACTGTACTGTGGGCAAAGAAACACTAGTTTTCTTTGTTGTGTACAACTTTGAAACTTTGCCTCCAAAGGCTGGAGAGAAAGAACAATAAAGGACAGAAATGACCCCCACAAAATATGTGGCTCTTTTCACCCTTCTTGCCTGCTAATGGGAACAAACCAAAAAGTATTTCCCAGTTGCTGGTGTAACTCTATGTACATAAGTGTTTTAGAGCAGTTTTGACCAACAGCTAGACACAGAGTTCTGAACTACATTTTTATATAGTTTCTTTTTTTTGGTCTTGTTTTGTTTTGGGGTTTTTTTTGACTGAAATACGTTAGGGCCTTGCTTATTATTATTAGTATGGCATAAACCTCCCCACAACTGTTATGGCTGCTGCATTGAAACTGGAGCCTCATTGAGAACAGTAAGACTGTAAATGTTCACTCAGAGATAATTCAAAAGATCAATTACACTATTTCCAATAAGTGTAATTTTTGTGAAGTTTCTTGGTTTGTTCATGAAATACAAGCATGGACATAAAGTGGCTTGAATCATAGCTCTTCCTCTTCTAGAAATAGGTGTATTATAGAACACTATTTTTCCATACACAAAAAGCATTTGAAAAGTATTTAAAGATAAAACCGGTTCATGTATCCACACAGTTTTGCAGTTTAACAGAAAGTTGCAAGGCATGATAATTATAAAGTACATAAAAAACCAAAAGAGCCCACTTAGTAAATTTCACAGACTACTGCTGCATGATATACTTCACCATCAGTAAAAGAGGTTTTTAATAATCGTGAGTTTGTACTTTCCCAGTAGAGACTCTTTCTCCCCTTACATTTAAAATGTACATTAATCTTCTGAATATGTGACTTTTATTCAAATAATTGAAATCCTTCTTATTGAGTAGGTAATGGTAACTAATAGTCAACACTAATAGTCATTTTTTTGGAGACAAGCCCAAGAAGGACAAAATAGTGTAATCTTTCTTAATTACTGGTTTACTTGGGTAGGGTTTAATGCTAAAAGACATTTATGGATTAATGTTGTGTAATCTGAATATCCTGATGGAAATTACTTCAGAAAACAGACAGGCTGAAAACAAAGTTCAGGGAAAGTGATGTTGCCCAGGGACTATGATGGGCTTTTGAAACATGCTCCACAAGCACTAAAATGCGGTTTATAAGGGGACTTTAGGTTTCAGTTTACTCGCATTACTCTAAAATTTTATCTAGTATATGAAGCTAACTTGGATAAACCCAGGTAAGGCACTTCAAAGAACACTCCACACTTATCTTTTTAAGTAGACTCAACAATCCAACTGCATGCTGTGATCCATTATGGCAGTAAAAGTTACACAAATATCCTCCAGACACAATGTTATGCAGTTTACATCATGCAGCCCAGTACACAGCATAGAGAAAAGTCCTAAGTTTCTGGTCCAGTTAAAAGAAACTCTTCCATCATAAAGCAGAGGTTTAAAAAAGTTCCTTGAATGCATACCTTTAAAGGCGCATTGAGCAGAAGGTGAACTTCCTTTTCAGAATGCACCTCATATGTCACCCCATTGTATTAATCTTTGCATTACCTTTCAGGACCAGCTGTGACAAGTCTCAAAATGTATCTGTATCATGAAAGATGTCATTTTATTTCCATTAAGTTGAATTAATCCACCTGCTCTTTCCTGCTGAGATTTATAGAAGGCAGTGTATGGGAAAAACTCCAGCTACTTTAGACCTGCAGAGTGAAATAGAATGGATTTTGCTGTTACAGAAAGACTGCAAAACAGAAAGTATGCTGAAATATATTATAGTGTAAAAGAGATGGACTAGTTCCTGGAATGCAAAATCTATTTTGGATTTCCTGCACTCGGTATCTTGGATGTCTATCCTACTTAACATTAGTTTGCAGAACTTGGCTTGGACAGCGATTTACATTTCAAGCAATATGAAGTCTTAAGAGCAAAAAAAGTAGTTTTAAGAGCTGTGTTTCCATCTCACTTCTTTATAACAGTAGCACTGCAGATGAGGAATAGAAATATGGTATGAAAAGCTGCTACAGTGGTTACACAGTAAATGGAACCTTTTGACTTTGAAATTTGCTTTCTAAAAAGAAAAAAAAAAATAAAGAGAAACAACTTAGCTAGAAAAAATTATTTTTAAGCTGAACATTTTCCAGACTGTAAAAGTTCATACTCTATGTTTCTCCTAGACGAACGTTGGAAGTAATTGCACTATAAACCTCTTACAGATTATTCCACAAGACCTTAGAGTGTGGTTCAAATGAAATTATTATTAATACAAATATTTTTTCTCTGCTACTCTGTTTGCAACATATGTATCTACACACCGCCTTTTAAATGTACATGACGGCTGTCAATTGTCTGCAGGCCAATTTCAAAAATACTAGTAAATGTATATCTATTCTGTATTCTACAAAGTTTTGGCTTCCTGGATCATTTTACTTATGGTGACTAAATGTATTTCTACATATTGTGTTAGTATACTCAGTGTTCTTCTGTTGTCCCTTCCTTTCTGTTTTCATATGACTTACGTCATTTTACTCAGTTTATGGGACACCTTTTTCTGTTGATTTCATTTAGTCTTTCATGCCTAATTTTCCTGTCCTTTATGGGCAGCTACTAGGCCAGATTTATAATTTGAAGGATGATTTTTTTTGCATAGTTTTCATAACCTGTTAATTGAATTTAGTTTTCAATGTTGTATTGGGTTTATACGATAAATTTTAGATAGTAGAGGGTCTGTCACACCTGTTTCTGTGAGAAGATGCCACCATGTCTGAGAAGGCCTGTTCCAGGCAGCTCTAGGACAGAGAGCTGCTGGTCAAACCCAAGTCTGCTGCTGGTCAACCCAGAGTCATCAGTGACAGTAGTAGCACCTTTGTGATAATATATTTAAGAAGGAGAAAAAAAAAAAGGTGCAACAGCAGCTGGGAAAGAGGAGTGAGAATAGATGACAGGAATGACTGACATCAAGGTCACTGAAGAAGGCAAGGGAGGAGGTGCTCCAGGAATCAGAGCCGTTTCCCCTTAGTGGATCAGATATCCATCCCCAGCCCCTGCTAGAGCAGGTAGATGCCTGAAGGAGGCTGTGACCCCACGGGAAACCCATACTGGAGCAGGTTCTGGCAGGACATGCAGCCTCATGCAGAGAGAAGCCCTGGCTGGAGCAGCTTTGCTGGCAGGACTTACGACTTCATGGGTGACACATGCTGCAGCAGTCTGTTCCTGAAGAACTGCACCCCATGGAAAGGAACCATGCTAGATAAGAGGAAGAATGTGAAGAAGTAGTGGCAGAGAGGACATGTGATGAACTAACAGCAATCCCAATTCCTCATCTTACTCATAACATTTGGGTGCAGGAGGCAGAGAAATTGGGGGTGAAGTTGAGCCTGGAAAGAAGGAATAAGGGGAAGTTGATTTGTAGATTTTTTTTCCTTATTTCTCATTAACCTGCTCCATTCATTTGCTAATAAAATAATTTCCTTAAGATAGGTCCTTTTGGCCTATGATGGTAATTGCCAAGTGATCACTCTGTCCTAATCTTGACCCTAAGATAAGCTAAGCTAAAGATAAAAAGCTTATCTTAGCTTTTTATTGTATTTTTCTCACTCCATCCTGTTGAAGAGGTGAAGTTATAAAAAAAGGTTCGTAGGCACTTTGCAGCTAGCCAAGGTCAACTTACCACAAACAGTATTTCTTCATTTTATTTAAGTAGCAAGCAGAAGCCCCTCTCTGCTGAATGCCTTCCTAGAAATATTGTATGTTTTCTATTTTTGAGGTTAAAATTTTCATATAGCTGGGGACTCAAAGAATGCATAAGGTTTTTTTGAATGAAAGTAATATATACAGACATGATTAAGAATTATTCTCGTAATAGAGAGAACCATTGAATGGTTGAGGTTGGAAAGTGCCTATCTAGTTGAATTCCCTCCTCCAGCAGGGCCACCTACAATCAGCTGCCCGGGTCCACATGCAAACAGATTTTGAATATCTCTTAAAGATATCTCCAACCTTCCTGAACAAATCCATTTCATTTAAAATGTAAGCAATTTCTACAGCACAGGTTTGAACAGAGAGGAGTGATAAACAGGAAAATCAGGCCAACTTTATCTTCATTATTTGTAAAGCAGAGGTTTACTGTTATGTGGCAATCCCATATCTAGTCTGCAAACCCACATGAACACTTTCAACACTTTCCTTGACTTCAGAGCAGAAATCACTGATACTGAAGAAGTACACAAATTTCCAAAGTACCTCCCCTCTCCCAGTGCAATGACTTCTTTCCACAGTGACCTGTCTACCAAGGAGGGCAACAATGACAACCTCTTGCTAAATTTTTTCTTCCCCTCAGTATCTTCCTAATGTGCTTTGATCAGGACAAGAGTGCAGTTGTGTAAGGGTTCCTCACTAGTTTAATGTCATTTAGCAGAACACAAAGTGCAACTTCCCTAAATGACAGCACAATTCCATTACTGTAAAAGCTGCTTGAGACATGTTGCTGTGGACTGGGACATTGGCAGGGTGGGACAATACATGTTTTTAATTCTTCATTAGGAAAATGTTTTACCCATAGTATGAAATATATATCTCCTAGAATAAACGAAATGAGCTCTGTAGCCATTGTGTTTGCCTTTCATAGTGTTAAATACACAATGCAGAATTGATGAGATCTGTATTCAGATCTTTTCAAGGAAAGGCAGAGAATTGTTCTTCCTTGAAATGCAAAAGAGAAAAGGCCGGCATGCTGAATCCTTGTATTGGATGCAATAAGGAAGGAGAGTTCCAGAATTAGGGAGCCCAGTATTAGATCAGACATTACCTTGGAAACTTCAACGCTAGGATTCAAGTTCCTGCTAAGCACCTGACTTCAGTCTGGGTGAACATTCGCAAGTCATTTAGTCACACAACTTCCAGGCTCTCTCAGTATATTTATAATCAGAGTAGTATTACTCTGTGAGACCACATACATAAAAGGTTTTCAGATATTGGCTATTCAATGAAAAAATACAGGAATTGGAGAAATATGAGCAATGCACACCCACACTTGGAACAGAAGAATATGCTTCTGGGTGCATGTTCTTCTTTTCAGTTTTAGAATAGGCCTATTTTAGAGCTCAATAGGAGTTTAAACAGACTTGATTCACAATGCTTTTTTTAAATCTAAAAATTGCATTTCATCTTCCTGAGGTTTCTGATTTGTGAAAGTTTATTTGATATCAAACCAGAAACCAATACATTTTACTGAAATAAAAGATCTGAAAAAACGTGCTGATTGTTTTAATTGAAAGAACATATTTTAAACTTCATTGAATTTAAGCATTCCACCCCCCACATTTTATTCTGCAGTTCTTCTTTCTGTTGGAACATCCCATCTGTTTTGTTACATTTAATATTGAAGTCAATTTGTTTTACTAGTTCTGCTAATTTATTCACATTTTTCACTTTATATGGATAGCAAATGGGAGGACAAATGGATCTATTGCACTCCCTGCATATGTCCTTTTCACCCCTTTCTGTGTTTCCCTAGAAATGATGGCTTACATGACAGGACAGCCTATTGCAACAAATGCTTAGTGACATTGGCTTTTTATTTCTAGCCTCTTGATTGGAGCATCTTTTCAAAATATTTTCATTATTGGCTTTTTTACACTGTTTATCACCATAATAATTTATGTCTGCACAACATTCCTGCAGGAGTTTTGCAGATTGGAACTGGGGACAATGAGGAGAATAAGAAAGGTAAAAATTCTAATAAAGCATTTCATTTCCACAGAAATTCAGCTCTGATATTCAACTGAAATTGTTCTACTACTCCTAATTGTGTTATTTTTGCAGGAAGAATAAATGGCTTGCCAGAAGTCGGACAGAAGATCAGTGGAATGGTTAAAAACAATCTGCAAGTCCTCTTAGTCAATGCCTTTCCCACATGGTTTCTCTTTGAAGTCTACTTTTTACATTAACAACAGGTTTTATAGTTCTATTTATTGCTTTTGTAAGCCCCAATTAAGTTACCAGTGTTGAATGTTTGTTTTTATTTTATCCATTGGTAATATGCCCTTATGGCATAGCACTGAAATTAAGGAAAGCAATTTTACTCCAATGCTACTCGTCATAATTAAATCTGTGCACTACAATGACACGAGGAAAAATGGCATGGCCCAGATCACATCACACACATAATGCTAAAATCTCTTAATCCAAAATGCACAGCCCTATTCACAATTACTATGTGAAACAAGTTTCAGGTCTTGTGCTCTACACTGCATTCATACAAAACAGAAGTGGTTGAAGCAGCAGAGCCCACACCAGTCTCTGGGGTGGCAAAGGCACTCTTGAGGGAGATCTGAATTCAGGATACTACTCCAAACTCAGGAAATCAGAGATCTGACTGCAAGTCTTTGCCTTATCAGCTGAATATCCTCATTTTGGAGCACTTGCTATAATGAGATATCTTTCTGTATGTAAGTCCCCAAATCTTTATTGTATCAGACTGTGACAGGGATGCTCAAGGAACACTTACCCCATCTCACTCAAAGGAGAGATGGTTAAGGAATAAGGCACTGCTCAGGGATGCTCTATCATTCAGTCTCCCAGCAGTTTGGCCTTTAGAAACTTATTCCAAAAAATACAGGTAGGTGTTCAAGAGGGATTTAACGGTCTCAATTATAGAAAAATTATGTGCCTGAGTATCAAAATTGCCAGTGAGGAGTCTAGTAGTCTCTTAAAATATTAAGACTTCAAATTTTCTGTGGTATGAAATAGGAATCCTATTGGTTGTAACACACACCTATTGAATAAGTGAAGCAGGTAATGACAAAAGTGTCAGGTATCTGAATACCTGTGTTCAGTTTGTTAGCTGTTTCCTTCTATTATCCGTCATATTTTTGGGTTGGACTTTTTAAGATTTTTTGAGGGGAAGGAAGAGTTAGATATACTGAGTAAAACGACAAAATACATCCTAATAAAAGTACATAATACAGTTATCTGGGATAAAATTCAGCATGCGTGTATAGAAACAGTTCATAGTAAGGCAATTGCTTTACATCTTCATTCAGTGTGATGTGACACCACTGTGAGAATAAAGATGCATGGAGAAGTAACAAAAAATTCAATATGCTTTACCGTGGGTTATCCATATTGGGCAGATATATACCTCTTAGAGGGAAAAAACCCCAAGAAAAATAAAAAAACCCCCTTGCTCTTATAAGGAACAGAGATTTGTTGGACTAGGGACTGGAAATATTTGAGTTTCTAGGGTGTTGTTCTTAAGATGTGGTTTTCTTCTATGTAACTTGTAAACAAAAGAAACTTTCTTTGATTTGTAAGTAGGGTGTCTGTGTTGTTGCAATAAAGCAAGGAGGTTATTCATGGTTGTGAGAGCCAATGCTCAAATATATTAACATGAAATGGAATAAAAAAAGAGATAGGATAATACAAACAGAATAAGAACTTTTAGTTATTTAAGACAATTTCCCTTATATTTGTGTTGTTTAAACATTAAGAGGCTCAAAAGGAAAAAAAAGAAATAAATTGAAATATCATCATTCTTTGATATATGAAAAATGTTGTAATTTGGAATCTTCTATTCAAATCTGACTTGGCAAATTTTTGCTTATAATAGGAAGGTTTGTGACCCATATGCATAATCTTTAGCATATTCTTTTGCAAAAAAAAATTAAAACCCCCTTAATATTCTTACATGAATTATATTAATACCAGAACTGAATTAATATCAAATTATTATAACTTACTAGTGGCTCATATGCTGTATATAGCTGCTCACACACATGGGGAAATCCTAAACTGTGACAAACGTGCTGTGCTGACGAGGTAGATCATTAGAACTTTACAAACAAGACATTTGATTCCAATTTAGTGTTGCACTTGAACAAAGAGTAAGCATGAATAAAAGCATTTTCTGGAATATTGATACTATACCCACAGTAGGGAAAAGGCCATGATCAACCATGATTCTATCTGGACTGCCTAACAAATTTCTTCAATGGACACCAGCAATATGTGGAAGAGGTTTGGAATAGAGGAGGATGCATAAGAGGGATCTATGCATTTTTAAATTTTAAACATTAAAATTTATTAACTTTAGCATTACATTTAAAATGTAAGCATTTTAAAACAGTTTTTACCCAGAACATAATTAGTGTGCTCATGCAGGTAGAAATCCTGGGAAATGCTGCTGCTCCCAGAGCCTTCAACAGACTGACTGGTGCACGGTCATGAAGAAAATCACTGTCAGAATTTCCATCATGACTGCAAGATCAAGATCATGGTCCTTTCCATGGATGTGGCAGCTTTTCAAACTCTTTGCATGCTAACCACTTATGAAATTACGAAGAGCTAAATAGGCTGCATTCATTAAGAAGGATAAGTTTTCTCTTTTTTGATTCTCACTTTGTGGAGATAAGCACATGGATGAAACTTTATTCTTGCAAGCAATATATCTTTATTAAAGACAATTATTTCAAAAAGGTGGAACCATCAAATTAATTTAAAACACTGCATAATAATTAAGTTTTCTTTTCAACCATGGAAATCAGACCTATTATAATGGTGCTAAAATTAAGAATCTGCCATCAATGATTCAGTCTGGAAAAATAAATCACTAGAATAGACATCTAAAAAATATATATGAAAATGGAGGAATCTGACCACTGTGTCAACTTCTGAACTGTTGTTGTGGTTTAACCTCAGTTGGCAAGGTAGTCACTCTCCCCACCAGGAGAATCAGGGAGAGAATCAGAAACGCAGAAGTGAAAAAACACAGGTTGAGATAAAGACAGTTTAATAGGTAAAGTAAAAGCCACACACTCAAGCAAGGCAAACCAGGGAATTTATTCATCATGTCAGGCAGGCGTTTGGCCATGTCTGGGAAAGCAGGGTCCTGTCATGTGCAATGGTAACTTGGGAAGACAAAACTCTAAACATGACCCACTTCCTTCTTCTGCCCCAGGTTTATAAGCTAAGCATGCTGCCATACCATATGTGGTATGCACTGGGTCATTTGGGATAAGCTGTCCTGGCTGTGTCCCCTCCCAGCTCCTTGTGCACCCCATCCTCCTTACTAGAGGGGTTGGTAAAGAGCAGAAGGGGCCTTGGCTCTGTGTGAGAAATCTCAGCCATAATGAAAACATCCCTGGGTTAGCAGCAGAGTTTTCATCATGAATCCAAGACACAGGCTAATATTAGGTACTGTAAAAAAAATTAATTATATCTCAGTCTAAAATCAGCACACATTCCTAGTCCAGACTAGGAATTACTGGTCACGTGGAAGTTGGTGGGTGATATATTTTTATGACATTCCAGTTCAGAGACACTGTACAATGAATACATTATTATTCTGGGATAAGAGAAATATTAGTATAATCCAAGGAACCAGTATAGCACTAGCAAAATATTCTTTACTTTATATGAGCTTCATTCACACTGAGGCCTCAGAACTTTCTGCAGTTATTGAAGATGAGAGCTGGAGGGTAAAAGATGAAGGAAATTGTTAGTATGTGCAAGAAGTTGTCAGTGTGTGACACAGATAGAAATGATGTATTTCTCTTTTTACCATATAAATAGAATAACCTCTAATTAAAATTATGGCTAAAACATGTTTTAAAATAATATATGAAACATCGGCACATTTATTTTTATAAATTATTTATATTAGGGGCTCAGCTCATTTGCTTAGGGTATCTGGGCTACTGGATATTCAGTTGGAGATGGCAGAAACAGTTCAAGACTTAGGGAAGACCTTTCTATCTGGATTTGCATTTGAGTAAACAAGCATTACACCTCAAGGTATTCCAGATGACACTCCCTACAGATACCCTACACGTGAACAAGTGTGCCAAGTCTCTACTGTCTGAATCACTCCATTTCTCACTGGCTGCATTAACTGGAGACCTGGACTCATTTCAAAGAGTGCAGGCTGTCCCACTCCATTTTTATCATTGCTTTCCAACATTTATTAGCACAAGTTGTGAAGAAGGGAAAATGGAGTTCAGTACTTTACATATGTGCCTCTCAGTGCCTCTCTGCAGAGTGGTTTAGTCTAAAAATATGAGCCTGGTCATCCACCTTGTCCACCTGAGTGCCACCACAAGAGGATATCCATTTCTCTCCTAATGAATCCACTGTTGAGGCTGACTAGCATGTTTGTAGATACCACTTCCTGCTATTTGCAAGACAACCCACATACCTAATGCTTTGAAGAGAGCCAATAGTAATGGCAGAAGAGGCCAGCACTCAATAATACTGAGACTGGCATATTCCAGGGAGGACTTGAAAAACCCAATGTGAGTTTGAGAGTAAGAAGTCTTCTTGTACAGGAAACCAAGTGAAAAGATAGAGTACCTGTGACTATATGACATACACTTTTGGGAAGATTATAGAACCCATTATATTTTTCCAGTAGATTATTTTTCATATAATTCATCCAATCTATGATTAAAAATAGATCTTAAGAGCAAGCACAGACCAAGTAGTACCCCCTGACATTAATTCCACCCAGTATTCCAGAAGTCACACAAGATACTGTACAAAGTGTCTGTCCTCCTGCCTCATTCTGAAATATCCCACCAAAATAGAATAGGTGGAGTCTTAGAAGGTCTTTTTTCTGCATTTGATAGAGGTCCCCATTATAGTTCTCCCTCTCAGACCATAAATAACTCTGAGAAATGCAGAAAGAAACCAGTCGAAAAGAAACACCCTTCCAATTTGATCTCTAAATAAAATTAGTGGATTTTCTGAACAAGAATTTAGATGGAATTGTTCGCAGAGAGCTAGCATCAAAGGATTTTCCTTTCTGAACACCAGACCTGTTGTAGAGTCTAATTTGGAGATGACCCAACTCAGGGGTTTTTTCTCAGACAAATATGTGTATTGAATATAGTGAATCAATCATCTGCAGATCCTTTGAACTCCAGCTATTCCAGGGCAGAACAGACGATGCTCCCAGACTCTTTGCAGAATCAAGAGCACTTCTGGAGATTGTATCATTTCTTTTTGCTCAGAAGTATTTGTTTGGAAGAATGTCTACTAACAGATTGGAGCTTCTCTCCAGAATTACTGTAACTTATGCTTATGGTAAATATAAGGGTTCTTTGGCTCTGGGGTTTCCAAGATTGAAATGGACTCTTGAAAATAATTGCTCTTGCATTTTTTGAGAGAATAGTCTCTCTGGAAAGAGAGAGAGAGGTCAAATCATGACCAGCTGCCTGCAGAATTAATTCCCAGCCATGGAGTCCCTTTCACTGTCCATTTTAGCTCTCTTTCAGTTCACAGATGCATGTCCCCTCTGTGCTTGTCTAAAAAGTTTATGAAAGCAGTTTAAGCCTAGCAACATGAGCAGGGAAAAAGAAGAAAGCAAATATATTTGCTATGAACTTTCTACAGGTTCTGAGAGCTGTGCTCTGATGAGGTTCAGAAGTCAGTGTCTGATCAATAAGACAATACCTGCTCAAACTGCACTACAGGAATGAGAATAGCAGGTAGTCAAAGAAGGATAACAGCATTGGCACTAGATTTGGTTAGCTTGGGAATATTTTGAATCCCAGTACATGCCCCTTCAGTTTGAGGATTTTATAAATATATCTTCTTGCACAGCAGCTACCAGCAATTTTAAGAGCTGTTCAGAAAAGTTGTGGTGGCTGGAACAAATTTTATGATTGCTGAGATAAAAAAAATGAGAAGTATAGAAGTGTGATGAATCAGGTGAAAAACTGGGTAGGTGTGAGTAGTAGCTATAAAGGACAATGGGACATAGAACTGAGTTGAAGATGAAGGTTGTCTGAGGAGTCACCTTGATGCTCACATGCAGATTTTTATTTGGGTTAATAGTCTCAGATTGGATTTTTAGCAGCACTCTTACAGCACAGACTCCATGATGAAGAAAGGGGAATAAAATATCTGAAAGGTAATGTGACAGAGGACGGAGGATGATACAGAAATGGGTTACAGCCATATTAGTCACAACAGTTGATGCAGGTGATTCTCAATTGGCCGTCATAGGGAGGACTGAGGTTCTCAGAATGAGAGCCTGACCTGTGATCTTTCTGTGGTACAGGAAAAAGTCCCCACAGCAATCACTTCTTTGGGGGTAGTATCCCAGAGGACTGGCAGCACACAGCACGTTGCATGTGCCAAAGCTGTGAGAGTACATGGTGTTAAGGAATAGTACAAAGAGTGCACAGACTTCCTTTTCTGCTATATGGAATAAGACAATCTTAGAGCAATGAGGGCAGACAAAGAATCATCAGAAAAAGTTTGAGAATGAAGATGTGTACGGGACAGTGGCTCTGTAAGGCCTGGGAATGGACATTTTTTTGTAGCTTCTCAAGAAATCATTCTCATTTCACCTTTCCATACTCATTACTTTGAGTACAAGGTCACAAAATGTGGCCCCAAAAGTATTTGCTGGCACTCAGTCATAAAACAGCATAGGCTTGGACAGCTGGATACTAGTACTTCACCATCATTCAGAAGAAGGAGCTCTCCAAAGATTCTCCAAAGTCAAATAATCATTTCCTGGTAAATATGCAATATATTGTGCGTATATTTTTGTTTGTTTTTGTTTGTTTGTTTGTTTGTTTGTTTGTTTGTTTTTAATTGTGGATATTGCAGGGTTTTTTCTCACACCTTTTGAGGAAAATTGAACACAGGCTCATGCTTGAGTATAAAGAGGTTTATTATGTAATGCATAGAGCAGAGCCCCACCACCCTTTCTGGCTCAACAGACAGGCAGCAAAAAAGTGACAGAAGCCAATTCTTTGTGTGTGCTTGCACCTGCACCAAGCATACTGTTACAAGTTGTTGCTGTGGTACTGCTCCTCCTTTCTGCAAGTGAATTTATGCTCTCCTGCACAAAATTGTTTACCCTGTGGCATTGCCACCTCCACCCAGTTAAACCAGGTGTTATAGCCAGACCTTCTTGTCTGCTAAACTGGGTAGTTCTTCAGTCCCAACTTATTATCCCTGAGAACTACCATCTGCATTTCCCCTTCATTCCTCCCTTTTGTGATACTTATTTTTTGCATACATCACTGTAAGTATTTCAAATTCTTCCCTATGCTTATTATCCTTTTCCATTTATAAAACCACTTGTTTTGCCTCACTTTGGGTTATTTCTTTTATTCCCTTCTTAATTTGTTTTCAGCCAATTTTGAGACAACATAGAGTCAATTGCACCCACATGTAAGCTATTATAACGACTAGTAATAGAATAATGGTCCAGCTCAAAATTACTGCTCTATTCTATACCCCCAATGTCTAAAGATTTTTTAGCTTTCTAATGTAGTTGTAGCTTTGCAGATTTTTAATATATGGCTCCATAGTTTCTAGCACTTTCTCACTCTTTAGAACAACAGTTACCCTTTCTCACATATTATGCCACATTCTTAAAATTGCTTGGTTTTATTTTCAAGGAAAAGAACCTCTAACAAAGACATGCTGTTTTGCACCAGCACCTGGGGTGAAATAATAAGATACTTTATAGACATAGCAAAATATAAAGCTAAGAACCCTTGGAGGGTCTCCAATGGGGCAGAAGCAAGGGTGGGTTACCAGGACAACTCTTCTATTGGATGTACTTGCTATCTAGCTATACTAATTAAACTTACAAAATTTGTGAAAAGTTGATGCTGTGAATGTGCATACCCAAAAGCTTTCACTGAAAAACAGCTCTTTATGTTATCAAATTTAATATTGTTAGGAAAGTTTTTCTCTCAATTTTAGGCAACACCACCTCACCTCATTTCTGAGGGTGGGGAGAAAGGGACTTTTTTTCCAAACAGGGTAAAGGAGTAGCATCCAGGTCATATGTAGTGTAACATTCAAGTATTGTCGGGGGAGTTCTGTGATTAGAAATCACTTGTAAATCATTCACCTTTTTCTTGAACGCTCTACCATTAATACTGTTGCTGCTATAGTTTGTTGTGTTATTTCATTTTCAGTAAATTGTTCTTATCTCAACTCATCACCTTTTCATTTTGTGCCTCCAATTTTCTCAGCCCAGCCCTTTACCAGGGGAAGGCACAGGAGTGAGAAAGTGGCATATGGTTTGGAGTGCTTTCAGAGGGAACACTATGCTGGAGAATACCACTCCTAAACCATAACAGCTCCTACCTGAATCTTCCTCATTTGAAGGTAACATCTACAGAGGCAGGACTTCATATGTAACTGAATGTTGGCTCATACCTGTAAATCTTTCCTAGACCTTCTCCTTCAATATTCATGTAAAGTGACACATTTAGTTGTGATACATTAGGATGTATGGTGTGTCTCTGGTAAGCAGTGGTTCTGGGCTTCATGGGAACCCATACCATCAATTCCGTGACTTATACTTCCAAAAAGTGTTAGGCAACAGAGGAAATGCCTGTGCTGTCTGGAAGAGTAGATAAGTACATAGCCAAGAGTCCATAAGGTTAGTGGAATTTGCCCAGACCTGGGATAATTTAACTAAGAAATTTCCCTCCCCCCCCTCCCCTCCCCAATTTTTGCTACAGTAATCAACAAGAAAATGCATAAAACTTTAAGGTCTGGCATCTAATTCATCTAACATGAGTTAGAGAGTCTAAAACCTAAATCAAAATGTCCCCTATTAGCAATATGACAGGGAATATAACACAGCACAGCTTGTCTTGATCTTGAGTTCATACATACATGTCACAGAATCAATCAGACTGGAAAAGATCTCTGAAATCATTGAGTCCAACCTATGACCTAAATGCATTGCACTAGATGCCATGTCCAGTCTTTCCTTAAACACCTCCAGGGATGGAGACTCCACTACCACCCTGGGCAGCCCAGTACAATAACCAATCACCCCTTCTGTGAAAAAATTCTTCCTGATTTCCAGCCTAAACCTCCCCTGGTACAGCTTAAGACTGTGTCCTCTCATCCTGTTGCTGGTTGCCTGGGAAAGGAGATCTATCCCTACCTGGCTATACCTTCTTTTCAGGGAGTTGTAGAGAGTGATGTGGTATTCCCCAAGCCTCCCCTTCTGCAAGAGAAAAACCCCCTTTTCCCCAGCCACACGTCACAGGACATGCATATATATATATAATTTTTCTTTCTCTTTCCATGTAATCCAAGTAAAACTGTAGCAATACAGTGGCATAACAAATGCAGAATTTCATGACAAGAAAATTTATATATGCATCTAGATATACTTCTCATAGAAGTCTTGTTTGGTTTGCAAGCAACTCTTCCAAGCTACGTTGTCTCAGACTTCACTTTCATTTTTCTCAGACTCAGATGGTGCCTTGGTGCTAATGTTTGGTGTAAATCTGGGAAGAGGTATCAGCACTGTTGCACAGAGCTTTCTCCTGAAATCTCATTTCCTGTCATAGAATTGACCAGTTCTGCTGCTCTTTTATGGAGGTGTCCTGTTCTTTGGCAGAAGTGGACCAACTTCTGATCTTACCCACCTTGATGGTTTCAGAGGTGTCCCAAGTTTCTTAGGTGACATCATCCTACAGCAATGGGATGCAGGCACTCTTTTTGGCAAACTTGACCTCTGTGTGGATCATCAAAAGCCTTTGGAGTGGACCAGGCCACCGTGGTGGCAGAGCACTTGTCATCTGGAGTCCTTTAACAGGGCCCAGTTCTCCAGGTTTCAGGTGGTGGCACAACACACCATTTGATACAGTATACAGCTCTTGATCTTGTAAAGACACTGCAGAATGTAACCCATCTTTTGCATGAGTGGCCAGCTGAGTGGACTGCACATGCAGTAGTAGGAATCAAAGAGAGGGGACCTATGGGTCTGCTATCAGGAGATCTCCACCTATGATTTAAGTGTAATACACAGTCAGAGTGAAAGCTTGAGCTCTTTCCTTCCGAGGGTAGTTCTTGTAACTTGGTCAGATATTCAACAGAAATATAGAGGCTGGGTTAAGAGCTGTAATACTTAAAAATGTTGTTGCAGAGCCCTCTAAAGCAACTCACTTGGCAGCAGCATCAATGTATACACTGCCAAGACTTCATCTAATGCACCTATGTGAGAACAATGCATTACAGAGGTAGTAACAGCAAGCATAATCGCATATAGTGACTCCAGGATGAGGGTTCTGGAAGAAAAGCAAGATCCAGAGGAGATAATAAATCCTCAGTGTTATGATCCCATTATAAGAGATCTCTACCCAGCTGAAGGTGCAAACAATATCATATGCCAAAGCCAGTAGTACAGTGTTGGATTGCTAGGTACAAAGACAATGGGATGGGGATTATTTCAGCATCAGTCTCATTAGAAGGTGAGACACAAAACATGTTGAGAGCTCATGCCATAACTACAGCAGCCAAAATTCTCTAGGTTACAAGGCCTTTTAAAAACTTTCTAGCCAATAGAATAATGTTAAAGCTGACAAGCATATGCTTAAGCCAATTAGTAAAGTTGCACGTACATCTTGTCTTGAACAATGCTTGCCCGTAATAGCTTAAAAGCAATGGATAAAGCTTCATTATTAAACATACATTTTTCTATAATCTTGTTTACCATATTTTCTAAGGTCTATCTCTGCACAGCTCACTAACATAGTCTTATTGTTTCTCATCCTTGCATCTTCAGCATTCTTGCATTTTTCCCATCTGATATTTGCTTTCACACAGCTTTCTGAGAGTTTTCTACCTTCTCTTTTTCCCACAATACAGATTTTATTTAACAGTAAATGTGAGGTAAAGAGATAGAAATAGGAAGAGAGAAGGCAGGGAGGAAGGGAAGAGAAAGAGAGAGAGCTTCATCTAGCTAGAGAGGGAATAAGCAAAAGATATCACCACAATGTGGATTCCTGCAGTATCCCACTGGTCCTTCTTCACCCTGCTCTTCGGTGCTGGATGTCCCTCTTCTGGAGATACCAATTTTTATACAGTCTAATCCCAGTAATTCACGGGGTGTAGATGCCATTTCCATGACTTCACATGGCATGTGCCTAAGCACTTACTTCCTTTCCCACAGTTTTCCATGATGGCAATTTTTGTCTGGATGTTAACCAAAATTTTACCTCTGTTAGGCCTGGAAATAGCTTTTCCTTGCTGTGCCATCTGCACTTACCTCAAGTTCCACTGTGATGGCTTAT
The DNA here is from genome assembly GCA_013400175.1 of Phainopepla nitens. Classification (NCBI taxonomy): domain Eukaryota; kingdom Metazoa; phylum Chordata; class Aves; order Passeriformes; family Bombycillidae; genus Phainopepla; species Phainopepla nitens. Next base: position 318,507 of record VXBQ01008403.1, read on the forward strand.
CTTATGGGGACAATGTTTTGAGACATGTAACTTTATTCTATAATTCTTCTTTCTTGATGTGTAGGTTCATGCTTAAGTGAGTGCAACAAACTCAGTAGACTGGGCACTTGAAACTGTAAGAAAGGAAAAGATTTTGAGAATTTTGAACTGGGAGAAAACAGCACAACCTGAAACTAGTTTGCCTCAGCTGTCTGTAAGTAGGGAGAAACCTGGGTTGAATTAGTAAGACTGCAGAGATTCTGGAGTCAGTTGGCATTTTGATTAGGAAGTTATAGGACACAGATACTTGATCTTTTGCTTTCAGAATTGCAGCTTCTTTTGGGATGCTTTGTGTCCTTTATTAACCAAAGCACAGAGAAGATGGAGCATGTACTCCTGGAAAGCCTTCAAAAACAAAAAAACCACCAGAAGATCGTCCATATACTGAACCAAGAATGAGGAGTGTAACACAAACTAGACCTCATTTTGAGCACTGAAAGAAAAAAGTATGGGATTTACAGTATCCTCAAGGAAGTCTGGTCCATGTGTACTATTGTCTCGGTAAATAAATGTAAACAAAAAATGTACATTGAGGTATATGTGGATGGAGAGAGAAGGCAGAAAATAGGACAATAACACCAAAATTAGGGTTACAGAGATGGAGCTTGGAACAGTCCTAGGGTTAGGAACAACTGGGTGACTCATGATAATAAGAGCATTGACTTTTCACAAATCTTGGACAAATGTCCAGATTTGTCTTTTTGTTCATTAATTTTTTCCCTCTTTCTTTGGTGGTGAAATGTGTGTGTAATAGAGTGACCATGAGAGGCTTAATACCTGACACCATAAAGAAAACAGCCATCAGAAGGCTGCTGTGTTGGATGGGACAGGAACAAATAGAGGATAGCAGATGATAGGTCAAAAAGAAAAATTCCTACGTCTCTTCTGAATAAGAGACATCTCTCTATTTACCTCTTCCAAATGGTTCAAAAGCAACACATTCCTACATCTTATTCAGTATTTTTAATTTATACCTAAATTAGCCTTTCTGGGTGACCCTGTTGTAGAGAAGAAGCTAATAACTTCAGAAATAACTGTATCAGCCTTACTGATTATTACCTGTATTAGACAGCTAGGGGAAGGAGACCTGACCTTCTGACTAGGTAGATACTAAGTTTTCGCTAGACAATGAATAAATTACAAGAGACATGCCTCTACCTTAGGTTTCAAGAAAATTATGCTATCAAATAGATTTTTTTGCACTTTTCATGCCAGGACAAGGAGGAAAAAAAAAAAAGAAAAAGCTTACTGCTAGTGAACTGCAGCCAAAATCTGCAGCTTTAGTTTCTCTTGTGATTTTGCTGAGCCCTAGACAACTCTACATAAGTGAGTTGGTTTGCTTCAGGTCAAGTTTCATCAATCAGCAGTTTCCTTATTACATTAGATACCCTCAGGATTACACACAAGTTAAATGCCTTTATGCTCCATTCATGAAAAATCTTTCCAAGAGTACCTTACGAGCATAAGAGCATAAGTAATTTAAATGCACGCGCACACTTTGTGTAGAACAACTTACTAGAGAAAATACCATTGTAGCTACCAACATTTGTATCTTAAACCTGTCCAACAAGTAGGAAGGCAGAGTCTTACTGACTGAGGAGAATAATGTTCAAAGCACACCTTTTAATAGGATCTGAATCACCATGACGGTGAGAAATGCAGCAGAGACACAAAGAAAAGCAGTGTGGGGTGATGTAATCCTCAAATCTGAGTAGTGTGTATTATTCTCCTTCCTAGATATCCTTTCAAAAGGCTGGATGGACAAGTAGTTAACAATGGACCTTCTCTGCAGCATTTCTTAGCCTTTTCTTGCTCTCTTCCTTTCAGCTCATTGGCTTTGTGCAACAGGCACTTACCATTTTACAAAGGAAGTCTGATTCCTTTCTGCTGCCCTCCAGTATGCCAGATAAAGGACCAGACTTTCCCCAAACTGCCACATAGCTGTAAAGGCTACAAGTTCACCCCTCTGGTAGGAGCTCCTTTGCCCAGCCCTCTCCAAAATCCTGCTGCTAACCCTGCAGGGTCATTCATTCGTCATTTATGGGAGCTCAGCATAAACACTGTAACTCTTACTGTAAAAAGGGAGGACACCTCTATGCAGGACACAGCAGGCAGCTTGCTAGACTGTAGAAGAAAGAGTTACGCTAATCCAAACAAGTAACCTTATTATCAGTCTGCCTGTATGTGGTCATTCTGGAGGTTGTTTTCAGAGTTAAAAAACTACAAGAAACTGCTTTTTTTTCTCCTTTGTTTTTCCCTTTAATCCAATTAAAGCTGTAGAAATACAGTAGCATAACAGATGCAGAATTTCATGACAGCAATTATTTATTGGATATTTAAATGTTATCTGGTCAGCCTAGATACTGCGCATTTGTGGTGAGAATTTCTCATACCTGTGCATCCTTACTAAGGCATATAAACTTCAGTACAGGGAAAGGATATAGCTTAATCTGTGATATATCCTTTGCACATCTTTGTAAGGGGCAGCCAGAACAGCTTTATGCCCCAAAGCAGGTGCAGGAGAATACCTTCAGAATTATGACCCAGTTCTTCTTGCACTTGCTAGCTAAGAGATGATGGGAACAGTACTATTTACAGGGTAGTGCTTTAATCTTTGAACATATGGAGAAAACAAAAAGCAATTTAGTCTCAAGCAGGGATAATAGAGGCTAGATCTGTATCTGCAAAAAAAGGGTCACCAGCTCTTGACCCCATGCCAATGCTAAGAAAATGCTGTGCCTACAGTGTTTCCTACAACTGGATGCTGATATGTGGCTTAGAGACAGGTTTTTGTCCAGCTGCTGCTCCAGTGCAAACCCTCAATAATATTAATGGCAAACTCTTCCAATATATCTACTCTAGTATTTAGGTTCTATCAGTTGAAAATGTTAATGCCTTGAAAAGATACAAACTGTCTTAAAAGATATCTTCCCTTATTCAGAATACTGGCAAACATCAGAACCTTTTAAACCATTAATCTCTCACCTTTGAATATTCATAATGTTTTAAAGAAATATGACGTTTCCTCACAAAATGACACTCATTTTGAGTACTCAATAACCTTTGTTTTCTAAGTATGTTGCCAGCTTAATTTTGTTTAACAAAACAAACATATGACATGACATCTGATCCTTCCAGGCATGTTTGTGCACAGTGATCCAAATAGGAATGCATCTATACACATACTCTGTGTGTTGCTTGCAGACTACCTCTTTGAGTTATTCCCTTTGTAATTACAGGCTTTCACTAAATGGCACAGAGAAGATGAATTAGGCCACATTTTCCAAGCCGTAAATGCAACAATGCACAAGCCTATTTGAAAAACTGGTCTATAAAGACTTGCAGTTCATTAAAGGAATTCTGTTACTTCACAGTCTTCCCATCCATCACTCTGAACTTTGTTCTTTTCCTTGTGACTTTGTGAAAATCATTTGCTACTACCATGAAGAGCAGGGGTTACATGCAGGTACACAAGGGGCTCGTAGTGTTACAGCTCCATCTCTGCCAGTGAGTGTGGAACAGACACAGCACTGGGCTAAGGAGAGAGAGAGAGAGAGAGAGAGAATGGAAGGTAGCAGAAAGCAGTACCTTCTAGGTTTCCTTAGGTTAAAAGCTGGTAGAAAGGTAGCTACTGAAATGAAGCTTGAATAAGAGCCTGTAAGCTTTTTTAAGGCCCCAAATTATTTGCTCAGACTCTTAAAAAGAGTTTATGGCTGTTCATGTGCTCTGAGTTTCTCACAGAAACACAGACAAAATATTCTCTAGGGGGCAAAACAACAAAAAACTTTACTGGCAACTTTGGGAAATCAGAGAACTTGGGCAAAAGTTTAGAGCAGCATTCAATCAGCATAAAACATTTCACAAAGCATTAACTTAGCAAACTCCAAGCCCATCCGATTTTAAGGTTCTTAAGACTCCAAGAAGAGGAAATTAGAAGAAGAAAAAGGAAGAGAGAAAGACAGAAAATATGTGGAAAAGTACAAGTGTAGTTACTGACTCCTGGTTCCAGAAGTGTTTAGCTGGCAGAAATTCCAAGAGGAGGGAAGGTCAAGACCTGTGCTGCCTCTTGTTCTTCTTTAAATACCTTCCAGGGGCCTCGCCCAGGTGGGACTTGTGGTCATCTGGCCACTCTGGGGCTAGATTGGGGCTCTAGAGTCAAGTGTGGAGCACTGCCTCCAGTGTGACAGGGATTGGCAGCCACTGCAGAAATGGGATACCGGCTGGGGGCAGGGTGGGGTATAAGGGGCAGCTCATCACCTCACCAGAGCAAGAACTGAGCTGCTCCTTGCCACACACACACACACACACAAACACAAGCACAAACAACACACCTCCCTGAAGTGTTTCAAGCCAGCACTTTCCAGGCTCTAACAGCTTTACATACTTAACTTTTAAAAAAATAAGTTATCTCTTTATCTTTTTTAATTCCACAAGTTCTACAGTGCATGTTTTTGCTGAATCTATGTCCTTTTGACTCTCTGGGAGATGATAGACTAGTGATGCTCATTTTCCCACCCGCCTCTCAGGGAAAATATGTCACCTTGTGTGATTGCTGAGAAGGTTATAAACACTGCTCCAGACCTGAGCCTCGATAAAGCTAGAAGGACTGGAAGAGAAAACTTGAGATTTCTTCACTTTGATTACGCAAGGCATTACATGAACACCTACTAAGGTTATTTACAAGTACTCACTGAAATAGCTTGGAGTTCATTCCCAACCGCAGGGCATACCACTGTTTTTAGAACCACTGCTAAAAACCTCTTCGGTCACACTGAATTCTTCCCAGCATCTAAAATCAGTCAGATTTCATTCACCTTACCAGTGTACCCCAATTGCACTAACACAAATAGACAGATTGTAGCCCCCCCAAAAACCTCTTTTGCCTTGTTATAGAGTTGCAGCAGGGAGGTGTAGCTTATCTATTCTGTTCCAGCTGTCCCCAAAATAAGGGTTAGTAAGGGTAGAGACATGCCTATTGTAACACAAGCCTAGAGACTCTTGAGCCTGGAATACATATGTAGAAATATGCTATTTTCCCCATTTTCCCAGAAGATGTCTAAGAAACAGAACTTATGTGTCAGGTTTGTTTCTATGCTGCACAGCACAATGCGATGCTGAAATAAATGTGCTGGATAAAAACTAAGAAGCAGAAATGGCTGATTACTATACTTGAACTATTTTACTGAAGAAGCACATTCGTCCGCAGATTAATCCCACCTGAGAACACAGTAACTATAAAAAAATCAGAATAATTTTGACACAAGAAAGTAAAAAAGAATAGACAGGAAGTATGGCTAAATTACTTAGTGAGATTTAAAGTTTATATTTTAAAAACTAAAAATAAAAGTGTTCAAAGAACACATGACAAAGATAAACTTTATTACTAAAGTTGCAAATTTGGAAAAATTAAGAAATTCCAGTGTTACCTTAAGCTATCCTCTTCTATAATAATTAATGTTCCAGAAACTGTTTTAACAAAATGTTTTTCAGTCCGCTGAAACAACTAGTGCTTAGTGATGGTTACTCAGTCTTGTGTTTTCTCTTAGTTTTTTTTTTATAGCCTGCACTCTATTTACTACTCATGAGTCAAGCTCTTTTCTTAAGAAAAGCCTATCTTCTTTCTTAAGATAAGTCTATCTTTGTCTTTTCAATGCACTTAATCATTATAGTTTGTGAGACAGAATTATTCTAGGAATTGTTCTATTGTCTGTCACATGAGTTTTGAGGCTATCAACATTTCAGCAACTGAGAAGACAAAGAGGCATTAATGGTAAAACTTTTAACTAATATTGAGTATTCAATTTCAGAAAATCATAGTTAGTGAGCTTTAGGAATAATTTTGGTTTAAATTAATTTTTCGGATTTAGTGGGAAACTGTCCCTCAGAATCAGGGATTGAGTCCAATTATCCTAGAAAAACTAATTTGCCTTAATTGAGGCTTAACTTTTTCCTTTTCCTCTTATCGTTTGTCTAATCCACTACTATATTCCAATATTTCATCTTATGAGCAAGGAACCCAATAGAAAACAATAATCTTTTCTTGAATAACCTTAAACCATATCAAAGCAAATCTACTCAGAATGCTGTATTATGCAGGGACTTTGCAGAAGAAAACCTTTGTAATCAAGGCAAGACTGCTTTATCAATTAAACATAATGAGAGATTCTCAAGCACCTCAATCTCCACATTTTCTGAAATTTGAGCAGTTGACTTTGCAACCAAAATAAAGATCTTTTAAGATTTTTGTTTGTGTTGCATCCTATGTGTGATATCAACTTTTCATCAACACAGTTAATTCTTAAAGAGATAAAAAGAGATCATTTTTCAAATTCAGGGAATTACAACAGACATCTTACACCATCACTAGAAAATAAGGAGATATTTACAGTTCTGATAACAGAGGAACAGTGCGACTTGACTTTTGCAACCTTCATACTATGACAGCAAAATATTTCCTCGCCAGCAAGAGCTCCCTTTCAATTTTCCTAGGGCATAAGACATTTTGTTTCACTGTGCCTCTGATACTCCTCATGTCCCTTGTTCCCTTTGGCCTCCTGTTCCCATTCTCCTTGTCTAACCATCTTAAATCTCCTTTACTTCATAAAGCAGGTGTTCCTTGGACATATTTCCACCTGCTGTTTCTTCTGTTTTTCCTTTTTTTGTATTTCCACATTCATCACTCATTGTCTCTGATTCCTATTCCAGTCTTTTCACTCCAGCATTTCAATCAATCTCTGCCTCATCTTCACATCAACAAATCAGGAGCCACTTCTCTATTGTTTTGGACATCCCTTTGTCCACCTCAGTTTCCAGTCCCAGCTTCCTTTCTTACTCCCTCAATCTAAAATACCTACTCCTATCTTCTCTCTTCAAGTACTACTTATGTCCCTCTGGATTTTGTTCAGGCAAGATCCTCCTAAAGCCAACAGCTCTAAAGGTTGACTTCAGTATAAAGGAAAGGATGTCCTTATTCTCACTTACATGTATTGTTTCTGTCCCTGCCTGCTGCAGCCCACAGCTGCAATTGCGTTGAAAAATGCTAAAATATCAAGAATGAAACACACTGAAATAAATCTAAGAGATACAGAATTACAAAACTGGTAAAATTGTACTGAGCAAGGGTGAACTGTCTTTTCCTGGGGTACTTATATCACGACATTTCTAGACAACAAAAGGCTACTGCTTGACATAGCCATCTCTTCACTCTTACACTTCTTAGCCAGATTCAAAGTCATGGTGAAGCTGGAGTTTTCCAAAGAAAAGCATTAGTTCAACCTTAGTTAGGAATTTATAGATGTGAGCATATGAAGCCTGATGGTCTCCTGAGATGGAGCTGTGGACTTGTTCATAGAGAAGAAAGGGCAATATGGACTCAGTTTCAACAGGACCAGCTGAAGACTATTAATTAAATATTGATGATCAAACCTTTTTTCAAACATGAAGAACACAGATGAAGAGTCTATATTATTGAAAGTTTATGAAATATTTCAACTCAATTCCAAATTAACAAGATTTCACTTCTGGTTTTTCTTGAGTATTTGTGGTGGGAGGAGGTGTTTGGTATTTGGGTTTGTTGGGGTTTTTTTGCTCACTCTGCATAATCTTTGCACCTTCATATTCTTCTAAGCTAATTGAAGAGTTGCCCTTTACAATCACTAGAGAGGAATTAGTTCTTTTTTGGTGCAATTAATCTAATATACATTGGATTTAAACTTCTAGATGAAAGGTACTGTGTTTGTTTTCCTCTGTGTGATACAGAACCAATTTAGTATGTTTCTCTTCAAGATGCACAAGATCCCTATTTTTTTAACAAATTCTGTTATTCATGTCTGTGTATATTTTCCACAGTCCACTTTGTGTGAGTGAGTCAAAGTCATATGTGTGTGTAACTGTGGAAATTGTTTGTGCCCCCTTTGTCTGGATAAAGCCAGAGGAACAGAGAGCACTTCCATGGCTGTTAGACTGCAATACAACATCCTTCCTGAGGTGAAATGCTTTACTCCCCTTTCAGATAAAGGTGTACCAAAAGAATGGAGCTTTTCCACCACCTATACCAACCTTTTACTAGAGTGGAAATAGTCCCTGAGCATGTCGCAAATCTGTACTTTTTGCTTTCCCATAAACGCCTGACTATGCAAGACACAGTCTAGCCTTAAGTACGTCTCCTTGTGAATGAACTGCAGCAAAAAAAGCACTATATTTGAGTTTGAAAAAGAATTGCAGACCTGAAGCCAAAAATTTCCACTTTTAACCATCTCTCTTTGAATCACTGCTTTAGCAGAGATTTTGCCTGCTTAAGAAGTATTGAAACAAACATGCAGACAGAAAGCCTGAAGTATTTGTCCCTTAGTGAATCCTCAAAGGAAATCAAACAAAGGAATAAAGTTTTGTAGCAGATGAAAAATTCCCCTACCTTGTATTTTCTCTGTTTGTATCTGTTTCTGTTGACACTTGAGATCTCTTATGCATTCAAAACAGCATTTCCCAATTTAGTGAGCATGCCATGGCAATTGATTTAGACAATGCAATAGCTGTGACAGCAATCGGGAGGCACTCCAAATTTAAAAAGTAACAGGACGCACAAAATTGAAGCCTACTGACTGTTTTTGTGATAATTGAATTTCATTGAGTTCTAGCGTGAGAAATGAGCAATAAAAGGGCTGTTTCCAGCCACAATTCCAGGAAATGGCTGGGCAGCATGTATCAGTAAAATATACGTTGAGCATTTACATGCAGAAATCATCTGTGTTACTGATTCAGCCTTACAACTTTCTTTCCTTCTTAGCTGCAAAAATAATTTCAAAATAGAATAGGCAAGCCTTTGACATAAAGAATTAAAGATAAAAAGGGCTGAATAATTTTGTATAGCTCTAGGACAGCAAATTTGCTGTGTGGGCAATTTAAATATGTTCCATCCTGAACGGTTGCAAATTAGGATCTCTTTCGTTGCAATTTTTCCAGAACAGTTACTGAGGAAAGTTGTTTTCCTGGTGCTTAAAAACTTAATTTTTCACAACAGAAAATATACATTGGCTTTTTATGATGCCTGAACTCATTGCTCTGGGAGTGATTGTATTTATTTGGGGGTCAGCTTTGAGGTCTTTCTTTCAATAAGCACACTAGTTCCCTCTATTCCTAATGCAACTCCAATTCACTGCTGACACTCAGCATTGCTTTGAGAACAGCCTTCATACCTTCAGAAATAGCAGGTGAAGGAATTGCACAGACTCTTTTGTTCTTCGAAGGAAACAATGTAGCTTCATAACATTCTGTCCAGCTGATGTTCACTTCTGCAGGTGGAGTTGAGGCAGGTTTAATCTAGACTGGATACAAACTGATCTTTGCAACTGCTCCTTTGATTACAAGAAATGTCATCTCTTTACAGAAGTTTCAGCCCTACACAACTTCTCCTTCTAAGAGTTCTTCAGAAGTGAATGTTTCTTGCCTCTGTTATTGATTTCATGAGTTCAGTAGCTTAAAAGCAGGTGATTAATGAATATGTGATCCAGACTCTTAACAAAAACTCAAATAAAATAATGTTTGCCTCATCAGATGTCTGACCTGTTTTACAGTAAGAGCTTTTATGACTAGTGAAACTGCAGGTAAGTGCTGTGATCGACCCTAGCCTTAGAGTAAGGATGCACATACAGCATTTTGAGAGCATCTAGGACATCTGTGTTTTCTACTGACATTCAGTCCACTCAAGGCCATAAATTTCATCAAGATTTACATGGATTGGGATTACATTTGACTCTAAATTCAAGTATAGAAGAGAATGATATTAAAGAGAATCAGAATAACTTTTTTTTTACTGTACCTCTCTGCTACTTGAGTCTTGTATAATGAAAGAGGATTTATATGGTTCTCAGAACAAAATAAAATTTAGCTCAGCTATTTTTTATCACTTTAACAAACAATGGTTGCATTGAAAGGCTTAAAAAGAATAAGGTTAGCTGAGAAGGTTTTTTGTTTTCCTGAATAATTGCTGACTAACCTGTTTTAAGATATTTCTTTTATGTATTCATAGATTCTACTCTGTTACCTTGAAGATGTGGGAAGAACTGATGAGAATTTAAATATAATTCATGGTAACAGATTTGGGGCAAGGCTTAGTCAAGTCAGTGCATTACCTTTGCATAAATAAATAACTTTTTGTACATAGGATAAGCTAGTTATGTATTGCACAGATAGAACTGTAATCATAAAGAAAAAGAAAAAGAGAGAGAAAGAAAAATTACACAGCCACTCATCAATTTTTCACATGGAACTGTGGAACTTTTATACAGAAGTCAATGCCTAATAAAACTTCCAAACTTAAATATAGAAATGCCTTCATTACTCATTCATGCAAAGGGAATGTGGCAAAATGTGGGTGAACATTAGACATGAAAATCCAAAAGGAGCACGGAATAACAACAATGGCAGCATGGGGAACCATAAACTAGCATTGATTGGCATTTACCATTAATCAGTATTCGATGTGTGATACAGCTGATGAGGCACTGGGAAATAATGTGTGTTTGCAAAGCAGTGCTCAGAATTGCTCTGCCACTATGCCAAAGACCTAGTGAATTAAAGAAATGTGACAATTGCCAGATTTTTTACTCAAACACAGAATCTGACTTTGAGGGATCAGCTTTCCTCTGTCATAGTGAAAAACAGATCCACAATTGTATACTTAAAAAAAAACCCAGGGAGAATATAAATGTAAGTTGCTGGGTGAAAGAAGAAAACATATCAGATGGTTTCTATGCAGAAAATGCTGAAATAAGGTATACATGCTTTTTTAATACCCTTCTATCAAGGTAACTTTGGAGGACACATTTAAAGGGTAGCAGAAATGCAAGAAACTTGAATTACTTCTAAATTCTGCACAGAAAGCAGACTCTAGTCAGCCCCCACACTTTTCATTCTCTCTTTTCAGAATAAGTTAACATGAAAAAAAATCAATAAGCTATTAAAATATTTCAAAGATGTATTTCAAACCAATTCTATAGACATATTCTTATCTACCAGTGATGCACATGTCTGTCAAGCAATGACAAGACTCTCCTGGATGAGAACTTTTTTTAATATTAGGATAAATACTAGAACATACTACTCTGTAAATGTCAGGAGTACAGGCAAAAATCTGCAGGGGAGGTATCTGCAGGGGAGGTTTTTTTTTTTTTCTGTGTTAGCCCCTCTTTTGGCTTGCTCAGAGCACAGGAGCACAGGTGCACAAGACAGGAAGGCTTTCTTGCATGCTGAAGAAAAGAGAGCTACTGCACTACAGACTTGCCAAGGTTCCTCAGGGTACTCACTGAGGTACCAAAGGCTTTAACAGACAAAGTGTCCAACCCAGAGCAGCTACATGGGCTGATCCTTTCCATTATAATAAAACATAGAGTGATGCACTTTTGCCAGCTGCACTTGTGCTTTTGTTTACCACACCTACTCACTGGCTTGTGAGATGCATCTCATCACCAATTATTTCGTTTTTGGGATCTAGCACTCATTACAGAGTGTGGCTAAAAGTACTGGTGGTGCACTTATACATTTTGTTACCTAGACAGGGAGACTTGCAGAATGAAGCTGATTTGTTACTGAATATCAGCATGCACAAGATGAATGCCAGAAGGGAAGTCAGCATTGAGAATCAACCACTGGCTATTTGTGTCGCCCTGCTCATGTCGCTCAGGATTAAACCCTGACCCAAGACAGAACTTTTAATACTGTTAACCAGGAGAACATGTCTCTCAATGTTAAAACATATTCACATAAAAATCCCAGTCCAGCTCTGTTTTCAACCTATAGAACCTTGAATTGCAGAGATACTTCTCTTTTGAAATCACTCTTCATATGCAGAAATTCAGCATTTTCAAATCACCTCATCTTTATTATGACTAAATAGTAAGGAAATATTTCAGCTAAAAGTTCATCTCTGATGCAGAAATTTCTTTATTTTATTTAAGACTTTTGATTAACTCCATTGAGGTACAGCTAGGAAAAAACTCTAGCAGCTAAACCTCTCTTTAAGGGACGGCCTGAAAGGAATTATTTTTAAATGAAGTAAATAGCAATGGGGCAAAAAGAATGAATTGCTCTTGGAGCAGAGAACAGGGTAGCCAGAATACGCCTCATCTTTGGTCCAACAACTCTTTGACTGGTCGATAAGAGCTAACAATACCCCAGCCAACAAGCCTTTCTTCCTTGTGGTACAGCTTTCTTTGGAGTAGTGACAACTGTGTGCTTGAAATTCTCTGGCAGGTTGCTTTTTTCTCACCTAAGCTCAGCATATTGTAATACAAAAACATGTGGCACCTACATCCTTTTGTGTATCTGATATTCTTAAGATATTTTTCCACACCAGGGCAGAAAAAAGAGAAGTTTGTGCTTGTCGTATACCCAGAGCAAACTTGTTAATTGTTCTGCTAAATAAGTAGACCTACATTATCTAACAACAGCATGATGGTTTGGTTGAGTGACTCACTATGTCATCACTGCCTGAAGATTCCTTTGCACTAAATTTAGATCATGCAGTTCATGATCTACCCTGGGAATAAATATTAGAATCCACTCACACAAACTTTTTAATCTATTTTATTTGTGTGCATCATCAAAGTCTTTGTTAGAGAGCTGCTGTTTGCAGATGGTTGCACTTGCAGAGCAGAAGGAGCAAGACCTGAAGATAATGACATCTAATTTCCCAACCACTTCTGTAAACCTCGATTTAGCATTTCAGCAGAACAAATTTGTACCAACTAAATCTAAATAAACAATATTCCCAGATTAGCAGCATAAAAATAAGTGCTGTGGCTCTGTTTACTTTTTTTTTGGAATAAAATCTTTCTGTGACAATGGCTAATTTTTGCGTCTGAAGCACTAGCTTTGCCATTTTTCGTCCTGATTAGAGTCTTTGAAAACACACCATAACATTGACCTAAACATCAGATTTTACTTGAAGATGCACTTATATTCTCTCAAATGATGTGGGGACAGACATTTGCTATTAACACATATCTAACACACATTTTACCTATTAATACATAAAGTAGTAAAATATTTCTGTATGGCTCATTTTCAATCTCTCCTGAGTAAAATATAAAAAGGATAGGCCATTCAACAATGCTTGCACTGGTCAAAGATCCACGTAGGGATGAACAGGATGAAGAAAGGTGGTCTTATCCTAACTCTGGATTTAGCTGCTCAAACATAGGCTCTTTTTGTGGCTTTATTTCTGTTCCATGAGTTCTTATAACATATTATTATCATCTGCTGAAGTCCTGAAAACTTAGACTAAGGTTGTATGTGTGTTATAATAAAATAAGGCATGATGAGCAATGACTAAACACAGTGAAGTAAAGGTCTCTGAAAATAATTATTAATACAGCAGAACAAAATGCCAGCTAAGTTTAAGACAACAGTTGCAGGTATTTGCAGTTTATAAACTATTAAACTGACCCTAGTTGAACTACCTGATATTTACCAGGCTGGGTAAGTCCCAAATGCAAACGTTTTCTAAAGTGTCCAGGGATTGTGGCTGTGCTGATGACTACATTTCCTTACAATTATTTTCAGAGATGCTCCTGGGAGCACATATCTGGCAGTGAAGCAAGCAGCCCTGGAAATCAGCTTCATATCAGCTTTATAGACATGAACAAACTTATCAATTATCAATCCTACAGTCTTTGATGATATCCATATTGATCACTGTTTTTTATGTTTTTGTAAATACCTGAACCTCTTTCAAATTTACTGGGTTTTAAATAATGTTATTTAATTAATGAATTTTTTAATAGACCTCTATTGCTAACACAAATTATGGCAATACAGCCAAGGAAAATAGCTTGCCGTTTGAAAGAAGCTTTCACCGGTTCACAGAATAGTCTGAGCTGGAAGGGACCCACAAGGATCACTAAGTCCAACGCTAAAGTAAATGGCCCATGCAGGGATTTGGTTTATATATTGTCTTCAGCTGGCTTACATGATGACTCTATGTACTAATTACCCTGTTTTGTAAAAGAGAGGTAAACTTGACAGGTATTGCACATTAATTTTTTATAATAAATGGTTTAAAATATCTCTTTTTTTCCCCCTCTTGGTCTGTTGGACCTTAAAGAGGTTCATTACCCATTATTCTATAACTAATATTCTGACAGAGTATAATTCTTATTTGTGCATTCCAGCATTTGCTCTGTAAACTATGTATTTCACTAAACTATTAGGAATTTGGCAGAGGCAAGTCGGCTGGGTATTAAGATCAACAAAATATATTTGGTCACTTTTTTCCCAGCAGCGAAATATTTGATAAACAGAAAGTTGCACTGTAATTTCATGTTGTTTTCCTCCCTGTGCATTCTTCATACCAGGCCACAGCTTGAGATGTTTTTCAACTACTCAATATCACTTAAATTGATATCTTGATTTGGTGAATGAAAATAAATATCAAGATAGAAACACAGTCATTTTATGTAGAGTTAGTCAAACCAGACTACTCCAGCATTTCTAACTAAATGTCTATTCAATCAGGATTTTTCTTTTTCTTTGTTTAAAAGAGTTATTAAACTACATAGTTTTGCTTGGAAGAGAGTTCAAAGAACACCAGTACTACACTGTGCTAATTTCACACAATATTGATTGTATAACACATTTGTGGTCAAGGTTTCTCACAAAAAAGTAATTTTGAAGTGTGACTTTCCCCAGGAAACAGACTTTGGCCATCGGAATTCTGCTTGAGATTTGCTAGAAAATTGTTGGCAGATCTTCAGCTCAGGCACATTGTTAGTTTTTCTCTTTCTGATGGTTAATTTTGTTGCTCTGCAAGTGAACATGATAATTAAACAAGAACGCAAACAGACAACCATTATTTTTCCAAGATGCTATTGCACTTCTTTTTAGGAGATCAGAATAGTACAAAACTGTGATTGAGCACTGACTGTAATATTCGCCAACTGATAAATATTCTCAGATTAGCTAATATTTCCTGTGTTTCAGTAAGCTTTTGACTTTTGTTGAACATCTGTTCCTTGTATGAATAAGGCAGGTGGATCATTTCCAAAAGAGCACTGATATCTCCAAAATAATACTTTACTAATTTAGAGCACTGAAGATTTATATTTATAATAACAATGTAACTTCTATTTCATTTTTTTTCCCTCAAGTCACTTAGTATTTTTATTAAGACTTGGATATGCTATGCGCACATTTTGTGATATTAAGATCTATTCTAATTCCTTTTTTTTTTTCTCTTTTCAGTTCAAACCATGAGAAATGCAATAACGACGAAATCAATAAGTCTGGAGTAACAGATGCCACTGAGAAAGTTGGATCTTCTGATGCTTAATGTAATTCATTCTCAAGAAGTCAGATGCCCAAAGCAAGTATAGAAAAAGATGCAAAAAAATGTTGAATACAAAGAATCTATATTTTCTTAATTTTTTTTTTAATTAAAGTAATTTTGTAGGTTTTTTGTTTGTTTGTTTGTGGTTTCCTTTGTTTTGTTTTGTTTTGTTTCAGAAACTCTCTACCATTCCTTCTATTCTTATTTTACTGGTTAGAAATATTAAAAGACCTGCATTGTATTTTTCAACGATGCTGAGATTGGTTGATTTGCTGCATTTTACTTTGAGTCATTACACTCATCCTAAAATAAGGTCCAACACAGATAAACTAAATCCTCTTATAAGGAGTGAGCACTCTCTTTTCACTATGAAAGAAGACTGGATAACTATTTTTGACAAGACATCTACAATGGGACTTTTCCACTGTAACACAGATATCAGAAAGCTAGCCATCTGAGCTGCACACCTTAGGGTCACTTTTAAAGTTATACCTCAGTATTAATATTTAAAAATTAATAAAATTTCACATCTTCTTTACTAGCAAAACACAGCTCCTCAGAAAGCCCAAAAGTGAATTAAGTTGGCAGTATAAATGAAGCTAAAATGTACAAAAAAAAGGTAAAAATGACACTGAAGTCACTAAAAAGATTGTTATCCAACAATCAAATATCAGTTTGGAATTTTTTCAGCTCTTGATCTTAGACCAAATCACATTGGGAAAGAAAATGAAGAAGGGGGAAAAAAAAATCTATAGAGATGAATACTACCTAAAATTAACATTCTTTTCAAGATTTTTGTATGAGAAAATATTCATAGAGTTAAGCTTATTTAATCAGGGATCTGATTTTTGTGGGTGCAAAAGTACCCAATATGGGAAAAATAAAAACATTTGCTGCAGAGTATCATTTGACACAACCCGAATGACAGTCTGCAAAAATGGGACATGACAATGACTTCCAAAAAAAAACAAACCTCCAGAGGGGTTGGTTTCCCAGCAGTAGTTTGCAGGCATGGGTACAAGATGGACTGCATGTGCAAGGAGTGACACTATCAATTCCAGTAAAGCAGAATGCTTTGGAGGAGGAATGGGCAATACTGTCTTGCATGAGTATACCCTCATGAAAAACAAATAGGACAGATAATAATTTCAAGTTGGATATGGGTGTACAAGCCAATGTCTTTTCAGAAGTAATGATAATAGTGTGGTTTTAAGAAGAACACATTTGGAAGAAAATAAATCATTGAAGCATGAAATGTATTGTGGTCAGAAAAAAGTCATCCCCACTAACACAGAATATGATATGAATTGGATATCACACATTTCACCTCATTTCACCGAAAAATTTGGAGTCAATATTCTGATCCAGAGAAGAAGGTTATAGCTTTTACAGCATGAGCATGAAAAATATTGTGCCTGTATATGCAATTTGCACTGACGCTAGTGCTATATAAACTCTGTGTGTGTTTAAAATGAGCAAATGGCCTTGAAAAGAGGGTGCATGCTAAAGAACTCATAGCAATGACAAAAAACCAAAAACAAAACCAAAAACAAACAAACAAAAAAATCCACCAAAAACAAAAACCAAAAGCATCTCATGGAGATGGGGAAGTTCTCCAAAGTTTATGTCAGAGGGTAAATATACCGAGATAATCCCTCAGGCCATGACCCTAGGTGAGTATCCTGCACCTTAAGTCAAAGGCAGTAAGAAGATCTTCTTAGGTTAATTACTTCAGTGCACAGAAGATATATAGATAAAACTGTAGGAAATTTTGCATTATTGGTCAGTAGACAGGTCATTATAGAAAAAAAAAAGATATATCTGCACTCACTTAAAAAACAAAAATAAGCGTAAAAAACTCCTTATCTTATTATGTCAGCAAGGGTAAAACATCTACAACATAAAATTCTATCCTATTTCTAAGAGACTGACACCTTTAAAAATACATGGCACATATCTGTGCGTGTGAAATGTTTTTTTTTTTTGGCACATCCCACAAATGGTCATCTGGTTATTTGTGACATAATTGCTAAGATTCCATTCAGCTAACTGTGGAAGTCGAATTTTGTCCAGAATTCCTTCAGTTTGTGTTTATTCAGCTCTTTTGAGTAGTTCTTTCATCCTCATTTACAGCAATATCTTCAGAATTGATTCAGCTGCCTTAACACAGGTATCTGGTATCACTTGAAATACAGTAGGATACTGAATGTAGTTTTACAAGGCAGTGCCACAGGACTTACTAGACCATTATGCTTCTAGAGAGACAGCTGGAGGTAAGGCAGCAGTTAAAGGCTCCTAAATTATACTAGACAGTCATGTAGTGCACAGCCAACTGGATCAAGACTCCATTGTTTGTAAAAGGAGTTGTAAATTTGGCTCATATTTAAGCTTCTACAT
This sequence comes from Phainopepla nitens, assembly GCA_013400175.1. Classification (NCBI taxonomy): domain Eukaryota; kingdom Metazoa; phylum Chordata; class Aves; order Passeriformes; family Bombycillidae; genus Phainopepla; species Phainopepla nitens. The sequence goes on from VXBQ01008403.1 coordinate 336,265, forward strand.
GTACCATGCTTTTATCTGAAAATAATTCCTCTTGAGCTGTCTGCAACACAGCTGTCTAGATCTCTGCAAGGTGTCCAGGCTTCTATTGTAACTAATGGAGATGCAGCCAACGCTGTCAGAGTTCGGCTTCGTGACAGAGAGAATGGAGCCAAAGGTGCAATGACAGGATAAGAAGAAATGGTTGCAAGTTACAATGAAGAAAATTCAGACTAGATACCTGGGAAAGACTCTTTATCCTGAGAGTGTTTAAGCCCTGGAATGGGCTGCTCAGAGAGGCTATGTAGCCATTGTCCTTGGAAATATGCAGATCTCAATAGGTCAAGGCGTGGACAACCTGGTGTTATTTGAAAGTTACCCTTGCTTTGAGCAGTAGGATATTGTATTAGATGTCCTCCAGAGGTCCCTTTCAGCTTAAATTATTATATGACTCTGTGACTACTTAGTATAATCTTTTTCCCTGTAGTGAGTTCCTAGCCAACACATCTTAATAGTCCAAATTCTACCAACATCTGAGATGTCACTCTGTCCTAAAGCAATGCTGTATTTTTCCCTGCTCTATATTTGTTCATTTCTTCTTGCTACCTATTTTTCGGTTCTATTTAGAATCACAGAGCGGGTAAAATTAAAGTGACCACAGGGGTCATCTGGTCCAGCTTCCCTGTTCTAGCAGGGTCATCCTAGAGCACATTGTACAGAATTGTGTCCAGATACTTCTTGAATATTTTCGGTGAGGGAGGTTCCACAACCTTTCTGGGCAATATGTCCCAGTGCTCAGCACAGTAGAGAAATTCTTCATATAGTCAGGTAGATCTTCCTATGCATCAGTTTCTGCCCTTTTCCTCTTGTCCTATTGCTTGGCACCACTGCAAAGAGCCTGGTCCACCCTCTTGTCTCCATCCCTTCAGATACTGGTAGACATTGATGACATCCCCTCTCAGTCATCTCTTCTCAAGAATGAACAGACCCAGCCTCCTCAATCTTTCCCCATAAGAGAGATGTCCTAATCAGTCCATCATCTTTGCTGCTCTCTGCTGGACCCACTCCAGAAGCTCCATGTCTCTTTTGTACTGGGGAGCTCAGAACTGGTCACAATTATCTTGCAGCCCGTAGTTGAAACACAATGTAAGAACTTTACAGAAGAAAATTTTCAGCAACCTCTCAAATACATTTTCCTGATACATTCATTATCATGAAATTAAGCTGGGGAGTAGCAAGGAAGAACAAGACCAAAGATGACTCGAAACTGTGGCATGGAGGCTAAGGTATTCTTCTGCCTATTAGAAACATTTATCCAATATTTTAAAAAAAGAGTCATGGGAAAAGGAGCTGTTGAAAAGTCATAGCTCCCTTTCTGCACTCTCTGCCACATGAATCATGAATTCATTGCTACAAAATACTTTAGCTCCAATAGGAAAAGCCTCCCTTCACCTTTAATTCCATCTGCACTTTCCCATATCTGTCATAGACTAATTCTCAGCGCCCAAGGCAGCCTTAGGGAACAAGTAGTTTGAATTTTTTCAGGTTTCAAAATCAATTAAATGCAGGTTCTTCCACTCCTGAGTGACTAATACAGCAGTTGACTAATATAGGAAGCAGTTTTACTGTGATCTTTTTAAAGTCTGCTTGCTAAAGGATCTTAGTCTGTAAAGGAACTGTACAGATCAGACCCTAAAAGAATATGTAGTTTCTGCCTCCTGTTGGTATTATGCATTCAAGACACTTGGGCTCACAGAGATGTGCTAATCCTGGCAAGGAAGACTTTGAAGCCAAGGGAAGACACAGAGTTTAGGGTTAAACAAAAATCAGGCAGCAGCTGGAAGGTTATTTCTGGATATAAGAACCTTCATTCCATTTTAGTCCTGTACTTTTTAAAGTGTCTAGTTATAAAGTAACATTTTCCACACCAGGAGCAATGTATAAAAAGCACATCTTTTTTTTGTTGGAAATAGATATAGTTGCTCCCAAGAAAATGTAATGTGCTTCATAACAGTGTGTGTATCCCTGCCTTCTGATGGAGTATGAAAATAATGACTTGTCTGGTGGCATTGTACTCTAAGCTGGTTACAGAAGATCTGTGGGAATGAAGAGACTTGATTATTCTTGTCTGCTTATTCCCAGTTGAAGTCGCTGCTGATGTGATATCACTGCTGTTTGTGTCCACTGGTTCTTGAACGGTTTCCTGGAGCTCCCTTTTCCTCTTCGCACTCCACTTATCTTGCACAAAACTTTTATTTAGTTATCCTCAGCCACACAGCCCCCTTGTTTTGCCATGCCGAGTTAAGCTGTAAATACAGCATTAATCTAAACTAATACCAGGGACATAACTGATTTAGAATTTTGGTTGTTCTGAGATCCCTCAGTAGCTGGTGGAGAGAAAGGCAATTCCAGTGAATTACTTGAACTACACTAAAATCAAAAGGATGGGACCTTGGCCAAATCTACTGAAACTACACCAGGACCAACATTATACAACCCAGTGTGTTGTCCATCTTTTCAGTGCCACTTGCATTCTGTTCTGTTCAGGAATCAGGTACAAATAGTTGAAAGAAGATTTGCTTCGTGTGGCACCAGAGTGACAATCATTATGTGACACGTCTCTTCTCAAAGCCAAGACTGATTCCAAGCATCTTTTACAGATACTCTGCAACATACTCTTCCCCACAGCTTATCATGATGAAATCCATTGATATGCAAACCTTAAATTATTTCTTAATACCAAATCCTAATTAATATGATCCTACTAAATACAGAAAAAGTAAACCAGACTGATAATAAATATGAAACAGGAACAGAACAAGAAGTAATATCTCTATACTGAAGCACTATTCAAATTGCTATTTACTTTTTCCTATTTGTACTGGAAATGAACCACTGAAACTACTTGTTTTATTTTTTTCTCTCCTTAGGAACCAAAACTTGATATCAGAGAGAAAAAAAGGAGAGGAAGAGGCCAAGGTTAGAATTTATTAATCTCTTGTGCTTACATACATGACCTATTTCAAGGTTTGACCAATTTCCAGAATTGTCCTCAGATCTCCTCAGAGTTATTATAGTTAGTTTTCAGTCTATAAGTATTTCTCTCATGTGAGGCTGCATTTGTTAACCCTGGAATCCATTCTCATTCTGTGAGCCTGTCTTGCCCTTCCAATGCTTTGGTGAGGCAACTTTTGCTCTCAATTATTAACCTGACAAATTCTTTCCTTGCTGACAGTATGAAATCCTACTGTGATTTGTGTGATGTGTGTCTGTTCAGTGCACAGACAAGCAATGATCTGTTGCATTGAACACGGAGGGCTTTTTCCATCCTTTTTAAAGTATTTTTTTAAACTATACAGCTTTTCTGATAGACATTCATCCAGTCTTTGAAGAATGTGATTTAGATAGAAAAAGCAGTTTTTCCACAGGGCTTACTGTCCTTTCACCTAGAACCCGGGACAAAAAACAGAAGCACAAACAAAAAGCCTGAAATTGTTTGGACTCAGTATGTGAAGGCAGTCGAGTGCATAGCTCACAGATTTGTACAATAGCTGATATAGGGTTTTTTAGTTTTAAAGTTTAGGAGGGCAATGCAAGACTGAGAAGAGTTTATTGGCATAGCTGAGGCATGCTTAAGAAAATTCTGGCCCATATCTGCTTTACAGATTAGCAGATTCTTTTCTTTTTCCAAAGGTCTTTACTCAAGCCTTTGGGACTGAGGACAGAGTTCAGAGAAGTTTTCTGAGCTCACAGCAAATTTGCTTCTTAATATCCTCACCTATTTCAGATGTTACCTCACTGTCCTTTAGAACAGACCACTGCTTGAATGATGTGCAGCTAAAGATTTACTTTAATTTTCTCTGTAGGATTTCATAAGCAGCTCTTTTAATAATGTAACTTTCATCATCACCAGAAAAACACAACATACATCCGGGTGAGACCATACGAGGTCTACGACATGATATTTCATAAGATTTCACATCTCTGGATGGATCTAACTTGGTCCCTTACCTCACAGAGACTTAAATCTCTTTTTCTGAGAACAGAGCTAAACATTTTCTTCATATATACCTCTAAAATTCCTCTCTTATTTTTTTCTTATGGAAGACCATACACTACACAGGTGTAACAATTGCTTGTTCCTTGTTTTTCAAATAATCAGTTCCTCAGTGATTGTTCTAGATACAGAAACAAAGAGACTAGCACTCACAGGAAGCAATTTCTTTACTTCACATATTTACAAAATTCTATCCCAATTCAATTAATTCTTAACTTGTAGGTCTACAAGGACTGAAAATTGACTATCTATAAATAAATTTCATATTTTAAGACATCCTGTCCTGTTCATTTGGTCAGTTTAATATATTATTGTCAATGTGACATCTCAGATCATTCCATATTTATTTGAAATGCATATAGAGGAAGAAATGAAAAATTTAACAAGTTTTAATAGTTTTTTTCTTATACAGCAATTGGTAGTATGCAGAATTGTAAAAATAAACAAACAGATGGCAGAACACTTTTTTGTATGCGATTGTTATATTTTCCCTTTGTTGTAATCCACCTCCCAGAAGAAACTGTGACAAAAGACAATTAAGTAATTTCACATAAAAATGCCATATTATGATTTGCTAATGAGGTTCAGACCATATTTAAGAGAGTGGAAGCATGAGGAAATTTTTCTGCTTGGATTTTTTATATTTACAACATTAGTCCCAGGCTGTGATATTATTTCCATGCTTCTGCTGCTGATCTTGCAGTCCCATTTGCTGTACTAGCCATCGCATGCAGCATCACACAGCAACGAGCAAACTGCACAGAGCCAGATCAGATGAACCTACTGTGAATGATTCAGAACATTTGTGTCTGGTAACAGTACCTTGTATCTGGACCCCTTGCTGGTGAACTTCTCCATTCTTCTGTTTTAATCTGCTAGCCATACATGTAAAACTACCAGGAGATATTTTTGAAACACCGCATTGAACAGTGTGTTACTGACTCTCAGTTCAAACCATCCCTCACATCATACCCTAACAGCACTGCTTCCCATCTGCCTCAGTGCCTACAGGAGATCAGCTTCTGAATTGGAATTCAGCTGGCTGAAACTAAATCTGAATGAGACAGAAATGGGGTTAGAAGGAAAAGGGTAACATTTTGAAGAACTAGCCAAAGCCATGACAGCATTCTCAAACAAGGGGTCTGTTTTCTGACTGTCAAGAGACGTCACAGCCTCAGGGTTAGCTGACATCCTCCCAAGAATGAAATCTGTCAGAAATAAATTCTCCTATCCATGATGAGCCAGCAGGCTGTTCCTATGAACATCCTCTCAGATGCTGACTTGGCAATAGCACTGTTCATATTCATGGCTTCCAGGCTCCACAGCTATCGTATTCTGTGCTGGCCATGCCAATGACAGCCTTCAATGGGCAGCTGATCAAAACCCATCACTCTGCTTGCTAAGCAAAATAAGTCAATTTTGGTACACCATTTCAGTGCTATGAACACTGCGTTGGCTCTTGAGTGAATGGTGAATCATATTTGTTGTTCTAATCCTAATCTTCAAAGCCCTAGATCCATATTACTTTGAGGATAATAATTTATCACTCTGAGAAAAGACCCACTCCTCAGGGTGGTGGAGCTATCAGCTAGGCAGGCAATTGCTGCTGACAGAAGGAGCTTTGAATCACTCTTCCACACAGGAAAGATGTGGAATGCTCGCCCATCTTCAAGGCAGAATACAAAATTAATCCTTTCAGAATAAAACTAAATTTTGTGAGCAAACACCACCACCCCCAACAAACACACCCCATATACACCCAATTCTGAGAAAGACAGGACTATAACTAGAAGTATATAATATTACAGTTGATTTAAGGTAATATCTCTTTGGAAGAGATTATGAAGTGTCTAGCTGTGGGTCAATTTGAACAGGAATTTATATGGTATTCAAGTTTTGTACCCTGATGATCTGATAATTTGTTGGAATATTCGGTATAAACAGATTACACAATCTATGCAAAGCTTTTGATCTCAGTGTGAGAAGAACTGTGTCCCACTGCAATTGTTTTAATGATTCAGCTTCCCAAACAGCATATTTTGCATTTCTGAAGTAAACATCCACTTAAATAATCCTTGATTTGTTTTTCCCAAAGGTGTGTCACATTTCAGCCCACAGCCACTCAATAAAAGAACAGAGATGCATTTTCTAGACTTAATTCAATAAATAAACCTAAAGTAGTTTGTTTTCTTTGCTTTTCATGTTAACTTATCAGGATAATAAATTAATGAACCTGCTTGGAAATCATATGGCACTTTCAGGCATGCAACTGCAGAGATAGACAGAACAAGTATCTGCATTCCAATAATTAGCACTGAATTGGTACATCCTTACAGTCATGCTAAGACTGTGTGTCTAACATTTTTCTATTTTAATGGCAAATTTTGTTCATGAAATGAAGTAGACCTTTATATTTCAAACAAGAGAAATATTGAGAACACAGTGAACTGCGTGATGCAGACTGCAATATGACAGCTAGAAAACAAGTTTGGAAATAGGGGGACAAATCTTCAGTTGGTTCAAATTGGCATACTTAAAGTCATTTTCTCTGCTGTAGCTATCAAGCAAGTCTGAATGTTTTAAGCTTTAATAAAAAACAAATAATTTGGGGCTAAGAGAAACATATACATAAGCCTAAATCTGGCTGCCCTCAACCTCCTAGACCCCTACTCTCTGTCTGACGTTCAATTTGCATCAAGAGTGCTAATTTCTCACAGACTTACAGTTGTATTCAATATGTCGAAGGATTTGAGATGCACAAGAAAGAAAGAAATAGGGAAAAAAAACCCCATTTTTTCACAGACTTCTGAAAATCCTTGGTGCTGTGGGATTTGATATATATCAACAACAAGACAAAATCCAGTAGTGTGAGAGGTTTGATTTTTTTCTTTCATATGTAATAGTATCAAGTCCTTGTCAGGATTAAGTGTTTTAAAATGTAGGAGAAAACTAAGGACCAGGAAAAACAAAGGATTTCATATTGGTTTTTTGAGGAATGCTAGTTATTATTAACAAAAAGTCCCCTAGAGGATATTGCAAATTAATAAATGAGAACTGAATTTTATATTATAGCAGTTCCACTTGTCACAGGAAATAATTCTCAGATTCTAAAGAGATATGTTTCTCTATGCTTACTGCAGCTTCCTATGAAGCAGTTTTTTTCACTCACAACCAGGATGCTTCAATTTTAAACACAAGAATGCCATACTCCGTGAACACTATACATTGTTTGGGATTATAAGGACAGATGAAAATTTCACCATAGTTTGTCAGAGAGTTTTAGGAGGCAGTAGTTGTCATTGTCCACTGAGATTGCCAGTTGCCTTGGCATGAAATGACAATTAATGATGTATTCCTGGATTACATAAAGGATGTCAAACATATGGACCATTGCTGCAGCCAAATGATACAAGCAGCTTGCTGGAAGTATCACATAATACACTGCAATTTTCTGATATATCAGAATGTTTTTGCTAGTAACAAAAAATTACTAAATTGCAAACACATAGCTTATTTTGCTTTAGGCACTCAATCCTGAACTGTAGAACTGTTGTGAATGTTCATGGTTTTAGTGATGAAGTTGAGTAGTATTTTTTATCTTTTGCTCTGTCCATCTATGAATCCATTTCTTAGATAACTAGGTTTTTCCAATAGGGTACTTTAGGCTACTACCATTACTCAGATGTGTCTGTCCACACAAGGCAAGTTTATAAAAACAGAGTCTTAATTATCTAATGAGATTCCCATCTTTGGGTGGGAAAATGAACATTAGTAAAAGTACATTCTTTGCCTAAAGAAGACAAGCTTGCTAGTATATATGTTAAATTAATTTCATTTTAGACTTTAAAAGACATAGGAAAAATTCAATTGAATGTTTTCTAATGTAAAATCATGCCCTAATATGTAGTTTATAGCCTACAGATACCTGATTTGCAAATGGAATGTTCTCAGATAATTGAAACACCTAAGAGTCACAGTTTTATTAGCTCTATAAGCACTGGTTGGAATAATATCAGCAACAATGCTACTACTAACACTGTTGCCTGTTCTTTTTCTATTGGCCATGCTAACAAGGTAGGCAGCAATATACCATTTAAGTTAATCACAGCTGTACAATCTAAAGAAAATCTGAAATAATGGATTTAATAGTATACCAAATTCAGTTATCAACAGCAACTAAGTCTGAAGCACATCCACGATATCACAGATCAACTGTAGCAAGCCTCTCGTCTGAAAATCTAGTATCATCAGTTCTGTCAGTGCTAATGAAACTCCTTTGAGACACAAGAGTGAAAATGAAACATAAAGGTGCTAATTTTCTCACTATCTTGATTGAATGATTTCCCCTGTCTAAGAGATTTATGTTATGAAGGCACAGCTGCTCATTTCATTCACAATCTGCTAGTCATAGTTGACTTACAGCCAAACTCAAAAGGAAGTTTAGTGAATCTAGGTAAGTTTAATAAGGGTCTATGCCAATTCATAATTTTAAGTATTATCAACATGGCAGTGTTACCTCAATGTTCATACACACTCTTTCGTTTTTCAGCCATTTATAGATTTATCACGTGACTTTATTTAACTGAAAGCTAATCACCACATCTCACTTTAAAGTCAGAGATTAGAAAGTGGTATCTTGTGGCTCAGGATGATGGGAACTGTTCCCTATTTTTACCTTTCTCTCCATTCTCTGCAGAAGAAGAGTCGACAAAAAACTTTCAGACAGCTAAAATTTGATGCAATTAACCTTAACTTGTGCACCACTCCTGAATTGAATTGAGCAGACCGGAATGTAATCTCAGTATAATCACTTTCTCATTGATTTCCTTGGACTCACTACAGTTATATAGCAAAATAGGCTCAGATGCACAGGTGAAGCATCACAGGTGTATTGCACCCATCCCATGCTGAGGTGATAAAGGAAGTAAGTGTATCAAAACCCAGCAAAAAATAGCTAATATGAAGACGAAGCCAAGAAAGCAAGAAAACAAGTAAACAAGGAAGTGTAATAATGGAGCAATGCAAACCACACATTTCTCTAGGCTAAAAATACCTTTTTTTGGTTACTGAACACTTTGGTTGAGGTGTTATTTAGCAGTTCCACTTCTCCTAAAATTACAAGAATTCTTTCTGTTCAATATGCAGTGGAATCAAGCCACGGTTTATAGGAAGCAAATATTACCTGGTTTCTTTTCCTTACCCAGGCAGATTCAGAAGAGCTTTAATACTGACAGATTCATCTATCTGAGGATAACAGGAGGAATCATCAACTGTCCTAGAGGCAGAAACAATAGGCACCTTTACATTCTGCAGTGGTTTGAAAGATATTTCTATAAGCAGGGAGATTTTCTCTATAAATTAAGAATATTATTGCAATCTTAACAAAAAGTTGCCTCTTCTGAACTGTGCTCTGTATATTTTTTTTCTTGAAAATCAACATCACTTTTGTTTCTACAAAAACCTGTATACAACAAACCCTGTTACAATTCGATAATAATATGAGATATGATCCAAAAAGATGACTGGATTTGTAATGGTACCCCTAGATTATTAACTGTCTGAAAGCCCTAGGTAAGACTGAGCTGATAGAAATGTCTCCACACAAAATAAAACACAAGATGCCACTGTAATGCTGATATGCAGTACATACATTTGCACTGGTCCAGTGTTTGGTAATAGGAAGAGATATATCTCCATTAACTCAGGTCACACTGTGTACCCACATTAGCATTCTGTCTGTGCAATCAAAGAAAACAAGAGATTTTTTTTTTTTCCTTTTGTACCAGGATGCATGTGTTTTCAAGGAGAGCCTGTATAAATGCACAGTCTTTTTGATTTTAAGAAGTTTCATTTAATTCAGTGGAAGCTAAGCCTATGATTCTGGTATTTGTTGAACTTTGGGCACAGGAGCTAGATAAAAGTGAAAATTTGCTTTATCCCCATCAATTGCACAGATCCAGTCCTCTTATCTATACTTATTATTGTACTCTTTGATATTTTGTCTAATTTAGTCCCTAATCCAAAGATACGTATTTAAATATCATTTTTTCATGAAACATTATTGCATTTTAGATGAAAATTAGTGTTAACTGAAGATGGTAGAATTTAACAATAAAGGACTGCATAGGAGTCATCTTTCAGGGGCTTCAAATTAAAGTCTAGTATGTTAAAAGAAAAAGAAAATGGCTCTCTCTGAAGTCTATGCAGTGTGAGACTTTTTGCATATATATGTTCCTAATCCTTACATTGAACATTTTGCCAGCCTTGTAACTGTTTCCTACCTGTTTAGGGAGTCATCACTAGATCCATCAATGTTAACTCAATCAAGTCAACAACAGTGATAATAGGAAGCTTCTCATTATGGATTTATGAAAAAATAAATCTGTATATATGGACATTACTTATAATCACATTTAATATGAAACATAAAGAAGCCCAACTCAATAATAAAGCCTAATTTTAGAAAAAAAAATATAGTGTGCATACTAATTAAATACACAGCTTGTCTCTGCAAACCTTATCTATCAGAGACAATGTTTTTACCTAACCAAACAATTTAAAATAAAATTCGAGGTTAGGCACCTAAGAGGAGTATGTACTACCAATAGAAATTTGTCTCACTTAACTTCAACACTCATATTCAATGCGTGGTCATTCTTTCCACTCTTTACAAGGCAGATCTATGGTGGCTGGATGAACCATGACAGGTAATTTTTTAAGTGCCAGAGTCAGGAGATATTTATTTCACCACCTGTGGCTAGGTAAAGGACTATCTATATGACTTTTGACAACTCAAACAATAAGGCAAAACAGGACTGGGGAGAAAAAGAGAAACATGAATTATTCGGCTATTTATTTAGGCTATGTTCCATATCACTCAATATTGTTTCACAGAATAAAGCTATCCTGTAAAATAGTGGGCAGTGGATTCCTTAACATTTAGTGGGACAAAAGGGTCTTCATAACCACCCATCTGAAAATACTACTCAGTAGATTCCTGTGTAGATTCTGTGTTGCTAATGCTCAGCATTACAGAGCTATTTTTGACATCCCAAATGTCAAAAACAAAATAAACAAACTTCGAAGCACCGGGATCCCAGATGTGGAGAAAAAAGAGAAGTTACATGAGTGAAACCTCGTATCTGTATCAAATTTCAGTGAAGCCACTGGGGGTCTGTGTGGGTTTAAGGTACTGCATACCCCTCTCATCGTGGAAACAGAATTTTAATAGATTCCCTTTAACAACACCCCAAAGCCCACAATTTTCTTATGGGCAACATGATCATTAGACAGAAATCCACTCTTGTCTGTTTTTCTACAGATATTAAAATGACAAAATGTTTTATTAAAATGGGATTTGCACTGAGTAGAGTCATAAAACCAACTAGAGACAAATGGACCTCTAAGACTTTTTATCTGAGTATCTGTTGTCTGCTGACTATAGCAAAACTAACATTAATTTTCATTTAAACCCACAAAGGGTAAATAAAAAAAAAATCTATATATTTTACTTACATCCGCAGATGATATTATTTACTTTTCTTCCCCGTGTACAGTCTTGCAAAATCTTTACAAATCGTATATGAAGAAGAGAACTTATCTGCTGTAGTAAAGCTTATAAGCCTCAAACAACATGTTTATGTGTTGAAAGATTTTGAAATAATCCTTTACCTTCTACATATAAAATATTCTAAATGCAGAGCTAATGTAGTTTTTTGGTTTAGCATTATACAGACAATTCTTCCAGGTTTCTTGGCCACTGAGGAGAAAAAGAATGCAAGTTAGGAAATGTGATACTATTTATGAGATTCAAAAGAAGTGAAATATCAGTATTTTGAGTAAACAAAATACTTTGTTTCCTTTTCTTCCTGTAGTTCATGCTTTTTATTCTAGGAGTCTGTAGTAACTAACTCTCTGTGTACTGCTCTCCAGCTGAAAAGGTATTTAGCTTGATGTGGTAGTGCTTTAAAATAAAGTTTCTGGAGGAGTCTCAATCCATCCCACTCCCGCCAGGTTGCTACCAGTGCCAGCGATAAATGCCCAGAGCCTGGAGTGGGATCACAGGTCAGCAGGAGAGCACTTTAAGAACAGGACAAAGGAATTCCAGCCACACCACCCAGTAACTGAGCTTCACTGGGGATCTAATGTTAATGTCAGTGTACAAGCAGCATGGGGAATAAACAAGAGGAGGCCTATGATTTTACTGGCCAGTGGAGGAGAGGAAGAAGATCCAAGGGCTGAAACACTTCTATGAAGCCAGCCTGAGAGGGTTGGGCTTGTTCAGCCTGGAGAAGAGAAGGCTCCAGGAAGACCTTGAGGCACTTTACAATAACTAAAGGGGGCTAGAAGACAGCAAGAGTGGGACTTTTTACAGGGGCATATATAGGGGTAGAACAAGTGGGAATGGCTTTAAAGTGAAAGAGGGTAGATTTAAATTAGATAGGAGGAAGAAATTCTTTACTGCCAGCTTGGTGAGGCAATGGAACAGGTTGCCCAGGAATGCAGACATCCTATCCCTGGAAATGTTCAAGGCCAGACAGGATAGAGCCCTGAGTGATCTGGACTAGCAGAAGGTGTGATTCATGATATATTCAAAGTTTCCATAAAGTATCTAAACTTGGGATCTCATTTATTTTTCTTCCAGTTAAACATAGACTACAAATGATTGTAAACATGACAGATTAATTAGATGTTGAATTTTATATTCCCCACTTCTTGATGCCATATATAGTTTTATACACCAGAATATGGCAAGTATAAAGAGGATTATTTCCCTTTTTTTTCCGCGGTAATATAACCTTTGTGACCTTCATCAAAGGATCACTCCTGGCCAAACAGTTCACATCAACTGAATGTATATTCTTTCCCTAAAATTCATAGCATGACGCAAATCATTGTGTCTCCCAAAATTAATTTTCCTTATCAAGAAAATAGTTTGGCTCTAGATTAGGGCACAGGAACAAATCTATGCACATGTGATGTGGATATGATTTAGCCCTGCAGCCAAACAGAGAGTGAACCAGCCTCAGCTAGGTATATCCACAGCAAGCCTAGCCCTCCTTCCCCTTGTTTTGCAGCCTTGTAAATGTGCAGTGGACATCATCATGCAAATCACTGAACAAAAACCGTGAAAAAGTAAACTACCTTTCCTTTGTTGAAGCACCCCTCGAAATATACCAGGTTCTGCTCACTGTTGCTGGAGATGTTATTGCAAAGAATAAAAGCTATAAATGACAATATGCTTACTCAGGATATTTAGAAACCAACCAGGACAAACTAAAATACAAAGCAGCTTAGAAGGAACAAGGTGTATTGGATTTCTCTGAAAAACGAGGGGCTAGGACACAACAGAATACTGAAATACTCAATCATAAACTCTGCAGCAGATTTGACCACAGACCAATGTGCTAATGGTGCAGTGCATTTAGGAGTTACCTTTCCATTAAAAGAAAATTAAGACACAGAGAAGACAGTATGACTCTGTACATAAGTCCCAAGGTATAAGAATGTAAATATAGAAGGACAGGATACAACTGCTGTCAGCACAATGATAGTGGATAGGTACGATGGAGAAAGAATGTTATTTGAAGAAAGAACTTTATTCATTTGAAGCTATGCACATTCAAACATTTTTTTTTTGCAAAAAACAATAATACCTGTCATGACTGTCTTTCTTCTATATTTGTTCCTGTTGAAAAATTTGATATACCATGGAAGTTAGTTTGGTTTCATTGTAAATCACAGGAGCTGGTTTTTTTTCTGAACTGGTGAAGGAATATTCATATTTTAATGTCAAAAACAATATTTTAAAAGACCCCAAAATATTAGCAAAAATAAAATAAAATTCTTGTTTTACTTTTGGTATTTATTAAGCTTCTATATACTTTTTTAAATTTAGGTTGACTTATACATGAACATTGTGGGTTTTTTTTAAAAAAAGATCCCTGTAATAATTTCTAAGGAATATAAAGAAGAGGTAACATGAAGTTTGGATGAAAGGAGAAGTATTGGGCTGAAGGAAAAGTATTAGTTCTTGCCTCACAGCTGAGGCTCTTTGGAGAGGTTAATAGTGAAGCTGATGAGGGAGATTTGCTTGATATATTGGACTTGGATTTCAAGAATGCAGTAGCAAAATCTGCTTCAAAGGCTCTTACAGAAGCCAAGCAACCACTGGAAGAAAGTATAAGTCTTTAAAGAGGTAAATAATTGATTAAAAGATAAGAAACAAAGAACAGTATGTCCTTGTTGTGGAGGCAGGACAGCACTGGATAGCTACAGAGATCTGTGCTTCAATCTTTGGGCAATTCAGCTGAAAAAGAGGGTGAAAATCAAGATGACAACTGCAAACAAACTTTGCTGATGATGCCAAGTTTCTCACAATTGGTAAAGAGTGTGTGTGAATTCTGTGAAGAAATGGCAAAGACTCTTGTGAAAGTGAGTGACTGGCAAAAAAACAAAAGCAGATGAAATTAAATATACTTGAAATGTAGGTAAATGCAAAGTGACACTCTGTCGCTTTGCCTGTACAGTATTGGGATATAAACTGTCATCACTGCTCCCGAGTGAGACCTCAGGCACCTAGGGATCAGTCTTGTAAACAATTTTGTTAAATACCATCATACATGGCCTTAGCACAAAAAAATGGAAGGATGTGGAATCTGGAGATTACACCACAAAAAAAAAATGATAGAGAGGGAAACAGCAATATGATGTATGAACAGTTGGTGACCTTGAGGACTAAAGTAATCCAAAATCTGTCAGGAGTGAGTTCTCAAAATGGGAAAAACCAATCAGGGATAAATTTATCTTGGAAAATAAAATACTTAATCATCAGGGGATTAAATCCTGGGGTAGCATTTATGCAACCTAGTGGGAGAAAAAAAAATTCCAACAATTTTTGCTGTGAAGCTTGATCAGCAAATAAACAAGATCTATTCCAAAATTATATCCTTGTGAATTAACTACCCAAGGGAACACAGGAAGGATTAATTTCCAAAGTCATCCTTCAATTGTCTTGTAAAAGTGCAAACAGCAATCCAGTATGACAGAAGACAGGAAACTTTTCCCGGCATCTGAAGATGTAAGGGAGATGGACAGACAGAGATAATCAGAGACAATCCAGGCATAAAAAGATCAGACTAGTAATACTAATGCCTTGAAAAGCCTCACAGAAGCAGGGTCTCAAGGAGAAAGGAGACCTGTGCAAAGGGATATACTAGTCCCCACAGTCCCATTAAGGGAAAGTTGTAGATATTTACATTTCCCACTGCAGCAGTACTTTCCAGGTTGCTCTGCACAAACTGTGGTGGGCACAGGACAGCAGGGCTCCTCTGCTCAGACTTCTGCCAGTCAGTGCCATGCCCGAATTTATGTGGGCATATGAGAATATCGCCATGCTCTAGTGCAGTTTGAGTCTTTTCAGAGTTTCTTAACCCTGAGACAGCAAGCTGATGGAGCTACGTGGCTCCTGCAGATGTGCTGCTTGGTGTGTGACCAGCCCAGTGGTCAGCGATGGCCTCTGTCCTCTGTGCCCATCTCTGTACACAGGCACACTGACTCACCTTCCCTGTGTGCCAAGAAGAGGGCACTGCCCCCAGTTTACACTGGGAGAATGGAGACTATTAAAGACAAAAAAGGTTGCATGGGACTTATGGCCTGAACAAAATTTAAAAATTGATTCTCAAAGTCCTATGGTGCTATATTGACCTCCCAGATGGGCGGGTTTCTTTCCTTCTCAGTGAGAGATGTCCCCTCTACATATCTGAATTCAGAGAAATTTTTCATTTTTCTGTGGAAGTATTTTTGTCTGTCCTACAACGCTTTTGTGATCTTGCCAATTACAGCAACCACACAGTGTTTTTTCAGTGCAACAGGAGAGGTTTGGAAAGGAAACATTTTGAACAGGTAACTAAGATGAGACACAATAGTTTGGTATCAGCTTTCTATCTGTCATGTGCAATGTTAAAGGAAAGAGAGATAGCCAAGGAAATCAAGGAACTGCTCTTTAGGGAAACTAAATTACTCTCCTGATACCATTGCAAAACAAAGTATGACTCCGAAGGTTGTACATTGAAAGGTTGTACACTGAAAGGTTGTACACAAATGTTCTTTATGTTTTCTTTAATTTCAAAATGAGGAAGATAAATGGTGTTGGCATGAACCTCTCTTGATGGAACTCATACAATATGTATGTCAGAAAAAAATCAATTTTTTTTTTAAATAAACACAGTAAGGAAAGTAAAAGTAGTTAAATGGTGTTTGCAATTCAGTGTAGCCACACACAAAGTTCCCAAATATTTTGTTCATGGTAGTTAAAACCATTAATAGCCCAGCATTTTAACTTTTCTTGGTTTCAGTTGACCTTTAAGAAAAAAGTGAATTTAACCCAATTACTTTATAGAATAAATGGCCAAACTGGGATGGAAGAGGACCAAAAAAGGAAAATAGATAATTGATAATTGACAATTGATACAATAATAATAATAATAATGCCTAGAGAATTCCATATTGAAGAATCTTAGCTCTAGAATATACTGATAGGCCAATTCAGCTCTAGAAATATAGCAGCTTAAAGGTTCAGTGGTGTTTCACAGGAACTAAAAAAAATCAAGTCACTTTCCTTAAAATTTCTAAATCAACATACCAGTTCTTCAAGTTTCCTGTTTCACAGTGGATTTTTCATACATTACATTAGAAGAAAAATAGCTTTTTTCACCTGTTTGGCTGATGCTCATGAGATGCTTTTTGTGCATGTACCATGAATTCAGTCAGAGCCTGAGCTGGAACCCATTTTGGTCAATAGAGGGCTCTCACTCAAACAGGCTTTGAATCATGAGTGCTAGATCAGGACACTGAGGAACACAATTCAAATTATAAATTTATTTTAGACAGCCTTTTCTAGTACTGCCTTTTCTCAAAAATGTACCAAAAGTACCTTTCAGGTTTTTGAGCTCTCAAACAAGATGTTTCTATGCCTCAAAATTTAGTTAAATTTATCTCAACCAAATCTAACTTAGCCAAACAGGTTGATTATTCTGTCTTTTCTCCACGAAAACTGACAGAACATATTAGGCTTTAATCTTTTCTTCTTTTCATTTTCTTTTCTCTTGAAGTGCAAAATACTCAATTTTTATACCAAAATTTCTGCCTTTTCCTTTTCCAAATATAGAGCACTGAGAAGCTAGCTGCAGACCTTGCAGAGAGAAAATAGGCAAGACTTTTACTTTTCAAAATGGTTGTTACCCTGAAGAGCTCCAGGTTCTGTAGAAAGGGTGTTTGACAGTTCTTAGCAGCTCCTGGGGACAGACTTCCTCCCCAGTGGCATACTTCCAAACCTTCTGTGGCTCTAAAACTGCATGCTGATGGATCCCTTATGGTATAGAAAAGCTAATGTTGTGTTTCACAGACAGAAGAAGGAACTAAGAAAGGAAGAAGTGTGACTGACCTGGACAGCTAAAAGAAGAATATTTTTTTTAAAAAGTGTAGAAGAATGAAAAGACAGCCAGCAGAGAGATGAATGAGGAATGAGGAGAGAATTTTCCTGTTCTAGTACAGTTGGTGAGTACTGGGTGTGGGAACCATTCTTATGAATGTACCTCTCTGAGGTCCTCGGCCCTTGAGAAAAATACCAGAGACAACTTCTCTTCAGACCACGAGAGGGGAATGAGTGAATCTTTCCCAAAGCCTAGAACTGAAAAAGAGCTTTTGTAGCAGAAAACCATAGTGATTATGTGCATATTTATTTCTGACAGCTGAAGAATTTCTTCCTTTGATGCTTGCTGACCAAGCACACCAAAAGTTTCTAACAATTGTCTGTGTCTGTCCTGTACATGATTGAACTTTCCCCTCTTTTATTTTGGGACCTCATTAACACTCTTGCTTGTACCGGGTGCTAGGTGTATCCTTCAAGCCATCCTCCCTGTAACAGAAATATCCACTGCCTTTTTCAAGCCAAAAGTTTTCTGTCTTCCCATTTCTTCCTTTGTGATATACCCTGTATACTTCTTTTCTTTCACCTTTTCCTTATTTTCTTAATTTTATGTGTCTTTTACTTCTTTCCCACTCCCATTTCTTACTCCCACCTGCCCTGGGCTCTACCATTTTCTGTTTCCCTGATGTTTTATGTAGCTTCATAATCTTTTCCCTAGTTCTGCTGTTCCACCCATCTCATTGTTATCTTTTATTTTTTTCTGAGGCATATATCTTTCACGGTGCCAAGCTCATTTAGAATAATGGCAGAGATGTGATTGGAGGCCGCGTCATGCTGGAGGCTGTTTACCGATGCCTACAACTCATTCTATTTGTAGGCAATGACAGACAAACAGAGAAATGTCATCACGTGTAAGTCTCAAAAAAGAAAGCAGAAGGTATTGCAAGGAAGGAATGAGGCTGTTGACAGAGCAGGTGTCTTTAGTTGTGCTTCAAATTCCTCAGCAGAGTCTCAGCTCCTTCATCCTCTGAGCCCCACCAGCAGGAGCCTTCTCAATACTCTTAGGTCTGTGATACAAAGGTTACCACACCCTAAAAGACTCCTTTTATGTTTTCTATTGCTCAGGCTATTTTCAATGTTTTGTTCTTGTCACATATTTTGTATAGGGTATTAGTTACTATGGCAACCGTAACTGCAATTTGACCAAGAATATAAACGAGAAATATGTACATTACACAGTAACAGTTCTGTATTCATTACCTTCCAAATATTTCACAGGCAGAAGAATCTTAAAAGATTTTTTTATGTGATCAGACAAAAGCCCTCAATTTATTTATGAAAACAAACTAATTGCTATATAAATTATTTGAGCCTTGCATTTGTAAGGAATGAATCAGACTCAATTAGAAAAGGTAGCTTATTACAAATTATTAGAATTATATCTCTGTTAGTGACTCTTCCATAACAGTGAGTCAGAGCAATGCACCTTTTATATCAGATAAGGTAAAAGAAGACAGGTCAGATTCATATTGCAATTAACAGAAAGACTGGATTAAAAATCTGGAAAAGAGATAGAAGGTTTTGCACTGTTCAGAGGAGCCCCAAATATTAACTTGGGGGGAAAAAAAATCCCCAAGGTCTAAGGAATTTGATAAAATACAAAATATCATTGTACCTAAATTGGAGAACCTGGATTCTTAGCAAATTCTAATTTATATCACAGTAAATCAGAATGAGTCCATGGAGGTCTATGATCACAAGTTACAGTGAAATGCCTGCTGTGAGAAAAGCAACAGCTCGGGTTAGGCATGCCTTGAAAGTGTATTGCAACCAGGTTTTGTCTGGGCAAAAGTCTCTTATTATAAAAATCATGACTTAGTCTTTCCAATGACAATTTTCAGGTGGTGCATCTTGAGCTGCACATATAGTCCTGTGCACATGCCTACCTGCCAAGGTGCAATAAACAGGGTGAGAAATGTGCTCAGAGGAGACAGATCCTGCTAAGCCTCTCTGCAAGGTCCCAGAGTCTAAGAGGGACTGGAGAAAATCCTGCTAACATGGAAATTTAAGCACCAACTCAGATCACAATTGATTAATTGACAAATATGTAATCAGTTTGGAAAATATGGGTTGGGATTTTTTTACAAAATTTAAACAAGAGTAAATAAGAATAGTAGTCAGATTTGGTCATTTCAGTAGTTAAGGTGTTAAATAGCTGATAAAAAATAATGACAATAGCTTTGAGGGGCCTTCCAATTAATGAACTGACCAAGTGTGCCCCCAGAGCAATGGAGCTTCAACCCTGATCTATCTGTACCAAGGGGAGTTAAACCTAGTGGAACATTATAACATGTAGAGCTCACATAGGTAAGTTTTTTTAGACCTCAGTCTAACAGAGGAACTTGGCTTTAAATGCTATTCCAACATAACCCAGGTGTATTTGATAATTACTTCAAAGGGGACACATTTCCAGAGGGAACATGAATTTATAGTGGGGTATTTTCCTTATTTTCATGCTTTTGGAGCAAACCTGGCAAAATTATTATTATGGAATATCTGGCTGTTTGAGTTGCCTGTGTTCTTCCAACGCAATTTCCATCTTTTAAATTTGTCTCACAGATTCTTCTTAGTTCCACTCTTACAAATATTCAGTGCTATTATGCAAACATCATGAATGACACTCCAGTAGAAATAAGCAAGTGCTTAAGTGCTTTCAAGAATGGAGAACTGGTGAGCGTCTCATTCAAGAGCAGTCAGAGCTAGACATAAAGGAGCTGATTCCTTGTGAATATAAGAAATAAGTGTTTTGCATCATGCTAAATTTTTGGTGAATAGGAATTAAATGACATGAGACATGCATTTATAAAGCTGCTGCCAAGGGATAGGAAATTTTTTTCCAGTCTGTGTGTATTCGGACAGGAATATGCAAGTCACGTGAATTACCATTGTTCCTGAAAAATCAATTACTTGATTTTTCAATTTCTGTCACCTAAAATTCTTGTCCCTGCATTGATCATAGAAGCAGATTGGGGGAAAAAATGTCAAAATGGTTGCTGATTTTTCTTAGAATTAGAGCATAAGGGAAATTACATTTTTCAGGTGTTTTCTTGCTGTATCTAACTGGAGAAAGCTATGAAATAAATTCCCTTAAGAGCAAATAGTCACAACTCCATTGATCTGAACTGCATCACCCTGAACAGGCAATATCACAATTTCATGAAGGTGTTTCCTGCTCCTTATCTGCACGCAGAGCTCATGGGAACAGCAATGACATCCATGGAAACTTTAGGTACATGATACTAAGCATAATTTAGGCACACAACACTACCATTTTCAAATACTGATTTTTGACAAAGAAAAATGCTCAAGCCCAACCCCAAGTGCAATTTTTAGTAACCATGTTCATAGATGTGTAAAAATTAATAAGCTCAGATCCTCAGGGTGGGTAAAACTCTGTCCTTGACTGCACATTGTTACACAGACGTTTAAAGCAAGCAGTGCTTTCACAGTACACAAATCATCTTCTGTTCTCCAGATGAGATCTATGCCTTTTTCTCTGCCAGAAAAAGTTGAGATCTCCACATTCATATTTCTTAGTAGAGAGATTGTAAGAAAAGGTCATTTATTCCACACTTTTAAATCAGGATGCTATTCCAAACAGAAGAACTTTAAACTGATGTATCAGATAAAGCTGCAATTTTAGGGAGATTAATCTACCTGAATGAAGCAGTCTTAGTATGTAAACAGATGAAAGCTGGTGGACTTTGTAAACACAGCATTTCCATATCTTTACATATAAAGTAGACATCAAAATGGAACTTAGACTTTACAATAACTTGTGGAAATCACAAAAATACTATAAATACCGCTATGAATACAGCCAAGTATCCTTCAGTCCTATTCCCCATGACTCAGACCTGTCTTGCAGAGCCAACACCATGGAACAATGTTGAATTCTCCTCAAAGAAAAAAAAACAGAATTAAAAAAAATCAAGACAGTTAATTGCTAATTTTGCTTAGGATAGGAAAAATTGATAAAGGTACAGAGCTGTGAGTCACTTGTGACAGATAACAATATAGATCACCTTAATTTAGTACTCAATAAAACCTCAGCTGAATACAGAAGGTATTTCTGTAGCTCAGGAACAGTAACTCTGTTTTCTTTGTATAGAAGAATCCAGGGAAAGCCTATGGATAAAAGCAAACACATCTTACATTTTAAGAAATAATGATCAAATTCAATTCACAACATAATCATGGTGCTTGTTTGTGGATTGTTTTTGTTTTGGGGCTTTGTGTTTGTTTGAAGTTAAACTATTCAGAAACCAATTTGCAGACATAGAGTTAGAGACATGGGTTTGACAGTGTTAGGTTTAGACTTGGATTTGACAATTTTTAAGATCTTTTCCAACCTCAGTGATTCTATGAAATACAAGAAAGAAGAATCCATCTGAATGCTTTTGCTATAAAAACATTGCTTAACCTTTGTAAAAGTCTTTGTAATATCAGAGTACATATCAGTTTCCACTAGTCAACTGATCAACATCAAAGAACTACAGTTCCTCTCATGGTTCAAATAGATGTGCTCAGGCTTACACCTCTGCCTAGAAGAGTTGGTGCTGTCCAGGAAATGTTATAGTCAGAAATGCATTGAATCATAGAATGATTTTGGATGGAAGGAACCTTAAAAGTTACCTAAATCCAACCACCCTGCCATAGGCAATGACACCTTCTGCTAGACCAGGTTGCTCAGAGTTCCACCTGTCCTGGCCTTGAACACTTTCAGGGATGGGGTATCTACAACTTCTCTGGGCAACCTGTTCCAGAGCCTCACTGCCCTCACAGCGAAGAATTTCTTCCTTATATCTAATCTAAACTTACCTCCTTTCAGTTTGCAGCTTTTCCCTCTTGTCCTATCACTACATTTTCTTATCAAAAGTTCCTTTCCAGTCTTCTTGCAGATGGTCCAGCCTTTTGGTCACCGTTGTGGAAATAACTGCATTTTCCAAGTATCTGAGAAATATCTAGAACAGATGTTATGGAGCAGGGGTTCTCTGCAGATTGAAGAGAATCAAACAAAATGAAGTAAACATTTTTCATAATTACTTTAAACATTCCCATATTTGGGCAGATTTTTGAGATATTAATATTATTAATAGCAAGAGGAGAGGAAATTATTTAAGATACACACATATACACTTTTTCACAATTTTTGATAACTTGAGATTCTACAAATTCTAAGAATTCTTGCAATTTTAAAGAATATAGGCCGGCATGAATATATTAAATCTCCCTGGAATTATGATCAGAAAACCTCACCACTACAGTGTCTCAGAAGAATGTTAGTCCATATCTGAAAAAACATACCCACTAGGATAGTCCACAGATTATGAGGTTATATAAAAAATATGTCTGCTCCAAAGGTGACCAGATTGTTTGATAAGGGATGGCCCACAATATGACCAATTTGGATCTGAGAAAATACACATTAAAAAGTAGTCTGCAGAACTATGTATAAACAAAATCAAAGAACACAAATCAATTTTGATCAATTAGTTTTGAATAGGGGCCAAAATATTATCATACTTTTAAAATACAGGTAATCATCAAAACTGACCGTAACATGTGATGCTGCCTCTAAATTGGACATCTAGAGCTGAGGCAAACCCCAGCGAGCAGTGCAAGTGGCCATGTCTTTTCAGAGTCAGGTGTGCAGAACTGGTACTGTGGCATCCTGCCCTGTATGAGTAATTGCGCGAGCATTGCCTTGTTAGTGAGAAAGGCAGCTGTACCCTATAGTCAGATCTCAGGTTTCATTACTTCTGGTTGTTCTGGTTACAGGTCCTTGAGGTTTGGTCCAGCTGTGAAATCTGAACGTAACAGTTCACTTAGTTTATCTTTAGTAACAATGCATTCTGCTGTAGTTACTGTTTGGTAAGAGCAGCGGGGAAGTGGAATCTGCCCTTTCAAGGCTGGGATGTGAGTCCTGTAGCTTTTTTTTGGTGAAGGGTAAGAGAGATGATCAGAGCATGTGAGCTGTGTGGTGCTGCATCCAGACCTACGCTGCTGTGCCTCTGGAGGAGGCTGGCCTCTGGCACTGAGCCAGGGAGGTTTCAACCTACCACAAACACCTCTAAGGAAAGGGCTACACTTGTAATAAACAAAATTTTCCTTAAAAAGATGAGTCTCGTGAAAGGTGTAACATATGGAAAGCCCTCCTACAGCCTGATTCTCACAGAGACCTATTCTAAGCAACTGCAAGAATATATTATCAACATACCCTTCATATGTCTGAATAATTGTCAACATTAATGCAGGCTCTCTGAGTGCTTTAAGGCACAAATAGAGCCCACAGTGAGCAGAGGTCCACAGATCTTTCTTTTTCTGTTTTACAACCTTTATTCTTCAAAGGAGTATCTTTTTAATAGTCAGAAAAAGAGAGATTGTTGTAGGGTTTTTTTGTTGGTTTATCCATTACAATTCGACCACTAACAGCTATGGGAGAAGATTTCAAAAGCAGAAATAGGCAGCTAGATGCTGAACACGCACTGAACACCGAAGGGAGTTTGGCTCCCAACTCCCTTGTGCCTTTGAAAATCAGCCCCAGAAGCTTTAAGTATAACAAATCAACTCAGTGCTGCCTCTGTACTACATGTTCTTGTTTTCACTGTAAAACTTAAGCAAATCACCTATTTCACAAAAGAAAGCAACATTTTCTTATTTTGCAATAGATTACCTTTTATAGCCAATGAAATAAAAGACAGTGACTGACAGACTCTTTGGTGTACATGCAAAATGGAAAAGATACTAGGAATTGCTCTCCTCCTGTGCCAGAGATCGTGCCTTACCCCCCACCTCCCAAGGTCTTTTTTCTGCTGTGGAAAGCACAGCAGTCCAGCTGAGATGACAAAGTACATGCTCACGCTTTGGATGGATGACTAGGGATAGTCACTCATCTCCTTAACAAGAGGACCAAGCCATCCACCTAACGTTAGCATATAATTCCTGCAAGCTGCTTCTACAGCAAACACAGAACATGCTCACAGATCATGATCAGACACTATCTGAATTCTTGCTGTCTCTCAGCTAGCGGCCTAAAATTGGGCAAAATGAGTTTTAATCTCTCCATGTCTCCATTGATATACAGGCACACCAAACCCTCTGAATGTCAGGACCTGGAACAACGTGAATGCCTCCTGCACACACTATGAACTAGGAACACACTAACACCTTTATCACCCGCTTCTGAATATTCTAAATGAAAATAAGGTAATAATAAGTGACTGAGAACCAAGGTCCCATGGAAAAAAATTATCACACCACATCACTTCATTAAGGTCTTTTGAAACTGACAGACCTATTTCCAAACAAACTCTAAATTGGTAATATTCCATTACATTTTCAATGACTTCTTTAAACAACTGCCTGCAATGAAGTGATCCATTTCAATCTTGTGGACCTGAGAATCCATATGATATGGCAGCTTCCTCCCAGACACTAGTGTATTTCACACTGATTGTAGGACTTTGCCATGAGAATCTGTGGGGGTTTTTTGAGGATCAAATTAACTTTAATCTTCTTCCCAAATTCTTCAAAGAACTCTTATGCTTCCTGTTTCAGAAGACTCATGTTCCGACAAGGAAGCATGGACCACAGATAACAACACTCAGAATCCTAGTTCTTGATTTTTCTAACAATAGTCACCACAAATATAAAAAAAAAAAATCATGAATTACTTAATCATTTCCTTACAAAATGTTTGAAGACATGAAATTAGATGATGCTTAGAACAGATGCTGGTGAAAATCTTTGTTCTGATCTTCTTTCACTCCATTTTACTAGCATATAATGGAGGGCTGAAAATAAAAAAATTTCAGGCGATGCCAGGTAAATATGATTTGTGTGTACTACAAAGAACTGATGATAACTAATTCAATCAGAAATCTTTCCATGTGAAAAATGACAGTGATGCTATCTTGAATTCAATCAGAACTCATCTGATTTTTTTCAGATCTGCAGTCTGGGAGTTAAGCTCCCTAGAAACAGAGACATAGAGACTGAGAAAAGGGAAAGGTGAATCTGAGAAGCAGATTCTTTCTATGGTGAGTTCTGATCTTAGTGTGCAGAAGTCCCGCAGACAGACTAGGTTACTGATGTTCTCAAGAAGAAAAGCCCCTCTCGTTCATTTTTTTTAGACAGAGAGGAACCCTAAATCAGAAGTTAGGAAAGGAAAGGCAATGGCAACTTAGAAAGTAGATGAACTGTAAAGGACTAAGTAGGGAGGATAGATCATCACTGCTCAGAACTCGCTGTTTTAGAACAGCTGGCTAAAACACTGTTTAAGGAGGGAATGAGATGACAAAGAACAAAAAATTAATTCAGTAAAAAAGGCTAGATCTCTCTGAGTTTCATGCATGAAGGGTAGAACATGGTTCTGCCTTCTTTCCAAATGAAAAAAATCATGATTGGTTAAAGCAAGCAGGAAGATACTTAATCTCATTATTTATGAATATCATTATGCCTCCCTTCAGAAGGGCATTTTGCCAGCTTTACTTAAGCAGCAGTTAGGCTCTTTCTCAAAACCCCATCTTCGGATGGTATTAGCAGAGCCGATCACTGTCCAGTGTCAGGTCATCCAATATTTGGGAAAGTAATTGAGGTTATGCTTATGGGTCAATGCTAGCAATGTTTGCATTTCAAAGATTTAGATGGTCCCCATCTAGCTTGGTCAATATGCGAGTAGAGAAATGAGAGTACATGATCATTTCCTAATGACTCCATTCTGTTGACGGGCCTCTTAGATTTTTCCTGTGAAGGCAGATATTATTGAAAATGGGCTATAGCAGGAAGAGCATCTCAAATTCTTCCTTTACAGGTGCAAAATTCCACCTGTTTGTTCTTGTCCCATACTTATACATAGCTATGGGGAGTAATGCTGCATTGTAACTGAAACTTCAATGCAATCAAACTGATTTTATAACTCCTTCCCACTCAGCCAAAATCCTAGGTTTATTACTCATGTAGAACACAATCCTGTCATCACTGAAGACTGTGGAACGACTGCCATTTAGCTCAGGTTAGCAAAGCTTTGATGGATAATTGCAGTAAGCATTCATGTGTACTCTGTTACTTTGCAGTAACTAAGGCTGTTTGCCTTTGAAAAAAAGGGTAATCAATCTCTTCCCCCCCTTCCCCTCCTCCACTGAAAAGTTAGTATACATACAGGGAGAAGAAATCATTTCAATGTATCTGCATATGCACATTCCAGATGCAGCCACATCATGAGATTGAAGTAGGACTTGGAAGCAGATTAACACATAAAAGAGAAAAACACTTAAGGAAACAGTTTAGAGACATTTAAGTTATTTTAAACCTGACATTGTAATGAAGGTTGCTTAAACCAGGCTATCAAATTCTTTTTCAGTTATTACAGGGAGATAACTAGCTGTGAAATCTGGCAAGCACCTGAACAGAAGGTCTCCCTCTGCAGGCCTGTACAGACCACTCACTGTAGGAACTCCTGCATCAGAATATCCCTGAAGTGTGGATAGGTACAAATTAAGTGATTGAGGTACATAGGTGAAATTCATCTACTCTGAAAAAATATTTTGAGGTGCGGCAGAAGCTATTTCTGCAATATCTATTGGGAAAGAAAATATGCATGTGGACTTCACAAGATTATTTGTATCCTGGATGTTCTATTTGGACAGTCACAGTTACTACTTTCCAGCTCAGCACATCCAGTGAGCACACCATCACAACTCAGGAAACTGCATCCACATCTTCCTGATAAAAAAAG
Source organism: Phainopepla nitens (assembly GCA_013400175.1). NCBI lineage: Eukaryota > Metazoa > Chordata > Aves > Passeriformes > Bombycillidae > Phainopepla > Phainopepla nitens. The sequence continues at coordinate 363,526 of VXBQ01008403.1, forward strand.
TCACAGAAATCCTCTCTGGTTTTATTGCAGTACCCTTTTCTTATGAGCAGGTGAAGCATACCCAAAAGTTCAGTTAATATAAACCATACAAACCCATTTCTTGGAACATCTGCCAAAGTGAATATACCTCTAGAGACTAAGTCACTTCAGTCAAAGACTCTTCGAGTCTAAATATAATTTTTTGATAGTGATTATTTTTAAAGCACTGATGATTGCTCACCTGGTTATATGTGCATTCTCCCCACTTTCCTCTCATGCCTGTTAACACTTCTTGTGAAGGCCCTGCTATTAAAAGGTGAGCCAAACATTCAATGTCAAGATAGAAGGACTGATTCTATCTTTGAAATCTTTCATCTGGCAACCTGCAGAATTTAAGTCCGATCAAGCAGTCTCAAGGTATGATGAAAAAAAGAGATGCAAGACACTTGATGAACTGTTCTTGCTGACATGTTTGATTTTTTTATCTCAATATATTTTTTTCTCTATTTATGAAGCTTCCACTACCACAATAGTGGTCTAAACCTCAATTAGGAGCACTATCTAATAAGGAAAAAAAACTTCAAGTACCCTAGCCAGAAGAGGTGCTTATGAGTATTTTTAAACACCTACTTAAGATCACCCTTGCTTTAGCTTTACACCTCTTTATTTCCTCCTTTAACCATTAACTCTTTTTCTTTTTTTTTTCCTTCTGACCATGGATTAAAAAGTTTCTTCTGTCTTTGTCTTGTTTTACTTCTTTAGCTACTTCAATGCCTCCATTCCATCCAGCCATCTGATTTCTTTCATGATCAGGGTCATAATTTCTCACCATTCTTCTCATGACTTGTACTCTTCTTGTCCTCTTTTCTCTCTTCTGACAATTTACCCCTCTATTTATGGATTAGTCTTTGCCATGTTAGAAATTGCATGATTCTACTCACATTTCCTTCTATTTCACTTTCAACTCCTAGGTATCAGCTCATTCTTTATGAAAGGAGAATGAAAATACAAGAAGAATATTAGAGTTACTGTAACACTCCTAGGAATCCCTTTGTAACAACTTGTTTTCTCTGATTTAATCTTGCCCTTCTTCAGGGCCCTATGAAACTATTAATTCCTCAGATTCCCAAAACTAAAGTTTAGGAAGATATCATTTTTGTCCACTTGGACCTAACACAGAACTCTTCTTAGAGTACTATATGTCCATATCTTCATCAATTCCCTCTTCACCTGATTGCTAAGGTAGCAATGAGAATATCCTTCTCATCCGCTCTTCAAACTACTGTGTGGGTTTTCTGCCCTTGTTTTCCATCTCTCTTCTCTCTACACCTTGTTTCTCATCAGCAAATACAAATTCAACTACCATCTGTTTGCTAATGACTCAGAGATATACTAGTCTACTCCAGACTAATCTCCTTATGTGCAAACCGAAATCTCAGCCTGCCTCTCTGACATATCCCCATGTATATGTACATATCATCTCCAGTGCATCATGAATCAAACAGACAGCCTATCCTTTCCTATACAATAAAGCTTTCTTTCTCAGCCAGTTAGCTCAAAATATGAGTCAAGGATATAACTTAAGTATTTTCCTAACACACAAGAAGATCTTTAGTTTCTAGCAACGGGGTTGCAAGACCAAATGAGATGTAAGACTGAGCACAAGGAAACCACATCATGAGAGCCAGGTTGAGCCATGACTCTTCCAAAGGCTTAAACAAATAGTATAGAATAGTCATGGTAGCTCAAGTTAGCAGCAGTTGACTCGATGCCAAACCAAGCATTTTCTTAATAAGTAAATGTGTGCTCATACTTAAGATGCTGCATAGCTGTACATCATTCAGCACCGTGGTCACTCACGTAAGACAGCTCAAGGGAAGTAACTAGATTCAGTGTATTCAGGTATGGAGCCCCCCTGACGGGTACGACCAAAGTCTCCTCACAACCAAACATCTATCTGTCTCAATGAAAGCAGGATCTTTCCAGCTCTGACAAATGTAGTGCTGCCTTTCCCATATCTAATGAGATTTCTGCCAAAAAAATATTGTTTTCTGAGATATTTTTGACCTCTTCTCTGCTTCTTCCATATCTCTCCCAGCTGATAGAAGTACTACTTTTCATTCTCAAAGCCTGCTGACATTGTCACATTTTACTCATTGTCAAGATACTGACTTCCTCGTCTGTTTAGACGATTATCCTAGCTACTGTCACCCACACTATTAGCCTTGCATAGTCATACCTCATGCTTTGCAGGATCTTCTTATGCTTAAAAAAAACCAAACAACTTTTTTCCTTGAACTACTACAACAAAGTTTCCTTTTCCTCTGTTAACTTTCCGCAGCTAAATTGTTTAAACCTCTGACAAACAATTCCTATGTGGAACAATGATCTTGATGTTGTCTCCTACAGGCACCCTGAAGGCTACTGCCTACAAATTTCACCTTCCCTCAAAGGTAGAAATGTCTTTCAGAAATTTCATCTTCCTAACATCAATTATTAATGTCACCTTAAGGACAGATGGGATTAGTGTAGGTGCTCTGAAAAGAAAGTGTGTTAGAGCTTTCCTCTGAGGAGCTAAGTAGTACTTGACAGTACTTTGAAACAGACAACTTACATTCTCCCCAACACTTTTGCCAACTGTTCCTCCTAAACTAAGCATTCCAGAGGGGAATACAATGTCACAGACCAGGAGCAGGCCACCCAGGGGCCCTCTTGAACAATACTATCGTGATAACCTCTTTGCTGACCAGTACTCCCTAGAAGTGTCCTACCTGAAACCTGCACAGCCTGTAACCACCTTTTCCATGTTTTCTCCTTCTTTCTCCAGCTGAGAAGGCTACTGATACTAACATTTTGTGGGCTGTGCTCGTAGTATATAAAGCAATGATGTGGTTGTAGCTGATATTGCAGATGTCATTGCTATTGTCAGTCTTAAAAGAAAGACTCTAGTTGGGACACAAAACTACCACAAAAAGAAAGTGGAGTCTAACCTAAGCCCAAGAAAAGAATTTTTTAACGGCAGACAGACTGTGGGTGGCATGGCCGTCTTTTTATTCTTTGTGGTATAACAAATTTGTGTTAGAAACACATGTATATATAAATATTTTTTCATTGTTCCAGCCTAGAAGACTGTTATGACTAAAGAAATCATTAAATATTTCAAGTCTGAAAACAGAGTTCTTGAAAAGAGAATGTGCTAAGTGAGAGTATTTGGAACTCAGATTTGTGTTTTTGCTCACAACTAAAGAGCTTATGTGACAAAAAAAATCATTTGGATGAAGTTGCTCATGGAGAACCCTGTTCTACTTTCTGACTTCCTTACACTAAATCTCTGTTTTGCTGAAGACTATCTTCTTACAGAATTTTTTTCCTCCAACATAATATTTTTAATTTTTAAGCTTTGACATTTTGAATATCACAATAACTTTCTGGCAGAAAGCTACAGACTTCTATGTCCAGTGGCAAGTACAGATTGTGGCTATGGGCTCCCACAAACATCCCTTTTTAATAAGTACATAGCATATTTTCAGATATGTTCTGAATCAGTAGTTTTTCTTGGATAGGTGCAAATATGCTTGCACCTTACAGAAAGATGCATCTTCCTCCCATAAAATGACAATATGGAAATATGGATTCAATATTATTAACACAGCAAGCTGAAAAAAAATAAAAGAAAAGAGGAAATCTAACCTTTCAGACCTTTGTTTTATATGGCACAGAGGAACAAAAGGACAAGCTCTCAACTGAAAATAAATCTTTGTCAAGCTACCTTTAAATCATCCTGATTAGTACAAATAGTCTTGACATATACACTCCCCATACTGTCTATAGGGAATAGAGAGAAATATTGCCCCTGTTCAAACTCATAAATTCGTGGATTTTATGGTAGTACATTAGGTACTTAATATACAACAGAGAGATTACAGTCATTAGGTTAGATCATATTCTGTAATTACTATGTTTAGGTACTGCAGTTCCACAGTGAGCTCAAGTCAGGTTGGTGGGGATTCCTCCTGGAATGCCATCCTTCAGTTCCAGAGTCATCTTCCAGCTTTTTTTGGCTTTGGGAAAAAAAAAATAATGTCACACAAGGTTTGTAAAAGTCATTGTGACAGCTACCTTAGTCTGTTGAGAGGCTGAAATCTTCTTGGGGGGGGGGGGGTGGTCTGTGCTATCTTGTTTATCTCAGTAAGGCACTATCTCAGGTGACAAATGGTGACATGCTAAAGGCCCACAGCGTTTATGCATTATGGTTTACTGGCATAGGATGTAAGAAAGGAGAGAAGGCATCTTTTGCAGTCATAGTTATTGTGGTGCTTAGTTATTTTAACTAATCTGGGTGCTATGAAGGGAAGAAATTAACTCTTGTATAGCTTAAAAGGGAAGGAATTACCAAAAGCCCAGAAAATCCTCAGAATAACAGAAGGCCTCTGGCACAGTAAATCTATGCTGTGTGAGTCAAGACCAAGAAGGCACATATTATATCATACTGGAGCTTTGGCAGAATCTGCCATGAGTAGGATTAAACAGCAACTTCTCAAGAGTGGTTACTGAAACAGCATAGCAAGAAATGACACCATCATTACCACTTTCAACTAGACGCTGGTAGCTATAAATGGTGTTTATTTCTGACTTTTCAACTATCCCAACTTAACAGACAATACAACAGAATAAAATAAAAAAAATATTGGGTCAGACGCAATGCAAAGAATTGCTCATTTCAAAAATCTGAGCCTCAGACTATTGGATGCCAGAAAGTAAGTCTCATCTTAAGTTTAGTGCCCATTTCCACCTTTCTCACAATCTTTAGCAAACTCCACCCAGTCCTCTGACAAGGATAAGTGGAGAAGCCTGAGCAGCTCTAACTGGGGAATTCTGCACAGCAGCTTGACTACATGATGTCTGGTACTAACAAGTATTAGCATCATTTTACTTTCATGAATGGAAAAAATGAGTCCCAGAGGTGTTCTTAAAATATGGATGAATGGTAACTAAAACCAGATCCCTTCTGCGGAAGCGTTCAGAGGGTAGTGGGACTGGGAGCTGTGCGGAAAGGCAGTGAAGGGGCTGCAGCACGGGCCCGGCAGGGAGGGAGTGCTTGCCACGAGATGGCAGCAATGCCACGTCTGGCTCGGCAGCCTGCCTGGCTCGCCTTTTTATTTTTTTTTTTCCGAGTGAGAACCAAAACGTTTTTACATAAATACAAGCTTAATACAAAGTCAGCCTACCTCGTTCAGTGCCCATTCACCACCTTCATGCACCTTGCAGCGAGAAAACAACTTTGCATATTTCCCCACGAAAGAAAACTCATCATAAGTGAATAATTACAACCTTGAAACTACCTTTCTAAAAGGGCTTGTGTTTCTGTCTTTCCTTCCTATGAGCCTTTGTGTTTTAATTACGGATATAGGTAAGCATTAATTACGGAGTCAGGGCCCAGAGTGCAGTGATGGTGACAATTCATATTGGATTGAAAGTCTGGGCACATTTTTGCCACCCGTTTGAAGGTAGGCCTGGCACAGAAACCCTTGTTAGATCCATGGAGCATAGGGACCTGTGATATGACAACCTTAGGTCACCATTTCCTTTCCCTCAGGCTCAAGAAACCAACCCTGCCTGCCTCAGGCTGGTGGTGGGGAAGCCTCTGGTGCATACGGCCAGGTCATATTTTGACTGTTTTTTCTTTAGTTTTGGAAAGGATTGTTAATGGCAGAAATTCCTCTTGGCAACGGGAGGTCTCGAGAACGGCAACATAAAGACAAAGCAGCGCTCCATCAGGAGATACTGGCTCGTCTCCTTCCTCTCAGAAACAACAGCTTGTTCTGATAAACAACTTAGAAGGAACGAGAAGGGCACATTTTGGACCTGAAAGCCTTCCTCTCTCAAGAGCGGAGACGAAAGGAGAGGGTAATTTCACCTAGGCCAAGGGACCCCAGCACCCGCACCACTCGCACCCCGCATATGGCTGGGGAAGGCGAACTGGAGGCAGAGCTGGGGGACAGAACACCGGGGAATGGCAGCAGGGCCCTCCCGGGCAGGTGTACCCCAGGAGCCACTACCCTTCTCCGCGCCGGGAGACATC
>VXBQ01008403.1:371684-447574 GCA_013400175.1 Phainopepla nitens
GGGCTCGGCCACCGCGGGACGCGGGACAGCTGCTGCCGCGGCCACGCCGCTCCCGGGGCGCGCCGACACCCGCGACTCATTTGTTAAATACACTGTAGCCGGTTATGCCGTTTGACATTTAAGTGTTTTCTTTTCATGGCTGACAGCACATACGAAAAGCTAGAGGCTGGATCATGGTTATTCAGCGACGATCCGACGTGTTCTGCTTACATACAAAGGCTTTGCCAGGAACGTTTGGGCACTGCCTCTGATGCTGCTCTGCAGAATGTAATTATACCTGCTTAATGTGAAGCAGCAACACACCCACTTAAAGGCTAAAGACTGACTTAAAATTGTAGTCAAACAACAGGTTGAAGGGGAACCATCGGGGACAGTTGACATAATTCCTTCCTGTGTACCTTCCCAGGCGATTGAGCACAGGTATCTATATTTAGTCAAATGTAATCCTGAGGCTGAAATTACATTTACACTTGAGAGAGTGAAAAAACTCCTTCCTTCGTAACATAAAGACCTAGGGTTTCAGGAGCACACCAAATAATTTTAATTATTAGATTCTCAGAACTCTGTTTTACCAGCCCCTTGCTGTCAAATCATTTGGTCACTGTAAAAGGAATTCACCCAGGTTTTGCTTGGTTTGGGGGTTTTATAAGCAAAAAGAGAAAGCAGTGCTCAATTTCTGGAGGTGTTGCCACAGGCGTTCCCATATCTTTCAGTAAAATGACAGGTGAGTTGCTTTCCACATTGTTCCTCATTATGAAATGAAATGGAACCCTTTGTTGCTGTGGAATTTTCTGTAACTTTTTTAAGGAACAAGGAAGGATAAAAATGAACATTCATCATCGTTCACTGTGGTAGACTTGAGGTGCAGTTCTATACATCTCTTTGGACTGATTTAATCTGATTGATGGACCTGAGTGTTTTGGAAAACATTTGGGGAATTCTTCCCTGTTCATTGTGCTTTAAACATCAAGGGAAATTAGTATGGAGTCATTTTAAGGAAACGCTTTCCCAGAAGCTACCCTATCATAGCAATTATGCTTCAACAAGACAGACAGCATGGTGTTCAGCTGTGCATGTTAAGGTGGGCTTCTTTATAGAGCCATTTGCTAATTATGATACATTATATTGTAAGAAAAGCAAACATAAAAAACCCTATTGATTTTCTTGAAAGACAAAACACCTCAGTATAATTTCTGTAAAAATTCATAGTGGTATTGAACAAATGATAGATTTAGACTGAATTCAGACTAAAATTCAAGAAAAAAAGAGTAAAATACTGCTGTGACCTAGTGTCTGTGGACAACCTATATCCAGTAGAACCTATATTCAATAGAAATACATACTACTTAATACCTAGAGTTTTTCCAGTACATGTTTTCAAGATAATTTCCTGGACATGTTTAGATAACCAAATACAGCACCTTCATTGCCACCTAATTGCCTCAAACTAAATGTACAGGCTTATGCACAGAGGTATCATTCAGATTAATGGAAATAGCAAAGGGAAAACATTTCTGTTCTTAAATTAGATACAGACAGTGAAAAGACTCTCACATCTACAGCACAGGATTTTTTTAAAAAAATAAATAAATAGATCTCAAAACATTTTACGTACCTTCTGTTTGCTGCTATCCCTTTGTCAAAATAATTGCTACAACTACATCACACAAAGTTACCACTCTGTTTAAGGCCTACTCCTGTTGGACTGAGAGTGTTTGTCCCTTTTAAAGTTGTTTGTTTTTTTTTTTTCTCCAAAGCAGTGCTTTTCAAACTGTGAGGCTGGTCTCTCTAGAGAGGCTCCATTCTCTTCCAGAGGAGACTAAAGCAATTCTGGGGAAATTGAGCTGAAAAAAAAGGGAATTTTTAAAAGAACATCAGAGCAAGGTATTGAACACCCAGCTGTAAAACCAGATATTTGATGGATGCATTCTCCATCTCCCAGCTCAATGAAGAATTTGCCATTGAAAGGCATAGTAGAGAATATCCAGCTCTGATAGTGTAATAGTTTCAAGCATAAAATTCATTTACTTTTTGGTAAGATCTGTATCTGCCCTATTTTTTGCATCGAGATATGTATATGATGTCCTTAGCTATGTATAAGAATAGGAAACTTAGTCAACTTGAATATAATAAATTGGAAAGCATATCATTTCAATAAAGATCTCCCAAACACTCATTTTAGACCTTTGAACCCATAGCTGAGGTTTGAATTCCCACTGTCAGCATTAAAGATTTTTCAGTTCCTCTGGTGTGTGTATGTAGAACAGGATACTGATGTGAGGAGCTGGAGGTGGTTTATAGGCACATGAAGACGTAAGCACACACAGAACTTCAGGATGTATTGAAATCTGTTAGGCCACTTCAGTACCATCTCTGATTTTTATAGATAACCATTCTGCAGATTGTCTATGCTGCAAGTCTGTCTATTCTACTGAGTCTTATTCTCATGTCCCTTTATACAGACATGTATGATTTTGATCAGACAATGGGGTTTTTTGTTTGGGAAGGGCAGGGAAGTTGTCATATTTCCCCCAGCAGTCTGCTTTGTCTATACAAGCACTTCATCTTACTTTTACTCATGGTGTAGAATTAGTATTAAATATGCATTGATATAGGCAAATTTTTAAAAAAGACATCTATGGCACTTATGCCTCAATAGCATTTACACTAATAAAAACTCTTGTCCAAACAAATTAGGAACAATCTGAAACTGTAAATATTTTGAGTTATGCATTCAAGATTTACCATGCTCTATAGAAAGGCTGAAAAGCCTCAGGGACCACTGTTTTCAACTTTTGCGAGATGTAATCCGCACACCATGACATTAAACTCCCTCTTGTAACCTTTCCTCGGAGAAGTGACTGCTTGATAGTGTCACAGTATAAAACCTCCAGTGGATTTAAAGATAAGATGTAATTTCATCTTGCCCAAATCTGTATTAAACCATGGTGTTTCTCTTTGGCCACGATGACATTGTTCTGCTGGCAAACAGCTCTCGGTGTAGCACAGGCACTGCAGCGTGCTGCCTGCAGCCGGCAGGGGATGCCGTGTGGAAAGGGGAGCTGCTGGTTTGACTGTACACTCCACCGAAGCAGTAGCGTAAGTGTGAGACCTGATCTCTAATAAAACTCAAGTGTACAACTGGATTCAAGTCAGGGTCACAGAATAAGAATCTGGCCTCTAGTTTCTCCATATGGCTGCAAAATTAGCCATGTTAGACTGAGATAAATTGGATGTTCTTCCAATTTTTGCAGTGAGCAAAGAATAAGAATCATATGGAAATTCTCCTAGTGTGAATCTCCTAATGTGAATGTATGAATCACTTTCTTTTACTCAGAAGTTTTACTTTTCTACGTCAGCTGTAATTTCCCTTAAACCATTTTTTATCCACCCCAAACTTTTGAAATAGGGGAAAAAAGGCATTAATGCCTGAGGAAAGCTGTGAGATATTTCTTTGTCCTGGCACATCTTTGTTCTGGCCAGATGAAAGACTTCACTCCTCTATATGACATTTCTATTGCATTTAAGAAAATCTACACTGCATTTGTTATAAGCACTTCTCAGAGGAATAACTACTTAGAGAAATTACTTGGATTATTGCTAGTGTTGTATTGACACCCAAAGGCAACATATATCTGTTGTCTGCATTTAGTAATTGAATGGTAAATGGAAGCATGTATGCACTCTTTCAAGAGTAATAATGCATCTTATTTCTAATAACAAGTCTTACTTTCTCAAAGACAATAATTTTTCTGCATTTCTTTCCCAGATAGAAAAAAAAAAGGAGAAAAAAAAAAGGAAAAGAAAGTGATGGTAGTTTTTTGCCATTTTTACCTGGAGGGCAGTTTCATTTAAAGGACAAAACAAGATTTAATCACTCTTACATTGCTGATGATTAACCAGAACTCTTGATTAATCAGAATATCATCAGTGATCTGCTTTTAGCAAAAAATAAGGAAAAAAAAAAATCACAATTTCTAGCAATTATAGTAATGCTTTAATTCCCATCATAAAAATTAATCACAGTTTCTTACAGCTTTTTAATTATTTAATTATGCATTTTAATGATACATTCATGCATATTCTGCAATAGTGATTTGACTTGTTTCAAGTAAATTTTTTGTCTCATCCCTGTCCAGCAAAAGGTAACTTCAGGCAGTTCTGAGAGCCAAATTCTGCTGCATTGGAAACTGAAATTTGTATTGATTTCAGAAATAGCCCAATTGGCTACTTTTGAACAGATTGCTACTCCAAATAATCCACACAAAGTAGATATTGCAGCTGAATTGTGAAGTCAGACCCTGTTTAATTTCAGCTTTTGTGGATGAGAACTTCTGACCATGTTTGCATCCATGAATGACTTTAAGAAGGGAAAACTAGGTGAATCACAAAACAAACTTGGATAATAATAATATATTTGCATATGCGTGGAAGCAATTTGTTTTTAAACAGTATCTTTGGTATCTCAGAGCATCTGACCTCTACCTTCATTTTTTTTCTCTACTTTTTCTTTTAAAGACATTATGAACAATGCACAGAGAAACCTAGTTTAGCCTCTGGATGTTTTATATCTATCTTACAGTGTCCTATGGATACTGAAGTACAGAATCATGTTCTGTATTCATGTCTGTGTTGCACAGTGGCTTTCCAAAATAAACATTTGCAGCACTGCAGCTGACACAGACCTGAATAAATAATAATGAATAAAACTTTTTATGCAGTGTTTGCTTTGCAAATTTGCATGAAATATGGTCAGCATTTAAAAATTACATTTTGCAGTACTTGCTTTGTGCCTTGTGTTTAATTGCAAGGCAATGTTTTTTCCATGCAATTTTGCCAAACATTAAGTTTTTCTCATTTATTTTATTTCTTCTTGCTTGTCTGATAGTTTTCCTTGGTTTTTTTTTCTTTTTGTTTGTTTTGTTTTTCTTTTTTTTTGTTTTTTTTTTCCTAGAGAATTATTTCTAAAGCTGTGTTTGAGGGTTTATATTAAAATGTCCTTATAATTCTGATGTTTGCAGCAAACCTTTGACATCCATCACAGAGTAAATCTGGGTTTAGGGATTTTTTTTTCCCTCACCCACCCTATGATTTGTGGATCAAATATAGCTATGATACAATACTGCATAAATCATTGTTTACTTCCTTTGACCTGCATTATTTGCCATATTGTATTAACAGATAAACTCCAAAAGAACACAGATATTCAAACTTTTATTTTGCTTACACTGGTGCTGAAACACAAGCACTTTACAGTGCACTGGGAACAAAGTGCATCCAGCCTTGCCCTGTACTTGAAAGTTGGGTTCAAGGGTGGGCCTAAACACACTGGGGACCACAACCAGGTTGTTTTCTTTTTTAAACACTCTCCTGGCTGTAGCTTGGATTGAAAGTGTCCTCACTGCGCTTGCAGTGCCTGCTGCTAAAATGGATGGGTGAGCTTGGCTTCCTTTGGAGAGCGTATCCAGAATACACAGCTGAGAGCTTAGGCTTGGCTTTGGGCATCGTGCTCGAGCTTGCCTTGGGGTTCAGCCTGAAGTCATGGTGCATGTAGCACACACCATGGAACTCGGGACCCACAGCACACTGCTGCTGTACCACACAGATGGAGCTGCGAGGAACTGGGAGGTCACTTTGTCAAGAAGCAGCTGATGGTAGGAAGCAAGTGGCTAGATGTTGCAAGAATATACATGAGCTTACAGAACCTGCCTTGTCTTGAACCTAGCAAAAAAAATTGCAGGTGACTGTGAGGGCAAGAAAAAAAGGAAAGAAAGAATTATGTTTACACAACAGTGAAATTTTTGAAAAAGCCACTTCGATAAAATAAAAAAAACAAAATTTAACTTATTTTTAGGCTAATTTTGCATGCTTCTGGCTGTGAAACAAATGGTCACGGCAAATCACACTGTTCTCACTAATGTTTGTGGGATATCAATGCAGAAGCTGACTGCATTCAAGTGACTAAGTACACTATTTTAGCTTTGCCCCGGCAGCCAGATTCTCTATTGGTATCCTGCTGCTGTTTCTTATAATACATAGATTGTGTCATACCAAGCATTTTCTTGAGGGGGAGGGGGAAACATTTTATAATTCACTTTCAGAACCTCAGTTCAATCAAAAAACTGCTAATATCACAATCAGAGACCCTCTGCATTTGCAGACATCTCTCTTGAGAAATTACATTGATTTTCTTTATCTTAGCACGTAAATATCCTCAGCACACATTTTGACCCGTTGTTTGCAGTGGCTCTTACACGGAAGAATGTAGTGTTAATAGATCTTATGAAGTCAACAGTGGCAGCAGGAGCAGCATTTTGATCATTAGCTGTACTCAATTATTTCTGTTTAGCTTTCCCGTGAAATCTGTATAGGGAAGCCTTTATTGTGAAATTTAATAAACATAAATGAAAATACAGAAATCCTCTGTTCTTTTTTCCTGGTATGTAATGTAGTTACTTTGAAACTAGTCGTAGGGAAAAAAAGCATTCTGCTATGCAGAAGTAGGTAAATTAGACATAGACTCTAGTCATCAGTTAAGTAGTTTGGGTAGCTTTATATCAGATTTTAACTAGTTAGGACCTGATCTAAAGGTTGGGAATTTAAAAAGTCACAGAATTTAAAAAGTCTCATTAACCTTAAAAGAATTTTTATCTTGGCCTTCTTATAGCCACATATCACACAGACAACTTGCACAGAAATGGGGATGCTAGAACATATCTAATAACATGAAAGAAAATTCAAACTCTTTGTTATGAAATTGACCACAGAAATGCTGTTTAAAATCATAGAATGGTTTGGTTGGAAAGAACCTTAAAGATCACCTCATTCTAACTCCCCTGCCACGTGCAGGGACACCTTTCACTGTTCCATGTTGGTCAAAGCCCCATCCAACCCTGAATACTTTCAGGGATGGAAAATCCATAGCTTCTCTGGGCAACCTGTTGCAGTGCCTGACCATCCTCACAGTCAAGAATTTCATTGTAATGTCTAGTCTAAACCTACCGTCCTTCAGTTTGAAGCCTTTCCCCCTTGTCCTGTCACTACATGCTCTTGTGAAAAGTCCCTCACTGTCCTGCTTGTAGGCCCTATTTAGGTACTGGAAGGTGCTCTAAGGTCTTCCTGAAGAGCTTTCTTCTTCACACTGAACTGCCCCAACTCTCTCAGCCTGTCTCCACAGGAGAGGTGCTCCAGCCCTCTGATCATCTTCATGGCTTTCTTTGGACTTGCTCCAGCAGGTATATCCTTACAATGTCAGGGGCCCAGAGCTGGATGCAGTGCTCCAGGTGGGGTCTGACGAGACGGAGTAGAGGGGCAGAATCACCTCCCTCAACCTGCTGGTCCCATTTCTTTCGATGCAGCTCAGGATATGTTTGGCTTTCTGGGCTGCAAGCACACATTTCTGCGTCACTTCACCTTCTCTTCCACCGACACCCACATGTCCTTCTTCTCCTCAGGGCTACTCTCAATCCCTTCTCTTTCCAGCCTGCATTTGTGCTTGGGATTGCCTCAACTCCTGTGCAGGACCTTACAATTGATCTTGTTAAATTTCCTGAGGCTTGCATAGGCCCACCTCTCAAGCCTGTCCTGGCTGGATGTTGTCACTTCCCCCAAGCATGTAGTCTGCCCTGCAACTTGGTGTTGTTTGCTTAAAGATAAATGATGCCTCAAATTTTTTTGACCTCTCTCACTCCACTGGCTTTCTCTGGTTATATAATTTATTTGGTTCTGAAGAAAGATTAACCTTTAATTGCTTTCTTTAACAACATTTAGTAAATAGGCTGATAGCATGGAGATGATCTATGCAAACAGCAAAAGAAGGATTTCTTCAACCCATGTTGCCATGACAATTTGGATTTTTCTTGTCAACTCCTGAGAAGCTTCGAAGTAATTTCTTTAAAGCAATGAATCAGGGGATATTTTGGAGATTGAAGTTGCTCTCTTTTTTAAATTTAGTATCATTTAACACAGTAAGGGGCCTGACTCAAAAGATGGTAAGATCTACAAACAAGAACTATTGCAAAAAATATAACATCATGTAATTCTCTTTGTGGATCTCTGATGATTTACATCAGCAGTGAAGCTGACTTCAGCTGCATTATCAAGTGACTTAAATTTTGTTTATTAACTATATGATAATAATAAATAGCTATCATAAAAATAAGAATGGATAATGAAAGTGGAGAACCCAGCTTATAGCTGTCATTTTGATCCTCATGACAGTATTTTATCTTGCAGTTATTTTGAGGTAATTAGATTACAGAAGGATTACAGAACAAAGATGGACTAAACATTTTATTTTTGTTACAGTCACTATAATATTAGTTCCATGAATGAGAAATAAAATCAAAAGGCTGTTGTCTGCATATTTAAATTGCTTTCCCAGATAAGTCCCTGTACAATGTTATTAGTAATCAAACTGAACTTCTCTCTTGTTATTTGTTTTAATTGAAATAGACTGTTTTGAAAAAGAACTAAAACTAGTCCAAACGAATTTAATTTAATTTAATTCCTAGGAAATAAATTACTGGCTTAATGAGGTATTTCTTAGGTTGCTGTTAGCACTGATGAAAACATGGTAAATGGAAAGAAAATAATGTGAAATGCTGTTTCTGCTGGGAAAATACTCTTCTATGTATAGAAGACAAGAAAAGTAGCTCAGTAATGGTTTTCTTTTTAAAATGTTCCTGGCAGATGATGGTCACTGTGTTGGTGTAGTTTGTTTACCACTTTGCAATAGATTTGAGATGAGTCATATCACACTAGAAGGAAAATTGAGAAGTTGTTTTGTCAAAGTGAAGTCTGTTTTCCTTTTTTGTCATATATACTCAAATTACTAGTTCTCTTTAAACAGACACCTAATTGATTTTTTATGTGTTTATTATTGTTGTGTCCATAAATCTGAATTCCTGTTGTTAGAAATGGTAAATGCAGATATATCCTTTCTATATATGGAATAAGGTGACTGAGCTGGAGTCTTCTGTCAGTTCACCCCATACATCTCCTTTACACTATTTTATTTTCATGCTGGTTTGGACCACAGAAATTTCAACATCTACAAGCACGGGTGTTTATCTCAAGCCTTTCTATCCTCTTGCCTTCAGAATGGGAGCTGACGGAATAAGGACTACAGGACGGGTTCTCAAGATTTTGTGTTGTATAGAGATTTTAATTTCTATCTTAATTCCTTACTGCCTTTGTAAGTCCACTTTACCAGTAATGCATCTCACTTTATCCACAGAGTTAGGAAAAATTACACTTATCAGAATATTTGGTAAAGAAACAGACTTGTGGATGGAGTGCTTATCATACATAACATGCTAGGCATTCAGAAGGAAAAACAACCTTCTTTTTCAAAAATATTTGGTGGAAGAGAAGATCCATTTGTTGAATAATAGAACATGGGCATACTGAACAGTAAAACGTGTCTGAGCTCATTCTACCTGCAGAACAAGGTTTGCACTAAGTTTAAGGATGTTGGGAGGAGGGCAGAAGGTACTGTTTGCAGTCAAGAGCCTAGACTGTAGTGCCAAATACCTGCAGTTTCCACTGCCACAAGAGAAAATTGAAGATCTCAGCACTTTTGAACATAAAGATATTTGTTCTGTTCTTAACTGTTACACTCGAGAACCTTCAGAATCTGAATGCAATAGAGTGCTGTAAAGGGAATGAATAGACAAATATATTAAGCATTTACTACTGTTATCTCCTAGGTACTATCTGAATTAAGGAAAGTTTCCAAACCTATCAGTGTTGTGTTATTGTTTAAGGAAGAAGAATTCCTCAAGGGAAGTTGAAATTTTTCTTTAAAACCTCTGGACTTAAGTAATTCTGTGTATTAAAACAACAACTACAACAGAAACAAACAAGCAAACAAAAAACCCCTAAACAAATGAAAAACCAACCTGGATCTGATGTAGCCGGGAATAAAACATTTGTGATTACAAAGCAAACAAAAATCAGAATTTGGAGTGAAGCCGACTCAAACACTACTGTCTATCCTCCCTAATGGAGGCTGTTCTTCATGGCCAGAAATAAAAACAATCAGTTCCACCTCCATTCATGTTTCCTCTGTGAGTGTTCATCATTTTTTATCCCCACTGATGGTAACTAAGTACAGTTCCCTGTGGCTCCGTTTTTCTTTCTAAAAACCAGACTATTTGTAAGTGGTGGGCAGGCTCTTGTGGAAGAAAAGTATCTTCTCAGTTTTATCACCGTGGAATATGTACTAAACTTCTTTTGATATTGTGTATCACTCTGCAGGCCATGTTTGTAGGATGGATATATTTGTATAAATATTTTGAATGTGCTTTGTTGCTATATTGGTTTTGTGAGGCCAGGTTGTGGTAGTTGGGATGCTACAGGGGTGGTTTCTATGAGAAGTTTCTAGAAGCTTCTCCCAACAGAGCCAATGCTAGTGGTTCCAGGATGGACCCACTGCTGGCCAAAGCTGAGCTCACCAGCAACAGTGGTAGAGCCTCTGAGAAAACACAGTTAAGAAGAGAAAAATAACCTGTGCAACGGCAACTACAGCTGTGAGAGAGCAGTGAGAATGTGGGAGAGGAACAACTGCAGGCACCCAAATCACTGAAGAAGGAAGGGTAGGAAGTGCTCCAGGTGCCAGAGATTCCCCTGCAGTGTGTGGTGCAGACCATGGTGAAGCACCTGTCTGTGCTCCTGCAGCCCATGGAGGTATATGGGGGAGCATGGAGGAGACCCCCGCCTGAGCGGGTGGATGCCTGAAGCAGGCTGTGACCCTGTTGGAAGCCCACACTGGAGCAGGCTCCTGGAAGAACCTATGAACCCATGGAAAGAGTAGCCCACACTGGAGCAGGTTTGCTGGCAGGACTTTTAAAAGATCCCACAAGAGACCCAGGCTGGAGCAGCCTGTTCTTTAAGGACTGCACCCTGTGGAAGGGACCCATGCTGGAGCAGTTTGTGAAGTGCAGCTCATGGGAAGGACTCATACTGGAGAAGTTTATGGAGGACTGTTGCCTGTGGGAGGGATCACATAGTGGAGCAGGGGAAGAGTGTGAGTCCTCTTCCTGAGGAGGAAGGAACAGCAAAGACTAATCTCTGATGAACTGACTCTATTCCCCATTCCCTGTCCCCCTGCATTGTTAGGGAGAGGATGTAGAGAAAGTATAAGGGGTGAATTTGTGCTCTAGGAGAAGAGAGGTGTTGGGGAAGGTATTTTAAGAGTTGGGTTTATTTTTCATTGTCCTACTCTGATTTGATTGTTAATAAATTAAACTAATTTCCCTGAGTGGAGTGTGTTTTGCCTTTGACAGTAACTGGTTAGTGACCTCTGCATGTCCTTATCTCAATCCCTGAAATTTTCCTTTTATCTTCTCTCCCATGTCCAAATGAGGATGGGAGCGATAGAGCAGCTTTGGTGGGAACCCCCATCCAGCCAGGGCCAACGTGGTGCAGTCACATAACACTGGTACTTGCAGGTACAGGTAAATCAGAAGCATTTGTGCATGGTCTCAACAGCAGTTTGCTGCTCAGATCCACTCAGTTATGCTGCTGTTTTCTTAGGTGTTGTCCAATATATGCATGAGAATCAGGTCCGCTGAGGGTAAAAAACCCAAGTAAGAAAAGAAACTACTTTTTGATTCTAGAAGGATAATGCACTCCCCAGTGTAAAAAAAGGAGTCGTTGTGGTGACAGACTGTCTCAGGTGAAAGATGGGCATTCAGCATAGCGAGCTGATGGAAATCATTCTTATATTCCATTGACATATTCTTCAATAGTGCCACTGAAGAAGATAAGATATCTCAAAAAAGAAGCTACATATGAAAAAATCCGACAACATTTAATGGCATTTTCAATCAGGACTATTCTACTTTTTTAAATCAATACCTACTTTTGTCATTTGCCCTCTTCCACTCATTTTTTTTCCAGGATATTTTGTCTATGATTACATTTATTCTTAAAGTCTGTTAGGCAGTGATTTATTAATTTGCTTTATGGTATATTCCAGTGTATAGGGACCCATGATACAAAGGATTATATGGACACAGAAAGATGAAATGGACAGAAACTCAAGTCTGGGAAATGTTATTTCTTGTATGACAGGTATTAAACAAAACCCCTTATCTTCTGAAACTTAGGCCATATAATGCTTCATTCATGCTGCCCTATATTTTACAGATGACATAACTCAGATTATTCCCTTGTAACCATCAATCATTATTCAGGGTTTTTTCTGATTTCCATTGCTGGCATTTATTTTACTGGAGAGCAGTGCATAATCACTTCCCTTTTTGCCACCAGTAACACAGGAATCCTGATGTAGTCCTACTCAGCAGAACTGGTATTATATCACAAAACCTGAAGCATCTGCTGGCAGTAGTCCTCAGTGGTAGTTAAAGTGCCACTGCTGTCAAGGCCTGATGTGGTCTCAAATAGCGACTGGTGCTCTCATGGGCATGGTAGTTCAGCTAGGCTGATACAGGCTTTATGCTGACTTGCTGAAAACCACAGTTTTTATCTTGTAGGACTGGCAGGGCTGGCACTATCAGATTTGCATAATTAAGCACTATTTCTCTTTCTTCTTCCTTTACTGTTTCTTTAAAATTTTCCTTTTGCTGAGCTTATCTTTCTTGTTCCAGTCACTCTATTATTTCCTCTTTTGCTGAAAGAGTATAAGATATCTTCTTTATTATTCTCCAGTGTGGTTGTTTAACATTCTCAAGGAAGAAAATGTCCAGGGTCTAATCTGTGGTGACTCCTGCACTGGGGGAAACCAGCACAAAGGCTGAAGATGGGCACAGGGCACTCTTAAGACCTGAAGAATTAAGTCAGGGACATAAACTGTGCCTGGATTTTGTGTACGTCCTATGAATTTGGTTAAGTTTCTGTCTTCATGTATTTAAAAATGCAAAAAGTGTCACATCAAATCAGACCAAAATAACCCCTCTCTGACAATGGCCATTAGCAAATGCATAGAAAAAATTTGCAGGAAGCAAGATATAGACAGGCTTATATTTTAGCAGCCTCTGGCCAGTTTAGAGAACTCTTCGCCAGAGGTTGCATCTATGTTCAACATCCATCAACAAATTTAACCTTCATGAATCTGTTCTTGAACCTATTCATAATTCAGACTACCACACTGTTTTCTGACAATCTGTTTTACAATTTAATTCCTGCTGTGTGGAAAAACACTGCATTTTGCTTGTTTTGAAGTATCTACCTGCTCATTTCACTAAGCACTTCCAACTCTTCAGAAATACTTCACCCAGCACAGAACTTTTCATCTGATAGATAGGGAGGATTTATGTGAATCTGTAAATTGCATACTTTTCCCATGTAAATATCCATACAGATATTTAGAGTACCTACCTTCAATCAATACTAATGCATAATTCCCAAGTGCATTTCTCATAATTTTTAATGATTATGATATTTTAGTCAGTGCTGCTGATGCACTTAAAAGAATTATAGTCTGTATTTCATTACAAACAGACACCTTCATTTATCTCCCAATCCTATTACCTAGTTTTTATTGTAATAATAATATTTTATTGTTTTCTTTGCAATAAATAGCAAAGACTTTACCTGGTGGCCATCTGGATCACAGTGATGTTCAACATTTTGCCCTATGAGAGATTTCTGGAGGGACAACAGAGAAAACACTTGGAAAATTAGGTCCTGGTGGGAAGTGAATACATCAAACCATGTGCTTAGTGACCTAAGCCCCTCTCCTGCTGATGTTACCTCCATGGAGTGTGTTTAGTACCCCAATGATAGTATAAGGTGCACTAAATAGTAGCTTCATCTTCCATATATGCTGTTTGCCCCTCTGTGATCCAATATTTCACTTGTCACAAGTCATACTTTGATAGTGTTCTCTTTCCTGAGACAATAAGGAAAAATCATGGTGAAAACTGGTGTGGAAAAACTGGTGTGACAATCTTGAATGATGGGATCTGGTGAAAGATTGGGTTTCTGTGAAGATTAGGGAAATGCTGCAAGAATTTCTGGTAGAAAAGGTTTAAGAAGTGGTCCATTATACTGTGAATGCTGAAACCACTTCAGCCTTATAAATTGATTAATTTATTCCTTCTCAAGACCCATATCTAAAACAAATTAGAAAAACATCCAAAAAACCAACAAAACAAACACAAAAAACATTGAAAATTCTGCCCCTAGATAGCTACTTAGCTCAACACCTAAAACGTGCAAAATATTTTGTCAGTTCAAATCCATAGGTTTCCTGTTGCAGTTTCATGTTAAAAAATTTGTCACACTCTGAAAAAGAATTGTTTCTCTTGTTGTCTAAGACAGCAGCCTTCCTTCATGCATTTTAGATGGCTACAGAGGATGTAAAAATTCTGGCTTTTCCTTTTATTCTACCCCTTCCTCTCAGGCCTGTCAGTGGAAAAAAACTATCAGCATCATAAAAACAAAACAAAGTGATGCAAATAAATACTCAGCAAGAGCATAGCTGACCACTGTGAACAAGAGAGCGTGAGATAGAAGAAACAAGACTGTCTTTACTGTTAGTAAGTCTTCCATAACTGTTCTTTCTCCTTCATTGTGAAAGGCTCTCTTTCATTTCCATACAGGAGAAATTTCTGAGTATTTCTGACAGAGTCTATTCAGGAAAGGAAGGCATTAATTACTCTTTTCCTGTGAAAACAAAACTATTGCTTATCTTTTGAGAAGGGGCAAGAACACAGGTTAGTGTGCACAAGTGTAGTGCATGTACCTGAAAATTTCAGAAAATAGAAACCTGGTAATTATTCTAATACAATATAATGGAATGTATAAATTCAAGAGCTAGATCTGAGATGTGCTGAACTCTTGAGTTCCTAAATTATTTTATGGATGTTGTGGATACTCTGTGGTAAATAAATACACAGAAGAATTTAGGCATCAGGTTCTCCCTTTATTGTGAAGATAGTTACATCTCATACTTGTATTTTATGGAACTACCATTCAACAGCTGTTTTTATCCCAAAACCAGGCAAATTTACAAAGGCTATTTTTCATTAGAAAATATCCTTTGAGCCTAAAATTAAATTTCTTGGCATACTCAGAATGGTTGCATACTGTGTCAGTTTGTATAGGAACGTTACTGAACAGTCATTGTAATCTTCAATGTAGATGGTCTTCCATAGAAATAAAACAGCTTGGCTGTCTTTAAGTGCACATGCCAACTTTGGCCTTATATAAGTAATTTCTGGGGGTGGAAGTGGTGCCCTCTTACTTTCCCACAGTAGAGAGAGTAATTTAACAGTTGGAGTGCTTACCTTTCTTGTGAAAAATCTACATTCATCTACCCCTTTCCTTAGAAAATTAAAACGACTTTTTTTTTTTTTTTTCCTGGCATATACTGTGACTGCCGTAGGATCTTCTTGAAGGGGCCATGAAGGTTTCCAGTCAAAGTTTCCTTTGGTGGTAGAAGATTTGGGTTCCAAACCTTGCTTAAAGGAAATCAATATTAAATATTACAAAAGCTACTGGACACCTACAGGTCCCTTCTTACATGAAGGGCATTAATCACCACATCAGAGTCATGCTTCTGGATGGGTTTCTGTCTTGTTCAGTGAATATTAATTATTCTATGAAAAGTAGAATTGCAAGTAGTCAGCTTGGAATACTGCTTTGAGCTTCATTTGCCAGTAAGCACCTAAAAGATAAGTGCTTGCTGCAAAACCTATTTTTAGCTCATTTCTGGAAATAATCAAAAGCTTTTATCACTAGGTTCTTAACAACCACCGAGTTATGCCCATCACATAAATCTACAGTCTTATAAAGAGAGGTAAGCTACTATCATGAAGATTGATTATTTTGTCCAATGGTTCATATTTATTTCAAACCTAGGCAAAACATTTCTTTTTTTCTAGTAAAAGGTCTGCAATGCCACATAATTTATATCTGCCACATCTCTGCTGGAATCATCAATGATATTTGAGAGATAAAATTTAGGTCTAGAAATAACGCTCCCCTTTGAAATTTAAATGCATTAGTCTTATGGTGCTCAGTTACATTGGAAATGAATGCAGCATAAATATAAATGTGCACATGTGTCTCTGGGAGACAGACAGAATGGAGTGATTTGAACCTCTTGTGGAGGTAGTACCATAGTTATCATTCACTATTCTCCAAGTTTTGTCCATTTTTCTAATAATGTAAAAAACTTTCCCTTTGTTTATAAGTGCAGCAAGCAGTCCCAGCAAGTTCCTGCCACACAGCAAGATCCATGACCATGACCTTGAACTTCCACCAGGGATTTCTGAATACTGGAGTGATGTGCTGGCTGTGTATTCCCTCACTTACCAAACGCAACATTACATGGATTTTCACCTCAAGACACAAGGAGTCATGTAATCGAGACTGGAGGACACAGATGTGTAAATTTATCACCAAGTCCATTTCCCTCAGGATGACACATTGCATTTTGGCTCCCTGTAAAGAGAAGAATGCATTTAGAAAAGTTTTTGATAGCTATTCGCTGTGCTAAGGAGTAGGGCACCCTGGAAAGTTCTTCCCCGCAACCATGAATCAAATGTGACCAAAATATTTTTAATTTTATCACTCATATCATCAAGAATTTGTTCTATTTTACAACATGCAGTAAAATGGCACATAAAAATGGGCACAAAACCACATCACAACAAAAAAAGGCATGATTTTATAATATTTGGGATCTTTTTCAACAAAACCAGTTTGGAAAATCAGTGTTTAAACAGCTAGTAAGGAACCCAGAACGACAGAAGTCTATTTACTGAGACAATTTAAATAGATCTATCTAGAAATTTTTTTTTTTAATGGAAAAAGGGGAAGTAAATCTTCCAAAAAAATTAAAGAGAGCCCAAGAAACTGTACATCAGTGAATTTAACAACCGTTGTGGGGAAAATTAAACTACCATAAGGAAGTGTGAAAGAACAGCTTGAAAATCAGTTTGATTAAGGATAACCAGCATAGATTCAGTCAGAGGTAGTCATGCTTAACTAACCTGATGGAGTTCTTTGAAGATTTCACTGCCACTGTAGATAAGGGAAATTCAATGGATGTAATCTACTTGTAAGCTTTGACAGGGCACCACATCTGAGATTAATGGCTAAGAGAAATCATCATGAAAGTAAAGAAACTGTGAGATGGAAAACTAACCAAACTAGGCCACAAAGGGAAAATCTGGACCCTGTTTCTGTGGATTCAGTGTTGGGCCTTCTGTTATTCATGATTATATATGTCTGAATGTAAGTGGCGGGGGTAGAATTTGTAGCTTATGCGGAGTCTAAAAGCATAGCAAGAAGTGCAGAGCAACATGCTTGTGTTCAAAAGGTATTGTATGCTCTATATAACTTGTTTTGCAAAAAACCCCCAGAATTTTGCTGGGAAAATGAAAAATAATT
Source organism: Phainopepla nitens (assembly GCA_013400175.1). Lineage (NCBI taxonomy): Eukaryota > Metazoa > Chordata > Aves > Passeriformes > Bombycillidae > Phainopepla > Phainopepla nitens. The sequence goes on from VXBQ01008403.1 coordinate 389,052, forward strand.
AATATAGAAATACATAAATGTAGTACCAAATATTCACTAAATAAAACAGTCATGCAATATATTAAGCAAAAAAAAACAACTGGGAATTATTGAGGATATAAACTGAAGTCATCGGCCTAGAAGGAAGCAGCATTTTAAAATACCAAGATGTAAAGATATCTTAGTACACAGAACACACTTTCATGTTGGTATTCATTGGGAAACAAAGGATATAAGGTCCCAGAAACTGAAGAATGTTACAGAACCTCAGGGTTTTTACTGTAAACCAGGAAAATATATGATGTTTTCATTATAATAGCACCCAGGCATTCTAGTCAAAATTAAGGTACTATTCTCTTAGGCTAATATTAATGGGAGAGAGAACCTTTCTGTGCCAAGGAGCTTATAATAAAAAAGGTTAACTCTACAGGCAAGGAGAAAAAGAGACACAAAGAACGCAATAATTTATCCAAAGAAGGTATGTGTCTAAATTTTGATCTAGGGTTTGTATTTGAGTCTCAAGTCAATATTTTATATAATGAGCTACATTATTCCTTTGTAGGTATAAGGATTTTGCTTAAAATGAGGTAAAAAAACCTAGATGATTACCTTTTTTATACATATATATAAGCTTAGATTATTACCTTTTTTATACATATATATAAGCTTAGAAATAGAAAATTCTTATTCTCCTTTTATTCAAGGATTAACCTTAGTCACTGATTTCACAGAGACCTACTTAAATCTAAAAAAGATTAGATTCAATTCTTAAGGAATCTTTATATTCCTTTCTAACTATCTGACTTTCAGAGCAAAAAAGTACATATTCATTTTTGAGGGAAAATAACCAAATAATATATACATAAATAAGTCCAGTAGACATTTGGTTTTATGTGAGAAAAATGAGGAAAGCAAAATTAACAAAATTTGACTGAAGTGGTTATTTTTTAATTAAAATATTCTTCATTCATTATGACTTTCTTATGCTCTGAGGTCTTCTAGGAAATAAAATTGTTCTCAGAAGATCAGCATTTCCCTCTAGTTATGGAAAGTTTCTTTGCTATATGACTCAGAGCTTGTAAGTTCATATATTTAATCTTTTCTTTCATACATGTGTTCACTCTTACAGCTAGGGCTAGATCCAAAAAGATATTGCTACTACAGCCCGAGGAGCCCTGGTGCCTAACTTCCAAACATCTGATCACAAAACCTGAAACTACAAGTCTGTGAGCTTTATTTCTTGTTGGGGGAAAACCTAGGCATCTTGGAATAAAATCATAAATAGGCAGTAGGCAGGGTGTTTGTAAACACGATACATACAAAAGATTGTAGGTACAATATCCTCTCTCCCTTTCTCCTCTGGAAGTATTTCACTCAGCCCTGTGTGAAGGAGATCTTTCTTTACTACTAGATCTACTACTAGCACATCTTCCTACCTATCCTTTTGTCTTCCTAAACCCTAAGACAAGCAATTATCATTTGAATTTTAAGGTTTGATAATGCTGAGGATCTCACCTGTTTTTCAGTGCAGTGCACTTACAGATCCAGCACCCTCCTTGCTTCAATACCTACATCTCTAAGGACAGAGGGAACACAAAGTGCCTACAGTGAGTAACGCTCCTTACAAGCCAAAACAGAGAAAGGCAACTTTTACTTCTCCATACAATGTGCATTCAGTGACTATGCCTATACACCAAATTGCATGAAATCCCAGTCCAAGGTTGACCATTCTTTGCCCTGATAGCACATAAGGTCCCATCTGGTGGTAACTGTAGATCCTACTCCCAAACCATTATCTTATTTTTTTATATGGTTTAGTAAAATGCTACTGATCTTCTGGTTTAAGCAAATTTTATTCAGCATGAAGTTGGCAATGAGAATGTGAGTCAAGGAAGATATTTATGGCCTTAGTTCAGTTATGGTTCTGAACTGACTCACCTACTGTAGCTGTTGTAGCCACTATTAAGGAATTCACTGTCCATAGGGAAAGATGCTGTCTGAAGGCAAGGAAATCCCAGAAACTTGGGTCAAGGACATTTTCTGTGTCTATCTCATCTCGTGTCAATCCTGAACATAAACACAGGTAGGATAGGGGATGCAGATCTCATTTAGGGCTTGTTTCTCTTAGATGAAAACTGTTCAAAACTGATGCAGTTGATTTGAGAGAAAATAACAGTATCCTACTGATCTGGTGGGATTCCATGGAAAGTGTGGGACTGTAAAGCATCCTATAAAGACTTTTTACACTTGATATATGGAAGTCATTGGAAAAAGCTCAAGCCTCATATAGTTTAGGTACTGCAAGGTTGAGGCAGAAATTGTTTCAAGATATAGAGTTGGGAGCTTGTTCTGTTTAGGCCCTCACCTTGTTTTCAGCAAAGAGGTGCTACCATGCTGGTTCAGGAGTGCAGGGCAGTACCTCCAAAGCCCATGAAGTGGGCAGAGGCAGCACTGCCAGCCATGGCCACACAACACCTGGAGCCCAGTGGGAAGGCTGCTGCTGCTGCTGCTGCTGCTGCTGCAGGGCTGGCCAGCAGAGAAGCCAGTGGGGCACCAGCAGCCAGGGAGGCTCCTTTTCTCCCTCGCTGCTCTGACATGCAGAGTCCAAGGGAGCCTGCAGGTGTGACTGCTGTGAAAGACAAGAACATGATTTCTAAATAGTCAGCTTTGCTTTTGACTTTCCTATAGATACAACTGGAGTTTTTGAAATGATCTTTCTCAAGCATAAAAAAGTGCATTTTAAATTTTCTGATTAGATAATGAGTAGTCCTTTTCTGAACCAAAAAGAAATCCAGGTTAACATCTTGCAGAATACTTTATATGCAACATTGACAGCAAAAGCTGTTTCTTGAAAAGAAGAAAATGAGTGCATTTACTTGATGCAGGGTATTATAGCTGAGTCAAGAAAAGGGATAATCTTTTCTGTTTACCATTTCTTTCTCTATGTATTTATTCTGTTAACATTGAAGTCATGCAAAACATTTTTTCTTTATAAATGTCTTGAGAATATCACCTGTGTTAGGCAACTTATTAAATATTTGCTGCTCAAAACACATAGGTTTAGAGATCTGCCTTAGATATTTATATAAAAACAGGCAAATGGCTTTCAGGTCATGCTCACCAACCATATTTAATAAAAAAAGAAAGTTGATAAATTGTTTTCTGTGGCAAGACAGCACAAATGTAAAAGCAGATTTCAAGAGAAGAGATCTGTTTATATGACAGCTTTCCTGGCTTTTTCCAGTTATTATTCTTAATAAAAATGAGCAGCAGAAAAAGTTGTAAAACCATAGTACCTTTATTACTTTATTTTACCTAGCAAGGTCCTTAAGCTTTTACTCATAAAAGTAAAGATATCACCACAGGTTTGTTTAGGGGCTAGAAGGTAATACAATCTCACAGCACTTCTGCATGTCAGAATTTCCATAATTTCCAAAACATGATTGATCTCAAACAAATATTTGCTATGTGTTTGCTATGTGTTTTGCGAAATCTATCCAGACATGAAATTTTATTTTAGAAATCACTTAAATTATTTCTAAGTTGTCTCAACTGATTCTATTATTGAAAAAAATTCCAACCATTTCAGACATGATGTATTCATATGATATGGACTTTTTACTTTGAGAGTGAAAAACTCACCCTAAAATGCTTGAAGGAGAGCTATCAATTGCTTTCAGAAAATACTGCTATGACCCTGTCTATTTTCCCTCATGGGTTTTATTAAGATAACAGAATTTCACTGGATATCATATGACAGACTGATACCAAACAATCCCAAAACACAAAGGTGAGATTCCAGAGGGGAAAGTATGCTTACCAGCTTGTTATCTTTTCATACACATTTAAAAGTTAACTTACTGGATAAAAAAGCAAACCTTTTGACCACTCTCTACAGAGAACAGCAACAGTGTCCTGTGGAGCTTGATGGATAGTGAAGTAAATTTTTTAAACATAGGATTTAGTGGTTATAAAATGTTAATCCATCTGGGTGGCTCAGGCATCAAAATCTTATTTTCAAAGTGATTTGGACATTTAGAGCAAGTCTTGTTAAAGTGCTACAATGAGTAGAATCAAAAGACTCTCCCCAGGCATCAGACTCCCTACATTTGTGTAGGGAGCATCAGATGCCTCTGAACAGACCCAAACAGCAGTAGACTGAATGGGCCACATCCAGCAGACAGCAATTAGAGTTTGGTCTCTCAGAACATCAGAGAATCACAATTCTTTTTTACAAGTCAGTTACAGAAACTTCCCCTGAATCAGGATGCCTGAATGTTTTCTTTACAGAAAACCAGTCAAGAGCACTTTTTAGAGGATTGTTACCAGAAGAGGAGAGAGTAATAGTGCAGTCTTTACACAAAGTGGATTAGTTGCAGAATATTCCAAATGCAGTTTCTTTTTGCCATAATAGATTTATATCTGTATTTCTCATTCCCACTGAAGTTATTCTAAACATTAATCTCAGGCTGAGAGTTGTACTGTGGTTTGTGCTTTCCATGAAAATATTTTCGCTGTCCAGAAAAGAATTGAGGATACGTTGGCTCAGTGAGGTGCATCTAGAAGTTTGAGAACTCATGTGGTAAGAACGTTTTTTATTTTAACAAATAATTATGGTTCTTAAGAAATAAATAAATCTTGGCAGAAGAACTGACTCTTAGCTTTTCCCATTCTTAAATAAATTTCTAGGTTACCAGATTACATTTTCACATGTCATTCACTTTCCCAAGAGAGGACTGTCTATGTATGCCATACAGACTTAGTCAAATTCAGGAGAGGCTGAAGACATGCACTGTATTTAGGATACCAGTAAAATGAGGAGATACAGATTTTAATCCCTCTGCCAAAGGACTAATGTCCTGGCTGGATGGTGCTTTAACCCCAGTGAGAAACTACCTTTATTTTGTGTTCAGTCTGATCTGCTGAAATGCTCGAACAGCATTCATCAGATCATATCTTTCACTTAACATGGATGGAGATAGACTTTCTATATTCATGTATTCTTTGAGATGACCAGTATTAAAATGCTGTTGAGTTTGCCCCAAGGCAGACCAGTACATGCTCGGGGTACTCTCATGGAGGAAAACATGGTGCCTAGAGGTGAGGTTCCAGCAGAGTAATCCTTCACCCTCATACTAGTGATTAAGACCCTCTCTGGAGTTAGTCTTTTGATATTTGAATGACTTTTACTCAGTTTTTCCTAGAATTATGGAATGGTTTAAGTGGCAAGAGAGCTTAAGGATCATTAAATTCCAACTCCCCCTGCCATGGGCAGGGAACCTTTCCCTAGACCAGTTGCTCAAAGCCATCCAAGCTAGTCTTTAACACTTCCAAAGGATGAGGCACCCACATCTTCTCTGAGCAACCTGTTCCAATGCTTCATCATCCTCACAGTTTTTAAAAGTTTTATTTCTTTTGAGTCTAGGATTTGCTAAATAGTATTTATTTTACTGATCTGCATTGTTATTTATTGTATTTTTATACATCAGCATAAGTAGCTAGCAAATCAAAATACTAACTTCTTACCACCGTTTCAATGTATGTTAATATTGAAGTTTAATGGGTATAATTGAAAATAATTAGTTCAGTGGATGTTAGTGACTCAATATATTGTATTAACAATGGCCTGCTTGATATACAGCAGGTCAAGTTAAATGTTTTTATGAGATTTTTTTTATGCATATCTTAGTTTTGAGTATAAGTATTCTAGGAATGTAAATTACTCAGCCTACCTTCACATTTTTAATAGAATCTTTCTAGTTTGTAAATTAGAGTTGATATTATGGTTTTGCAATGTGAATTATCATAGCACTCTAGGAAACTGCCCATTAGCTAACCTGAGGCAACTGAATACCTTGGTTTACCCCAAATATGAGTTCAAGTCATAAATAAATACAGATCAACTTCTCTAAGACTCTTTGAGAGTACATACAGGATAGTGATAACTGATAGCTGATGTGGGAGTGATTTTTAAACTTGTAACTTAATCAAGTGTTCACTTCTCAGGTTGCACAATGATCAAGGCATTGTACTTATCCCCTTATCTTGTGCTAAGTGACATCCATATTTAGTAACAGTACTATTAACAAGAGCAACGTTATCATTAATGCACATGCAGTATCTTAGCTCTTTGTATTTGATTTCTTTGCTGAAGTTATTTCAAGGCAGGGAGGCAGATTTCTGTAGGCACACTGCAAGAATGCACACTCCTTTCATGCAGCCTCCTGGAAGCCTGGCATGGGATGGCACGCTTCTATGGCATGACCCACACCAGAGAAAGAGAAAGCCTAAGCAAAAATGTAAGGTGGAAGCTTCTAAAGCACAATAAGGTATCCTGTGATTTTAGCAGTAATATATTTGAAAATTCTTTCACAAATTCAAGTGCTTTTTTTTGTTTTCTTTTTTCTTTCTCCACATTATGATTCTTAGCACCAGTTGCTACATTACCTATGCTGGAAAGACAGCTGTCATCACACTGATTCAAATTTTCTGGGGCCCAGCCTTTCTTCTATGAGAAAAATAATTGTTGCTTCATTTCCAGTTTCCCCCCTCCCGCCAAAGAAACAATAGCCTTTAGGAGCATGACTGTGGTCAGCACTGTGAAGATCTGTATGCTCACTGCTAATTACTGTATTTGTGATTGCTGACCTTACTAGCCTTGGCAAGAAGTGACTTACAGCAGTATATTGAATACATTAATATCTAGAAGCTAGCCCTCCAGCTTGTGGGGCCAGTAGAAATGGTAGAGATAGCAACTTACCAAACACTCCAATTAAGCACACTGTACTACTATCTGATTGTCTTTTATGCTTCTCTTGTATTAACCCTTCAGTCACTCTGACAAGTACATTTGAACTGAGTGAGATGATTTTGACAGTTAGAACAATAATACAGAGAATCTAAGACTGTCAGGATGAAAAGCAGCACTTAACACTCATCCACTACTTTTATCCCATCTCTTAAAAGAAATCAGAAATGATCGCGTCTCTTTTGTTCACTATTCTAAGTACATTACCAGGATTCTTTTGATTTTTCTGCACTTATATGTAATATATGCAATAATTGTTATTATTGCTAGCAATCATTAACAACAACTTGTTGTTGTGACAGAGTTTATGCTAGGTGGACTCTTGCTCAATATCCCTTTTTAACAGCACTGATCATAAGGAATTCAGTCAGTATTCATTCTAATAGCAGTGATCATAAAGAATTCATTTGCTATTCATGTAGGTGTCACAGGTGTTTCCATAGGACTTATGCTAACTGCAGTTTTAGGATCCTTTAATTAATAATTACACAAAGATTGGTTTTGATAGGATCTCCTACAACTTTCCAGCTGGCTGATTTAGCCGTGGCTGTATGGAAGCAGAATTCAAAAGACAAGAGGGTTTGTACACCAAGGTCTTTAACAATAATAGGTTTCATTTTACATGACCTTTTCTAGTACTCAGATTTTGAAGCCTGTGTCTTTAGCAATTGATCAGCCATGGAGCTTCAGGGGGTGAGATCCATTTTCAGACATATTCTTCATGCTTCTGCAAAAACTCAAGAGTTAGAAATATTTTTGGCACCACTTGCAATGGCAGAACAGAATATTTACAAGAAAATGGGAGGCTAAATTGTGCAAAGGAGAAAAAAAAAGGTATATTTCTGACTAATAGTGAATCAGAATATACTAAAATTGTGTAGATTAAACACATCTATAATCAGACTATTAGCAAAAAGATTCACAACTGCATTAATAAGTCATCTTTCGTTGTTCTAACATAAAAATACCTGGTATGAGGTATAAATATGTGTAATAAAGCCTTCTGCTCATGTATTATGAACAGCAGTTCTTTTAGTATTAAAAGTGAATCCATATGGGTTATTTGACATGTAAAATATTAACTTTTATAGCAAGAATGCAAATGAGAGTCTCAGCACTAATTATAGCTGCAGATCCCACTCAGGAATGAAGCTCTGTGTGACTAATGATTTCAGCAAAATGGAGAAATGGCCTGCTTCCCTCAAGAGGCAGCATATCTTAGCTCCCTCTCCCCCCTCTGGAACCCTTCAAAATTCTCAGCATGTCTCAGTACAGTACCTAATGTGTTTGCTGCTTCCAGGAACTGGCTCCTACAAACAGGTCACCAGCTTCATGTTTTTATAGATACTTTTATATAGCTGTCTCTAGAGAGGAGAAAAAGTTATTTCCTATTTATCCAGAAAAATGTAATTTCAGAACATAGTCTTATTTTGATTTTCTGTTCCAAATATCTCATTTCTATTTCTTCCATTAATGAGACTAACACATTGGGTTTTGATATAGGATGGTCTGATTGCTCTGCCATGAATTTTTCATATTTTTCCTCTGTTAGCTTTTTTGCACAGAAGAATAGGATGTTCTTTTTTTTTTTTAAAAAAAAAAACCCTACCAAATCTAGCTTTTGCCCTTATTCTTTGCTTTCCCCGTGCAATCCTCTGATAAACATGTATCTGGTTGAGATACATGTTACCCAAGTCTGTCATTATTATTCCTGAAGTGGCGAGAGGGTTCACTGGGAAGTAAAAAGGAACTGCTAATTCTTGTCAAAAAAGTACATTTTTTAATAGCATATTCCTGTGAGAAAATTGTTCTTACCTGAGCTACTTACTGCTTTTCTGTATGCACAAGCATGAGACTGTACTCAGCTGGAGTAACCTCTAATGTGTTCATATTTTTCTCAATTTTATTATCCTTTATTAAGGAAAATTTTAGGAAAAAAACAAGCCTAGGAAAAATGCTGTTAGAAATGTGATGAAAAAACAATTATTGAATAGTATCATAGGTGGTTTAAACTGTCATATAATTATCTTTTAATAATAACACACACATGCAATTAAAATGTAATATTATTAGTATTGTGACTTATTGCCAGTCTGTAGCAGAAAGGAGGTAGTTTTACTAAAATTTAGTGAAGGGGTTTTTAACCCAAGTTTCTTTGATCTAGTAATAGATTCTCTTTTTTTTTTTTTTTCAGTGCTGCTAGCCAATGTCTTTAAAGTTAAGCAATGACTTATGCAAACATCTAGGATAGCAAGATTGCAGATGTTCATAAAAGGGCATAATGGTGGATATAATTCAAATTTCAAATGACGTTCAATTTGTCATACTCATGCTTAATCAGACACGAGTGACGAAGTGTCAGTATTTCTGAGATACCCACATTTTATAGAAGAGGAGAGGAAAAATACTGTCTTAATTCAGTTACTCTGGAAAAAAATCAGTAATTTTTGAAATGTGAACCTCATTTCTAAGAAGTGTCTTGCTGCAAATTGTGGAAACACTCTTGTGATGTGTAGAACAACTGGCATGAGGAGTTCTTTATGAAAAAATTACTAAATCAGCTTCCAGACTGTCTTATAAATCACTACAAGGCTCATTAGTGTAATTTTCTAGATTTCATCAAGGTGCATCTACTGTAGCTGCACAAATACATGTGGCAATTTCACTACCAACAATGTTTACAATGGTAAACAACTGAATTCTTATTGTGTGCATACAATTTGGCTAGATAATTATATTTTTTCTTCTAATATAGTTTTCCTAATTTACCTAATTTCTATTTTTCGTGCTACATTGAGCACCTTAAAAACTAAGAATAGGGAATGGATTGTTTCATCAAAACTATATTAATCTAAAAGATTAGTTCATTTATATGTGATTAAAGTCAGTAGATTATCTTTTTCTGTGTCATTGCTGCTGCTCTAAGGTGAGGTATTCCAAACTCCACTAAGAGAGATGGTCAAGTTCTTCTTGCTTTTCCTTTCACTGATGGTGGGATTCAGAACAGATGAAAGGAATTCAACCAGGGTTTTTTTCCTTTTCCCTCAAATAATTATGTTTCTATATATTGCTAAGCATGCTCAAGATCTGGCAGTAATATTCAATATTCAGTATTCATATTCAATAATTTCAACCTATTCAAAATAATATTAAAAATATTAAATGTTTGTATAATACATGATGATATAAAAAGCAGAAAAATTGTTAAGTGAATTGGGGGCTTGAGCTCTGTGCAGCCTTTCCATTATGTAAAATGTTCAACTATTTACCAGCTGAAAGTTGATGTTGGATCTGATGGCAAGATTTGCAGAGGTTTTGAATGCCTATGTCTTGAGTCACATTATGTTAAGCTCTCAAAAACCTCCCGAATGCTTAAGCATTGCTCAGGACTTTCTAAGCAGGTAAGGATCCTCAGAGTGCTTCAAACTGTGCATCTAAAATCACATCCAAAGTATCTCCAAGAGTAAGACATTTAAAATTACAAATCTTTGAATTGGTTTTCTGAAAGGTATTCAAGGCCTTTAAACTAGGGGCCTAGAGGCAGATCAAATATTTTCTTTTAAAAAGGTCTCAGATAATGATGTAAATTGATTCAAATGTAATTAGCACCAGTTCAAAGTGTATATTGATTTGTGTCATACTGGTTTAGGTAGAGAGGTACATAAAGGAAGTAAATTTCTAATCCCTGTTTGAGATTGGTTTGTTCAATTGCTTGGAGACATCCACATCTCCAGGTTGAGTTTGTTATTTAATATCAAGTGGCAAGTCTGCACATACAATTGTCTTGTCAATATGAGTTAAATTTCTAGGGACTAGGATCTGCAAACTGATTTTCAGTACATAGATCAAGCCTTGTGTAAATGTCTTATGTCTGAAAGGCTGTGCAAGATAAGCAAGCTTGTCATTTAAATATGAACATCACACTATTTATGCTAATGATAATATTACTATATGATTTGCAAAATTCATTGTCATACTCAATCATTATTAATTTGATATTTAGGGCTTGAATGCTAAGAATGTCTAGGTTAGAGGTATCTGACACTGTTTCAGAGAAAAGCATTTTTTTCCTCAGAATGGAGGAAGCAAGTACATTGAACTTTGATACCATTAAACCTTACAATATTCTGTAGGCTACAAATAGTTAAGGTATATGCTTCAATCTGTAGGCATCATCTGCTCAATTCTAGGTGGTCAAGTAATTTAAAAACATAACCCTGAGAAATTTAACTCAGAGATCAGTGGGAGACTTGCTTTGTTTTATAAACAGTCACATCAGTTACTGTATGATAGAACCTGGCACTGCCAGAAAACCTGTTTACTTGCCTCTAACTAGAAAGCATGCAAATTCACATAAGAAGTGTTAAATAGAAGCATACACAGCAGCACAGTACAAGCATATACACAGCAACACCAATGATATTTCTGTAGAATGTTTGCTTTTGCCTCAAATCACTTCAGCAGCGCTATTGGCTGTGGTAGATCTATACACTGAAATTGTAAACTATCATGCAATATACCCCCTTTTCTTTCAGCATCTTTCAGAATCAAACACATGAATCCTTTCTAATCAAAAATTAGTGACTCTTGGAGACTGCTCCTTTCTACACCCGGAGGCCTCAAAAACCATGCCAATCACTTAGATCTTGCCTCTTCCCACTCGCTTTGGATTTTGAGTCTACTTTTCAATAGAGTTTGAGTGCTCCACTAAGGATTTGAGTATTGGTATGGCAGCTTTACTTCTGATCTTTCTCTTACTTCCAGCAGTTACAAATTCACGGGAAGGTAGCAAATATGCCTTCTCGTTTGTGGGTGGTATCAGCATGCCTATGTATTCCTGATGGGGTATTGTCAGAATGCCAGATCTTTGCCCAGCTGTGGGTTGAATTGGCAATTTCTTAGGAGCCTGTGCAATATGAATAAAATGAAGTATATTACAGCTGTCCTCATCTTAATACAGAGGAATAATCAGCAAAACTTGCAGCAAGTCCCAGCATGTGATGTCTCTGATCAAGATGGAGTATCACATGCTGAGATATGAGATAGGCTGCATCTTCCTATTAGTAACAAGCTTAGCTTCAAACTGAATCAAAGACTATATGATCTTGCATTTACAGAAAGCAGAACGGGCAGTCAGGAGACTAGGATTCCATTGTTCATACAGCCAAAGACTTCTTGTCTGTGAAATCCTTTTGGTCAGCAGGTTTAGATATACAGCAATGAGATTTACATCTTAGATTTTGGATAACCTATTTCAGCAATAAAATACCAAATTCTAAAAACAAGGCTTGGCTGTCTCAGACCAGACATCTGGGAGTGGAAGCAGGAAAACAGTGTTCATTTAAAGCAAAGATCTTAGTTTTATTAATCAATTTTCTCCTCTACCAAAAAAAAAAAAAAAGCAAAACACCAAACAAACAAAAAAACCCTTCTCCAAGGAAAATACATACTTCAGCAATGCTTACAAGTGTGTCTTTTTTTCATACTAAGACCTAGACTCACAGAAAGAAAAAAAACTACAGGAAATGTAAAGTGGCTGACAATGATTTTGACAGACAAGTAACTATTTACAAAGTTCAGTCCCAAAACAGGAAACAATTGAAAATAATCTGAAGGCATGTTCATAAAGAGTGCAGTATAAGAAATGCAGGTAATGTATCTATAAATAAATAAAGCTTTATTTTGTCTGTGTGGATGTATTTTCCCTCAAAGACAACCAGTTTTCTGACACTTCAACAGATGGAAAAGGTTTGACTAGTAGCAGATATTCAGAGTCCTCTCATGAAAAAAGGATTTTCCTGTTTATTATGTTTCCTAGAAATGGTGTTCAGAACAATGTAATCTGAAAGTATGTTGAAGTGACTCTTTCACAGCTGTTTTAGCTGATACCATAGGACAGATGGTGCAACACAGGCCAGCATACAAGTTTTCTTCTTTCCACAACTTTATTAGCTGAGTGCTTTGAAAAGCAACAGTGATACTATCTTGTAAAATGGGTAAACAAAATGGGACAGGCTTTCTACCCCTGGCTAGGTGCCACCTTTGAGCTGCAGTGGCAGGGAGTAAGAAGGAAGGAGAAGGGAGAAATCTTCTTAGTCAGATCTTCCTTCAGCACCTGCTTCTATTGAGTTTCATGCTGGGTAAGCTAATTGCCATGCCTAGCATCGCCTATCAAGTTCCCTCAGGTGCTTGTGCAAAGAAAGGGGCAGGCCAACTTCCAGTTTTTCAGTGTCAAAATCATTCTAAAAAACTGAGTCATCAGCTACTTGCTTTGTTAACACACTGTTGTGTAGCAATTAAAAGAAATCTTTACTGTAATACCTACTGCAAGTAGCTAAAACAAAAGGATATGCTACCAAGCTGATAAAGTTATTAAACAAATAAGTTTTTAGGTGTTTAAATGACATGATTCATCATGAATAGGGATATATAAAATTAGGCTATGTAGAATTACTTTTTAATTTCTATTTGCATTCTAATGAAGATTGACCTAAATGAGATAAATAGCAGAGAGACTTCTATATCAAAAATATCCTTGAATTTTCTGTGTTAAGAATTAGATTTTCAGTGGTTTGGCATACTTGAAGTAAGATTAGTCCCTTAAAACATTTTAATAACTGTGTTAGGCATTTGTCTACCTCAGGTCATCCCTTTGAACCTAGAAGGAATTTGGCAGATTCTAGTCTGCTTGCATCCTCCTGTGTCTAAACACCTTCAGAAAATTATCTAATGGGATTTCAAGAAGTACTGAATGCAGGCAACTAAATTCAGAATTGATGGGAAACATGATCAGGCCTTAGCAATTTCAGGAAACAGTATATTAATATTGTCAATATTTTGTAACATTGCTGCAGCATGCATGGGAAAATAATGGTTTTTTTTTTCTTTTTAAAAAACAGTAATAATTCTAAATACCTTTATTGTTGCTGGAATTCTTAGCACAGCAGATCTGTGTAAAAAACTTTACATTTTTGAAATGGCTCAGAAGAAAGCTCTACAAGCGCTGTAAAGAATTTTATTAAGATGTATCATTTTGATTAAATCATGATTAATTTGTCTTTTTATTTGGCATGCAGTGAACAGATGAATGTGCTATATGGTGTCTAGAACACTGCTGAAGGAATGGTAGCATAGATTCACCACTAAATGTTAACATATGTCTACGTACATTATGTTCATGTTCAGCTGGACTCAGGCCTCTCATACTTTTGGGAACACGCTTTTGTTGCACCTTCTCTTTCCTGTTATGGTATTTTAACAACATGCAGATTGTACATTAATAATCTTTAAAAAGCTCATTGCAACTCAATCCTCTTTAAAAATATGACATTTTCTACTACAGGCTGCTTCTTTATATGGTCAAGCTGCCTATGTTGTAATGAATTTGTACCCAATTTCCCATTCAAGTGATTTGGTAAAACATATACTGTTTGAAAGTCATTTAAATACTGAGTATATCACAGCCAAGTAATGCCATTCAGTGTCAGCTTCTCAGATATTAACCATCTTTAGAGAGAGGTCGACTACAACAGGCCAGATTTCACTGGGAAAAGATAAAAAACCACATTTTCAGACATTCTGTATGCACTACATACAATTAGTAAAAGAAAATTTTTTTTCTGCACAGTAATTAAAAAGTTTAGTAGAGATCTACACTGAAAAATCTGAGTATTTCCAGTACTGCTCCTGCTCTCATATTACAGATGTTAATTTAATTTCCATTACTATTGTAGCATTAGGCATTTCCTTGGCACAGCTGGTGGCTATCCTCTTTTCCAAGCACAGGGCATTTGCTTATTGATAAAAAACAAAACAAAACAGAAAAAAACCCAAATAAAATATATTCTACATCAGCTCTTCTAACATGAAATCATAGAATCATTAAGATTGAAAAAGACCTCTAAAATCATTGATTATAATGGTTAAACCAGCACCGCTGTGTTCACTGTTAAACCCTATCTCCAACCACCACATCCCCTCACCTTTTGAACACTTCCAAGGATCNCCACATCCCCTCGCCTTTTGAACACTTCCAAGGATCGTGGCTCAACCTCTTCCCTGGGCAGCCTCTTACAATACCTAACCACCATTTCAGCAAAGAAATTCTTCCTAATATCTAATCTACACCTCCTCTGGTGCAACATGAGTCCATTTCCTTTTGTCCTGTCATCTCTTACTTGGGAGGAAGACCAACCTCCACCTAGCTACAGCCTCCTTTTAGGCAGTTGAAGTGAGAAATAATGTCTTCCCTGAGCCTCCTTTTCTCCAGGCTAAACAGCCCCAGCTCCCTCAGCTGCTCCTCACAGGACTTGTGCTCCAGACCCTTCAGCAGCTGTTTCCCTTCCCTGGACTCGTTCCCAACCCCTCAGTGTCTTTCTTGCACTGAGGGGCCCAGAACTGGAGCCAGCACTGGAGGTGTGGCCTCAGCAGTGCCGAGTACAGGGGACAATCCCTGCCCTGGTCCTGCTGGCCACTCTATTGCTGATACAGGCCAGGATGCCACTGGTCTCCTTGGCCACCTGGGCACACACTGGCTCGTGCTCAGCTGCTGTTGACCAGCACCCTCAGGTCCTTTTCCACTGGGCAGCTTTCCATCCACTCTGCCCCCAGACTGTGGGACTGCTGTGATCCAAGTGAAGAACAGCTAATCCACTGGGACATAGACTAAAATAGTGGGAGCTGATCATCTATATAAGTTCTTAATGTAAAAATTATTTAAGACATTAAATCTCATACTGATTTAGCAAAAAAGGTTTGACAGAGTATCTGTCTCCATAATCAAAAGTAATTAATTGAAGTGCTTGCATAAATGCTACTTAAATCTTACTATGCTTACAAATTCTGAAATATTAAGATTATCCTGTATGCAAATCTAACCTGTAGTTATGCAAACTTATAGACTCCTAATCGAAATAAACCACAAGTGACATTACTCTAATTAGAGCTTCTGGAGTGACTCACCTGTAGAGCAGAATTTTCATGTTTTTCATAAAGGTGAAAGGATTACAAATATAAATTAATTATCCTCTTCTTTCTGTTCTGCATAGCAGGCATTCAGTCAGTGAGGTTCAATAACATATTTCCTGTAATTCTTTAACACAGTTCCAATGCTTACTGAATTTCTAAAACATAACTGGGTCTGCTTAGTAAATGACAAAATTAACTTCCAAATAAATCTTCTCAAAGCAACAGTTTTTAAAAAAAGACTCTACTCAGGATGCAGTTTAAAAGAGTTAGAAAACATATTGTTGGATTAATAGAACAATAATCAATGTAAATGGCCAGTTGTTCTGTAATAAATGGGTTTCTTGCACTAAAAAAATTACTTCTCTTATGCTCCTAAGTTAATTAGAACTTAGTTATTTAAGTACTGCCTGTATCTGGCTTTTAATTCTGTTCAATTTTTATTGATGAATTATACTAGTGAAGTGTTATTATTTTATTTTCTTTTGTTTGAGTGTGTTGAGAATGACTTGGTTTTGTTTATTCTGGCTCTTGCACTGCATAGCATTGACAGTTTGCTTCGCCTGTCAGTGAGTCTCCTCATTCTGCATTTACAGAGGTCATGTGTTATAGCTGCAAAGGTGAAATCTCTCCTTATTTTCCCGATGGTATTGACTTACATTTTAAAGTAGTTTACCTTTCAGTGACACAGCATTTATTTAGTGTATCTAACAAAAAAAACACAGCCCAAAAAAGTGGCAGAGAAAGGATGATGTCTTACCCATACATTAGACACATTTGTCAGCTGTTTACACAAACCTCTGCATTATCTTAAACCATAACTGTTTATGCACAAATATCTAAACTGGCTTGTGAAACGTAGTACTGGTATTATTATATTTCAGGCTGAATATTGGAGCAAGTTCTCACTGAAGCAATGCTGTTCTGGCTCAGCTGAGCTACTCACATCACTCTCCAAAGTAATATCCAGTTGTTCAGCCTCCTCAGACACAGCTAAGTAGATGGCTTAGTAAACTTGATCTAATCAAAACAAAAGGTTCTAAGTCAGCCAAATGTAAAAATACCCATCAGAAGCAAGGAAAGAAAATTATAGTTACTGAATGGAGAACTGACAGTCAGTTACATTGTGTCTCTGGTTCCAGGTTTTTTGCATACCTTTACTAAGAGTAGGTGCAGACAGAACAGGGATTTCTTCTTTCTTTGTGGAGGTACTTGACCACAACCAGGGAAAGCATCTTTTAAGGTTGAAGAGGCTCAAGGAAGACTGCCTGGAGCTGGGAGACTGAAGCTCCAAGGAAACACTAGAAATTGTGGTAAGGGACAGAGAGCAGATGCAAGTCACCAAGATGATAAAAGAAATTTCCTGCAAGCACGGAGAATTGAGATGCAAGATAGATGCAATTTGGAAGGTTGGTGATTTGAGTAAAACAAATACTGGATGCCAGGACAAGTCTGCAAAACAGCAGAGCAAGAAAATGGTTTATATATTCTCTTTATTATACTTTGAGTTCCCTCTGCCTACAAAATTTGGGAAACTAGTTTATGTAATTTTAAAGCCTGACTTTTTTGGGGTTTTTTTTGGTTTTTTTCTTTTTTTTCAGTTTAAAAGCCTTTTGATCTCATTTGGGGAGTTCACTGTAGAAAAAGGTCTAGTAAGATCCACTTTAAAGCTTTTAATAATCCTGGATCCTGTTGCACAGTCAGTCAACTGAAAGGCAGTGCCTGAAATCTAGTGCAAAGAGAAACGAACTATCAGTACACAAGTGACAACAGCTAAAGGGTTGATTTGTTCGGGAATAATGAATTGGAATAGAAAAATAATTTTCCCTCATGTAGTATTGAGAAGCAATAGTACTGGAATAACAAATAAATTTTGAATATTAATTAAAAATAGTATAAAATTGGTAGCATGTAATAGAAAATATCAATAAAACTTTTCTGAAGAAAATGTCCATGACAGACTCAATGACCTTTGCCTAGGTGTTATTATAAAGAATTAGTGATGTCTTCCATGCCATGCTAAATGGCTCAATCATGTCAATGAGATAATGAGAACCACTGTCAGAAAGCTAAAACCAAGGAAAAAAAAAAACAGGACTACATTTTTAAGTCTATGGTGATTAATCGTGGGAACAAACTACCTAAAGAATTATTTGAGTCCCTGTCTCCTATATTTCAGATCAAAAATAGTGCCTGAAAAATAAGGTGTAGTAAACTCAAGATGTCTAATAATAGCTGAACTCATGATATTTCTTTTATTAAAGGGGAAAAAAATGTTATATTAATACATAACAGGAAAACCTACAGGCTCTCACTGTCCAGACTACTTCCAAAATCTAGAGTCTTTAGGAGTACAGTTAGTGTAAAACTCAAAATAGCACCCTTGCTACCCAGGAGACTTGCTAGATATTCAACGTCACGAGTATACAAAACTACATTTGCACGCTAACTTATGGTTTACAGGCATACCTTCAGTATCTGAAAGAAGCTTTGTATCATTTTTACTACATGTTTTCCTGTAAACTCAAACCCTATGTATAGGCTACAGGCAAAGCAGGAAATGAAAAGGTCTCAACTGCAGCAGTAGCCAGGTTAATGTTCCCTCTCATCCTCTCCTCTAGTGAAGAACAAAAATCACATTATAAACAAATGTATTATGAAAAAAAATTGTACTAATCTTTGTGAAGATTTGCATCCATATATTTTTCTTTTGCATATTTTGTTATCAGACAATGGAAATTTTCATATTCTTCCCAGGAATGTCTGCAGAGCAGTATGACTTGTGGTGCTATATTTTTCATATGCAAATTATTCTTAAAAAATAGATTCCTGTATTACCATGTACACTGAACCAGTAGGTAAGCAAAATTGCTGAATCAATACTAGAGGTATAGGACTTTAGTGGTTTTGTTTTGTCTTTCCTTTTCCTTGAGTTTAACAAGAACTTCAATATTCCTTTGTTTCACTTTGCATTTAACTCTGTATGGGATAGGTTAGCACAGGATCTTAACTTAAAGTGAGACAGTTACAACAGGTCTTGGAAGTAGAATGCATCACAAAGCTTATAGATAGGTTAATGCAAGTATCTGGAATTTAAAATCTCTATCTGAGAATCTTCCAGATATTTTAGAGAAATGAATGTAAAGTCTCTCATTTATTTTGAAATTTTGCTAGCAAAGATACATTTCCAAGTCTTAGGTGTTTATTTTAGTTCAAATTTGGAAAAAGTACAATGCTGTACTTAAAATTTTTCTGTGCTGAGAAAATTTTCTCACTTTTTTTCACACCAATGCACTTAGAAAAGAAAGTATATTGTTTAATACAGTGATGTTGCTCTCTGAATAAAGTAGTTAAACATATCTTCTAGGATCATTTATCACTTAGCAACTTGCATGACACTGGGCAAAGATATTGAAAAAATCTTTTCTCCTAGTCTGAAAGGTCTTATCTCACAAGCTCTCCAAACACAAACTTCAAAGACAGCATAAAAAAGCTTTTGTGAAAAATGATGGCAGCATCAGTTCATAAAATTTGAAAAACTCATGCCGTAAATCTTAGTCATGTAGTTTCTCAGAGCATTCCACTAGTGGGTAAAAGTAATTTCTGAAGGAAATACAGGCTCAGTACTTCTGTTTAAACTGTAAGACTTGGGCAACAGAACATGGATAACTGTTGAGCTTTCTATTTTCAAAGCAGAGGTATCATAAGAAAAGAGTTTGAATGTGAAGATATGAAAATGAGCATCCGTTGTTATGAGAAATGTTAGACACAGAAGTTTTAAATATCTGATTTACCTAGATTTTTCTCCTTTCCTCTTCAAGTTAAAAAAAAAAAAAAAAAAAAGAAGATAATAGCTATTGCCTGAGCCAGTAGTTCTAAGATTTCAAATTTTATAGACTGTCTGCCTTCAGGGCTTGAGGAGTCTTTGTGTTAAGAATCCACCTGATAATAATGTTTCACTGGGAATATAATAATTCTCTTTTGCTAGAGGCAACTGGCAAAGAAACTTCCTAAGTCAACTAAAAGTCTCTTTTTTATTAGCTGGAATTTACTTCTAGGTCTTCATCTTTTACTTTCTGCCTCTGCTTAGCTGCAGGAACAAAAAAGGAATATGTGCAGGAAAGTTCACAATGAAATACACCAAATCTTTTTCTCCACTTAGAGATTCTATTCTACTGAAAGTTTCCTTTTGCATAGTTTTCAGTAAATATGAAAATCATAAGGATGGCAGAAGTTATGTGGCTTTTTGGCTCAACTGGGATGGAATAATCATAGAATAGTTTGATTTGGGAGGGATCTTTAAAGGTCATCTAGTCCAATCCCTTTGCAATGAGCAGGGACATCTTCAACTAAATCAGGTTTCTCAGAGCCCCAGTCTAACCCTGAATGTTCAACGTTTCCAAGGATTCAGCACCTCTCTACCACCTCTCTAGCTAACCTGTACCAGAGCCTCACCACTCTCATTGTAAAAAATTCTTCCTTATATCTGGTCTAAATTCACTTGAATTTTTTTTTCCTTAAATGAAAGATGGTAGTTTTAGATTAGCAGTGGAGCAGAGCAGAGAGAAGAGAAAAATTATAGAGAACACCTGGTGTTAAAATCTGGATTTACTATTCAGTTAGATCCAATTAGTAGCTAGTAGCTATCTTGGGATCCAGATGAACTATGCCAATAGCAATAATATTAATATTAATAATAATCATCATCATCTAGACGTGTATAATAATGATGATGATGATCCTCTAGATGTGTATAGTAACTATGACTCCTAAGGACTTGGATGTGTTTTAGGGGTCATTTTTTGAGGCACTCATCACAGTGGGTTCTATTCCTGAAGGGAGCCTTTGGGTACCATGGTAATGTGAATTCAAACCAAAATAAGAAAATGCATTTTTTCTTCACTCTCATCCTCCTATGGTCTTGGAGGGGAGAGCTGTTCTACTTGCAGCTCAGGCTGCTTTTAAGATGAAGTGTGCTCGGGAAATATGCTAATCCAGCAGATCATTTTAGTGCTGCAGTGCTGTCTCCTCTTCAGAGCAGTCCTGTCAGCTGGCCTTAGTGAGTTGGTCACCAGTTTTAAGTGTGATGGATCTCCCATCTCCTCCTCAAACCAGCAAGTGTTCTAGGCTTGGTATCCAAATGCAGATACTGTCAATCAGACAGGGTTAAAATATTTCTTACTGACATTTAACATAGAGGTAAAATCAAGGTCCAAATTACCCAAAAGCAAGTAATTTACTTCACTTATATATGGGGGAAACAAAATCATCATCATTTTCCATAACTCTGTTCTGAAACTCTTTCTAACTGAGTGGGTGCAAAGAGTTATCTTCCTCAAGTGAGGTCACCCAAGTCCCAGATACAGCTCCATCACTTCGTCTTGCTCTCAGATGCTTTGAAGAACAAACAGAGTGTTTGGAACAAACTAGGCTGCCATCTGTAAGAAGTGTTTCCAGGCTCTTTTCCAGAAAGGGTGATGTTCTCTTCCACAGCCTCTTCCTTATGTTAGCCTGGGAGGTTCTGATTAAAGAAATGTATTTTGAATGGGAGATAAGGAACAACATTTGCCCTCATCTTCCCTACTGTTAACCTTTGTCATTTAAGGATTTTCAGCAGCTGAACTCCAGACATTTTGCCTTTCTCCTTGCTGATTTTAGGATTGTGGGTTATAATTTATCTGAGCCTACTGCTTTGTCAACTTTTAATCATTCTAATTACCTAATTATCTACTGTAATGAAATGATAAAGCCCCTAACAGTTCTTCCTTCTCCCTCTAGGAAATTCTATCTCCTCTGGGATGTTACCTTCTTTGTTTAAAAGATAGAGAAATTATTTGAGGGTTGGGCATAAATGCTAATTTTGCTTGTTTAAACACTTTCCTTCATCATTGATTGCTTTTTATAATTGCAGTTACTCTTTAGTCTTTGGCTACAGATCAATGATTTTTTTTAATTTCCTTAATAATAAATGACAGCAGGGAGAGAGAAAAAAGACATTGCAAAAAATCTAGAAACTCTTTCCAAATCAGAACAAAAAATGCAGATTTTACCAACACCAAAGGTGACTGTTCATAGCAATGAACTTCAAATTCACACTGCATTTTTACTCAGTGAAGCATACTTCTTTTCTGTAAGATTACTTTAGCATGAGAAGTATGGAATGAGGCATCAATCTATAAAATTACATTATGTGAGTTTCATTTACCTTGGTCCAAGGAAAGAAGTGAATTTGGATTTCTCCACTTTCAATAAATATTCCGACTTTTCATCTGCTCCATATTATAGCTTTTTGTTTATACTTGTCCTTTCACTGTGTCTCAAAAAAAAAAAAAAGTGTATTTTTGAAAAACTACTGTAGGTACTTGACAATACATTTTGGAGAAGATCTTACAGAGGAGATTCTGTATGGGCTGAGATAGCTGTGTGCAGTTATGGGGAGGTATTGGATCTACAGTCAGTTCCTGCTGTTTTGTTTCCTGGCTGGCTGCCTCAGGGGAGCTGCTCACAGAATAGGCTATATGGTATGCTTCCTGTCCAGTACATTGCCTAGTTTGAATCCCCCTTTGAATTGCCCAAGTACCATGTCCTATCTTCCACTCAAATCAATGCTTTTCGCATATCCTTTCTCTTGTCTCCAACAGAAGAGGGTCCATGTGATACTGCTCTCCTTCAGGGTCAGTCTCTATAGCTAGCACAAGTTTTTTCCTAGTTTTCTTTTTGGAAGGTACGTCTTACCAACTGAACACATGAAGCTAGAGAAAGTACCTGGCTTCCACACTAGCAAATCACCAAAAAGATAAGAATTTACTTTCTGAAAGGAGGACTAGAAGCAGTAAGAGTCATGGGATATGATTCAATTTCTCCCTCACTTAAAAGTGTGACAGTACAAAATCATCCCCCCAAAGCAGTATTTGAACAGAGAATAAAAGTGTAAGAGAATTCAGAGAGAAAGATCTGTGAGGAGGAGGATAGACAAGGAAAAGAAGGAAACAAGAGGACAAAGCACTTAAAATGTGAGGAGGAATTAGCCTAGGAGAAGTATAGGAAAAAAGTCCTACTATGCATGAGAAAAAAGAATAGAGTTCTGCCTATTAGAAAAGGAGGGTCAGGACATGAGAGAAAGCATTCAAAAGAGCATGAAGTGGGCTAAGAAGAAAGAAGCAGAGAGAGGAAATTGGAAGAAGTGGGATCTGACAAAACTTTTAGGCAAACATACAGAAATTTTATACCCTTGCCTAGGTCTTTAGGAGGAATGATATAAGCATAATTCAAGCCTGTTACAAATGTAATTTCATTCAAGTCCAGAGCTTTCTGTTCTGGATTTGAATTCTCCACCTCTGCAGGCTTATAGGCAGGTGGAGACATCCTATTTGTACAGCATCCTCACACATTAATTCACAGAGCATGGGACTTCGCATCAACTTCCTATCCTTAGGATCTAATTTTTGTAATTTTTGAAATCTATTCCCTGGTTTCCATTAAGTCCATCCTGCTTGTCTGCTATTACAAATACTTTTTTAAAGGCAGTCAAGATTCTAATTTCCTCTTCTAGCAATTATGCTTTGCTGTGGAAGGCTTTCCAACATGTCTCCAACCATGCAGGAATTATTCCTTTCTCTGGAGTGATTAATCAGCACACTCACATGTGAACAGCAGCCCTCTGACATGCACCAACCTCTGTCCCTGGTTCAGAAGACTCAGAAGCACAAAGACCTCACTGGTTTCCACCTCATCTATCTAGCCCTCCTATGGAATAACTTCTCAACTGGAATTTATTATGTCTAGGAACAAGTCCTGGTAAACTCATCTTCTTTTGCTTTAAAAGCTGCCTATAAGGGAACCTGATGTATTTGCTCTGAAATTCAGCTGAATGGCACAGAATATTTTAGAGGGATTGCCACATAGCTATTTTGAACAAATTTATTTTTGTTTCCTGTAGTTACTGATCTGATTCTGTGATCCAGATCTTTAAATTCTATAAACTGACATACCTTCTTTGAAATATTTTATTGTGTAATACATGGAATTCAGATTTCTATGATTTAAGGATTGAGCCTGATTGTCAGTATATCACTAAAAATCCCCATGAATTCTTAGAAACAAGAGATAGTCATATCAGGTCTCCTATCCTTCCACATTAAAATTTTAATTCTTTATTAAAATGGAAATTCACAGTAAATCAGATGGAGGCAATTATTTGTATTTTTAAATATTTTGAGGGATGTTTTCAGGTATATGCAGTGACATTTTTAGAGACCTATCTGTCTTCATTTGATCTCTGAAAAAACATTTCCTTGAACCTATTGTGTTCTCCCATATGCCATGTATTACAAAAGATATGGTAAGGAGCTTAGGGCCACAGAAAACAATGACAACTGAGGTAAACCTAAGATTCAGATATTTCAGATTTGATGGTAACAATATTTTCAGAAATCAGTATTTTAGGTACCTTTTGAATTAAAATATTAAATTCCACTGACAATTTTATGGTGGGAAAATGTCTTTTTTTTGAGAAAAAACCTAGTTTATAGTACAAAAGAAATCTTTCCAGCAAGTCTTACAAATACTTCCTACATACTCTGTTTTGAGTTGAGAATGGTCCAAACAAGACATGTCCCCTTAAATAAGATAGATGAGATCCCATAGAGATATCTCAGCATTTTTATAAATAATAACACCCATAATAACAGTAATAGTAGTACTAGTAGCAGTAATGTTCCAGGGGAAAAAAAAAAATGTTGAATATAGATAATACCCTCAAAAAGGTTGCTACATGGCTCCAGTGTTCTTCATTGCCACTGTTCTTTATATGCAAGCTAGTACATTATCCATAAATATATTTAAATTTGTAAATGTTGCAGATGGTCTTGAATTAATTCTAAAATATTCTGTTATACAGGGGAATTTATGCCCAGGAGGTGAAATTTTCTTTGCCAGAATAAGGAAGCATCACCCCTATTTCCACCTCTGTGCCAACAGCAAGAACTTCTTAAACTATCAGGATTTTTTTTTTTCTTGACTGAGCTTTTTTCATGTTAAGAAATGGAAATGGAATATATATATAGACATATTTCAGCTTTGGTACCAGCTCAAATTCTACAAACAAATCCTGGGACATTCATTACCCAGTGCTGAAATTGTTATAGGTTGTGCAGTAACAGAATTTGAACTAAATGTAATTTATAAACTCTGTGATACGTAGGAAGTAATGTACCTGACATTTGATTTTTTTTATTGCATTCATTTTTAATTCTGCCCAGTGTGTTGTCCTGCTGTTCTCAAAGTTGTCTCATAGGTTTGAACTGCCTTACACAGAACTGTGTAAAAAGTGTGGCCATAAAGACAAATGAAAGGCACAGCATTTTGTTGTCATTATCGAAAAAACGTGGGCTCAGCACTCTGAGGTGCTGATTGTAAAGACAGTTTCTCATTTTCCCTTTTGATTGACCTGGTTCCATGGCATCTACACTCAAATGCAAAGGCAAAGGAGCAGAATGAAGCTTCATATGTATGCAATGGAGATGTATGAGGAGGGCCTGAGGTTCACTAGATGTTCATGCCAAGTACTACTTTTGCACCTTTGGATTCATCAAGACATCTGCAAAGGCTGAAAAATATGTGACTTTCCAGAGTAGCAACCATAAACCAGGCATCATGTCCTAAAGTTAAATCAGATGCCTATATTTAGGCAATATACCCTAGAAATCTTGCCCCTCAGTTACTCCGTGGAGGGAGCCAGGACATTTGCATTCTTTGTAGTAAGAGTAATGTAACAAATAACATTCCTATTTGTTGGCACTGCCTGCATTATTAAACCTTGTGACTTAATGAGCCTTTGTTTAGTTTTAGTGGCCATTTTTTCCCAGTCTGAGACAGCTAAACACCCAAATCCAAATGAAGCTAAAAGGGAAGGAAAAATTTAGAGAAAATAGTGTCCAGAATAGATAAAATATTTAATTGACTAAAGTGGCATGGAGAGAGAATTTAAGTGTTTATATGTACTCTAAAAGGTTAAATCATCCAAAGAAAAGAAAAAGAAAGGTTATAGCACTGTACCTTAGGTTGTTTTTGTGGGTTTGGAGTCCTAGACACACATTTTGCCTCCCAGAATTGTGTATGTATTTTCCTTTCATTGGATATATATAAACATGCCTGGAAAAGTAAGAGAGGTTCTGGATTCCATTCTTGGCATCAGGCAGCCAAATATATCATTATGATGTAAATTCTGTGTTTGGACAGCAGGTTTCTTTGAAAGTCCCAAACTCCTGCCATAAAGGTAGGATTGATTTATATTTACCCACATAATTAGTTCTGGAAGAATTTTTTTTTTTTTTCATTCATATACATTTCAAAGAGGAAGAAAATGTCACATTAAGATTATCCCACAGGAAAAGCAAGAAAAAAATATATGTAATAGCCAGCCACAATTGACCACACAGCATGATGGCTCCATGAAAAAAGAGAAAAAAAGAAAATAATTTCAGCCAGTTGGGAAGTTGTCCCAGATACTGATGAAAAGATAATAATTAATGATAGGATTTTTATTCATTTATTTATTTAGAGACAGATGCATTGCTAATTTTAACCTCAAAAGGACATTTCAGCCTTGCAAATTGCACAGATTTTTGGATGGTACTTTTTAGATATTTCTGTAAGTAATGTGGACTTTGCTGTTGGCATTTTCTTTCAAGGCTCCTTTCAGTCTAAAGGAACTCCCTTTCCGTTTCCCATTTCTACAGAGCTGAAAACATGAGATCTGTGTGCATCACATTTTGATATCTTATAAGCTTATTTTCCTCAATACCTATTCATCACTCAGAGCAAAAGATAAAATTTTGGCATAGCCAGTTTGAGAGGGATCAGGGTTTCCTTCAAGCATTTTTAATGCGAGTTTGAAAAAGGCCTCAAGTATGTCAAAGATAAAACCTTCCTAGTATGCCTTTCCTGCTCTATATGACAATCCTTTTTTGGTCAAAAGAGGATAGTGATGCAGCTTAATGCCAGTATTTAGCCAGTATTTGAGTTGCTTTTGTAACACTATGGACTTATTTTCTCTCTAACTTATCACCAAAGAACGTAAAAGGCTGCCCCCTGAAGTCACTGATGGATATGTTGATTGTCTTTGGATGGAGTCCTGCAAGAAGTACTGCACTTTTCTGTTAGAAACATTTTGACACCCTGTTATCTTCCTGAGTTGATCAGACACCTGCTGCTAGTCCACCTGCCTTTTTGGCAACCAGAAATGCTTGTCTGCCTCTCTTTCCTATTTTTTTTTCCCCATCTCTGGCTGTGCAAGTATCAACAGGTGGGATCAATTGTGAGGAAGGATGTTGTGCCAATGCTTCTTTGCTGGCATGGAGGCAGGAGCTCCTGCAGAGGGGATGGCATGTGTGGCTTGAAGAAGGCTGCTCTGCAGAAGCTGGTGCTGTCTGGCACCCGTGCATTACTAGAGGGGTCAAACCAACTTTGGAGCAGGCAGGGTGCCATTCTGACAGAAGGGGTAGCCAAGATGCCAGGTAGTTATGCAGCAAGTGTGTTTGCTGAGGGTTTGACTTTCAGTCAGCAATGTTTAAATGTCTGTTCATCTTGAATTTATATGTGAAAATGCATGAAAATTAATCTAAAGCTGCAGTATATTAACTTAAGAAAAAGGTAAAAAGGGCTTCTGAAGCCAAGCAGACAGGAGGCTTGCAGCCATAGCTGTATTTCACTGATGGGTATGTTCACGAGTTTCTGTTTGCAGTGATACCTCTCTCTAGGGCCTGTTTTGTAGGAGGAACTCTCCCCTAATACTAAGTGTTGACACTATTTTTGCACTGTAGGTGGCAGAAATACGCAAAGTCTCCAATGTTATAAGGATCAACCCAATTGGATCTGCCAATCAGAATTATTTTCTGGAGCTAGTGGAGCTTTTAAAAATCCTTATATTTTTAACCTAGTTAAGCGCACTTTTCAGACAGAACCATGGAGGAAGGACATGCCAAAGGATTTAAAGAGCCCTTTTAAAATCCATTGACCATGTTAACATCTTAAAGGAAAAAAAAGTTTCTTATCAGTTTCTGTGTGACAGTTTGAAACAGTAATTGAATTATCTGCATCAATCTACCTCTTAGGCAGTCACCTCTACTTTGAGAGCATACTGAGAGCAATCATGCCTATTTGCAGCTAACCTCCTCATTCTAAGATACTAAATAGCATCTTTAGCACAAACATTTGAATTAATTGTTGGCATCTCAATGGGACAGATTGCCAAGACTTTATGGATGAGAGCCAGCCTTGGTACTGTATAGGATATCAGACTCATATTTGCCCAGCAGTCAGGCAAGTCCTTTAAATACTTTCTCATGTGAGGAGCAGACAAAACCCTCACTGGACTCTGTGAAGCTCTCATTATGCAAAATTTTCTTCCCATCTCATGGAGCTATCTAATTAGTCAGTATCAAGAAAGGCACATTTTTATCTTTCTCCATCCTAGCATTGCTCGACACAACACTTGTAAAACTATTAAAATCATACCGATTAAGACAGAGCCTTAGGTGAAGCTTGTACAGACAAGGTAACTCTTTGGCCAGTCCTTAGATTGTATCAGTGCCTGTTTAAAAACAGGCTGCTACACAGACTGACCAAAATGATGCCATTCATGCCACCCTCCTAAGTCTTCACTGCTTTCTCCAGTCCTGCAGCTCATTGTTATATTTATTGTCTGACCATGTGATGAATAGTCAAAGTGAAAGGGAAAACAATAAGATTCCATTTCAGCAATTTCTCCTGATCTTATAAACTCTTAAAAATGTGAAATTTGGCAGGAGTAGCTCAGAGATGTATTACCTGTTTTCCAACACTTTACTGTTTAATTATTTTGCATCTTTTAAGCTGTGCATTTTATAGGAAGAAAAGAGGAGCAGTTTACTGGAGACTAAAGGACATTTAGGTTATGCTGATTAATCTTTGACTAAGATTGATTCAGTGAGATGAGGAAGCAGCTTTGAAAATCCTCCTGATTTTTTTTTTTCCTGATGTTTTTTCTAGATTAAAAAAAAAACAAACAACATAATAAAAGCGTGAATCAGTTCCATACTGGCAGAACTACAGTGGCATTTTGAGATATCCCCTTATGAAAATGCTTTTAAAGAAACAAAGGGTTATGTTTCTCTGTGCACTCAGTCTGACATATGCTGACCAGTGGCGCAACATGTTCATAAATCCAATTTTTCTGGTCAGCTGTAATGTGTTTAACTATAGGCAGTAGTAAATCAGTCCAAGTTAATTTTATTTTTGATATAATTAAAGGCTTTGTACTCTCTTTTAATACCTTTGTTATTCTTCTAACAAAGAATTTTAAGTATCTAATTCAGCAGGGCTACTGGATTAGAGTCTACATAGGAGCAGTAGATATAGATATGCCTGGTATTTTCAGTCCAGAAATCCAAATGTGAATATCCAATAGCTGAACAGTTCCATACTTATTTTCAGGCTCCTCCAAAGTGCTTAGTAGAGAAAAAATATGACCTTACAGAGCACTGCAGTTTCTGGTCTTTGGAAGCTCTGGAGACATCCTCAGTTTTACAGAGATAAAGGCTCTGTATTTTTTTTGTTACCAGGTGCACAGTTGTGTTAATGAAGAACCACAATTAATTTACCACCTAATTTGTTGCTTGTTATTTGATTGCATGCTATTACCATTAGAAGTGTTTGTGGTTGTAGTCGGCCTGGAATTAAATTTAAATAAAGTATATGGCCTATGGAAATTTTCTTGTACAGATCACCAGCTAACAGAGACAAGTCATTATGTTCAAAAGCAAAGGGAGGTGAATTCATTTCAATTTTTGCTTCTCTTAACAGTGGCTTTGCCAAGACCAGCAGCAGCCTTGTGCAAAAGCATTTCCACACACTTCTACTCTGATAAGAAGCAATAGAATGATTACCTCTTTGTAACTAAAAATGTAATGATTTTCATAAAGCCACCTATCTTAACATCTCCACATTGCCATATTGTCATGATCTGGAATAGTGCCTAGATAGGGCTTCTTTCCAACTCCTTGACTTATTTCCTGTGCATAAAAAGGAACTGGGACAAAGCACCCTATTGATTATGAAGCTCAGAATAGAAAATACTGTATCATATAAGGTTATGTTGTAATACAGTATGCTTGGTAACAATTTGAGAACATTGCTTTAACTCCACGGCAAGCTGTTTTGTGTAGCTCTGTTCAGAGGCATTTATAGTCCATGGAATGAATCAGTTTCTAAATCATAGCTGACTCTGATTTCTGCTATTTGTATTTGTTATAGGAGCAGCACTTTTAGAGGAGAAATCATTGCAAATTTGAAATACTGCTTTGATAAACAACAAAATTCAAGAACTGGTGGCCCAGAAGCACATTTAAGAGCTACATAGGAAACAGTTAAAATTTATCTGCAAAGTGATCACTAAATGGAAATCAAAAAGGTCAGCTGCAATGCACTCTAGGGAATAAAGATTCACACACTAAGAGAGCTGCAGGTGCTGTGCTGGACAGTGAAACACAATGGTTTTAATTAAATCATGGGCCTTCCTGAGGGAATATTGCATTAAAATCCAAGTGAATCTGAAATAATGGCAAGATCTACATTCCTGGTTCTTAGTCAAGTCATTACATTAGGCTGCCAATTAGATCAGGAGGGAGGCATTTCAAATTACAGCAGCAATTTTACAGAGTAGATAATTATGGCAAGTTATGAATGACAGATATTACTGCAGCTAGTTTTCTTTTTATTTTTTCTGTTTTTTTTAACCCCCCCCACCTCTTTTCCTTTATGCCTTTTTTCCCTTCTTCCATAATTTTCTTTTTCTTTCTTTTGAGGATTCCTAGCACCAAATGTTATATAGCACTTTGATTACTATTTGGTTCTTGTTACTTTATTAAGCAAACTTCAGTCATAATTTAGTCTGTAACTGTTGCTGACATTTATAGATAAACTACAATAATTCTTATTATATTTA
This sequence comes from Phainopepla nitens, assembly GCA_013400175.1. Classification (NCBI taxonomy): domain Eukaryota; kingdom Metazoa; phylum Chordata; class Aves; order Passeriformes; family Bombycillidae; genus Phainopepla; species Phainopepla nitens. The sequence goes on from VXBQ01008403.1 coordinate 419,786, forward strand.
TGCTTCAAGTCTTCAGTTGTCTGGATTCTTTTACTGTAGTAATAGCTACCTCCAAAAAAGTATCCACAAAAGGTACCAATGCAGGAATTTTATTGTGTGTGAGATCGTATATACTGTTGAATACTGCTTTTTATGTATTTGCACTAGAACAAAAACCATGTCATGCTTGTGTGATGATTATTTTTGACTTAACAGAAGTATAATTAAAATTGAAAATGGAACAGAGGTAGTTTAAAAATGTTTCCTGAATGCATATTAGAGTACCATACTCTTCTTAATATTTAAAAACTGTTTCCAAGTTCAAATAAGATAATTATGGTTCTTAATAGACACCTGCACTGTTTATGTTTACACTCTGTCCTCTAGAAATGCAGGTCGTGTTTGCAAGATTATTTTCTTTTATTCTTCTATTAACTAATGCTGAATTAGACTTGATTTGACTTGTAATATAGAACAGCCTCACCTAATTACTTCATCTGGATAATTTCTACTCTTTCGACATATTCATTAAGACTGTATTCTCAGGAAAAATGCTATTTCTATATCTATGAATTTGAATAAAAGAATGTGGAGATCAGTTCAGTTTGAATTGCATTTATTTGTAAAAATTTTTGCCAATATCGTTAAGCATATTCTGTCAATATGAAACATTTCCTTTGATCTGAAATGAAATTTTTGATAGAAAACCTACTTTCAAGATGAAACAAGGTTTTGACTTAATGGTCTGCAGCTCAGAAGATAAATGTCCATCAAGGATGCAGTATAGCCATGCTTGATTTGTTTTTCTGTTAAGAAGGCCAAAGTCCACAATTTCAAGGGGCAGCACATCACTGCTGTAAGACACAGTGCTCAGAATCCTCCTGACAATGTTCTGATTTTAAAGAGAAACCCTGCAGTGGATGCATTAGGGATGGACCTGACAGAGTCAACAGCAGATTTGTCTTAATTTTCACTCCTGAACCAAATATTTTTGACAAGGGGGTTTAAAAACTTGACTGTACCTTATTGACTAGGCTATCCTCATTAATAATGGGATTCAAACTCTACCTTAAATGGAAAAGGAGTAGATTTGAACCATGATTTCTTTCCGATTGGCACCCTCATTAGCAGAATACTTTAGGATGCAGTTTCTTCAGCTGTTCTTTTTGCAGTTGTTTTGCTCTTTAGGACATGTGTAGACTTGTTTGCCTATGTATATGGGGCATGCAAGGCTCAAATTACAAAAGCAAGGTTTTATTAACTGCATAGGTAGTATACCTCTCAAATTCCTTGGCAAAGGAGAGTGGGAATACAAAAAAATCCCCTGTACCTAGCAAAAAATATGTCAGGAGTACTTGAGACCAGAGTTCTATGGGCAGCTAATAAATAAAAAAGTAAATTGTATCCAACCCAGGAAATGCCCCATTCTGAAAATGACTGGGGGTTCAGGAGACTGTTAAGAAAAACATGTCCCTATACATAGTCTTCTGGTTCTCTTTCTGACGTATTTGTCTCTAGCCACTGCTGAGACAGAGGACTGGCCAGATCTGAAATGCACAGCAGTTCTTAAATACTTGGGACTGCAAAAACAACGAAGTACATATATAAAACAGCCTAACACCAACATAAGGGATGGAGTACATTTTTTGTCCAATAATATTCAGTAGTTTTGTGTGAAGACATCCCTTCAGATCATGAATGCAACAGAAATGGAATTTTCTGTGTCTCTAATATGGAGGTGTCATCACCAGCGCTAGGGCTCCAATCTCCCAACATTTGTTCCAAATAAAGACTGCTTTGCATGGATTTGCTTCATGTTCATGATCCCTCTTTCCTAATTTTCTTCCTATTTTAACAGCTTTCCTTAAATGTTAGTGATCACAGGAATCGTCTTATTGCTGTGTTCTCATCAGGAAGAAGAGTTATGAACTGCTATATTAATTTAAGTTTTACTTTTTTAAATTGAGAATAATTAAATAACTTATCAAAACACTTAATAATAATTTTCTTTTGAAAGAAAAGATAGCGTAATGAAAACTGAAAGATCATCTACAGAAAGGCAAGGAGATGAAAATTAAGAAAGTAGAAGCAGAATATTAAAACTGATATGGGGAAAATGCAATTTTACACAAGATAAATAGAAGGAAAGAAAAATATAAATAAAGTAATGTCAAGGAAGACATTCTAGAGACAGTAAGCAGAAAATCAGAAATTATTTTGCAAGGCCACACTGCAGCAAAAAGAGATTGAATGCCATTTTGCTATCCATGCACTGACATATCATGCAGCATTGACAGAAAATAATAATCTCCAAAAAACAGGGAAAGCTGAGGGACAAAGGTAAGAGAGGAAAGTTGTTCTCCTGCTAGTTTTATTCCTGGACTTACTGCTAAGTTATCTCAGCTGCTCTGATAATTTCAAACCACTGACCACTGAAACTACATGGTTTTCCCTTCATTTGGTAGAGCAGATCTTTGTTATTGACAATTTTAATGCATTAGATCTCTAGCAGAATAATTCCCAGAAATCTCTGAGGAAAATTTCAGGGGACAACTACCAGGATACTCTTGCTGAAAGGAATACTAAGAATAAGGAAGGATAAAATGGCAGGAGAACACTTTTAATTCAAGTATATATAAAATCTGGGGGTTTCTGTAGCCTACTGAAGATAAAGAGAAACACCAGTTGAATTTTGTAATGTATTTATTGGCTGATAGTATAAAAAGAACTACATGTTTGTGTGTCTGTGTGTGTGTGTGTATATATATATATATATCCTGCAAACAGATCACCATACCCCTCAAAAATAGATTCTATTATCCATACTGATTTATGTAACTCCTGAATCTATTATTAGCTTTGACTGATATAACTCTTCATTAGTTATAAATTTACATATTCAGTGCTCCTTTGCCAGCAAGCCAGAGCCAAGAAGCAAAGAGAATGTCACGGTGAAGTTGTTTGTTTTTAGATTTTTTTTTTTTTCATTTTCCACATTTTGGAATACTTTCTGTCTGTTTCACAGTTCCGTGAATAAAGCTCAATTATATAGTGTGAATGTCACTTGCATGGGAAAAGTGCCAGAACCGAAGACTGAAGTGGTGATGAAGTAATAAAATATGAACTATGTGAACCACAGATAAGTGGTTGGATTTGAAACAACTCTTGCCCTGGATGGCCAGTAGAGGTCATTTTGGCTATCTGTCCAATTACAAAAATGAAACAGGCAGAGAAATTAGAGCACATAAAGAACAAAATCTATTCAGCTCAGTCCATAAACACTTTAGAGACCAACTGCAGATGTGGTAGAGCTATAAGGGGCTTCCTGGAACAATAAAAAGTCTTATGTGCTCCAACTTACTGACCAAAAAATGTTCCGAACCAGTCCTATTTACTGGTAGCAATATCTCAACCTACTTCATTAAAAATGAGAATGATATTCCAACCCCACTCTTTGATGGAATTTTGTTAAATCAGAGGTCTTGGAATGTATGTTCAAAACCTGCAAAGATACTGAGCTTATTCAGTCAGAACTTGGATTGTTTCTTGCTCACATAAAATCTGTAGAATGTGATATATAGAAAAAAACCCCAAATCTAATGACATGGTAAACCAATCCAATATTGTTTTTATTTAAAAAGGTTTTCACATATTTTTCCGAAATAAAATCAATTTTGTAAAAATTTCATTTCACCATTTTTAGTACTATTTTTTTATATATATATATATGATTGTGAACAACTTACAATTCAATTTCTACAAAAACACTGCATAGGTAGCAGATTCAAGTAATTACCTAAGGGGCAGTATTTCACATGAATTTCCCAGAAAAGTTTTGACTGTGCAAGTGCAATGGTTACAATACTCTTGGCATGCATTAATACAGCCATTACAAAAGGACACTGTGGTTTGATGAAGCGGTTTCTTTGTGGGTAGATATGGTTCTGTATTATAAGAATCCTCTCCAGTTTGTGATAATTGCTTCTGGTTTATGCTAGTCCAGTAGTACAAAGAAATAACACGCTAACTTGTAATAGACACAGTCTAAAAATAAAATGCCAAAAAAAGAAGAAATCACTTAAAGCTTTAAACAGCATTAGACATAGTAGAATAATTTCATTTCAAACATTTTTTCAAAGCCTAGGACAGTGTGTTCTCAATGTAAGATTTTTTTTTAACCACGATAAGTAGGTTGTAGGATTTGCGTTGGAGATACCATATGGAAAGCACTAATTTAATGGGAAATGATAATCTGCGAATTGGAATCATGACTCATGAGTCACAATGCACAATAACACATGCCAGTAATTTACTAAAATACAGTATGCACATATGTGTATTAATTCACACATGTGCATATATGCAATTTTGTTGTTATTTAGTTGCTGTTGGAGTCCTGACAGAAATATAGCCCTTTTTTTAATGTAAGAAACAGCACATTTACACACGAGGACAACTGGCCAGGTATTGAGGTTTGTGTTCACAAGAAATAGTTGTGAATAATAGTTATAATGAAGAGCAAGCATAATCTCTATCTACATTTGTTCATTGTATAGATTATAAATACTTCCAAAGTACAGCCATTGGAAAATATTTTTATAAAGAGTCTTACAAGCAGAGATGTCAGAATAAGGATCTGAGTAAAAAGAGTTTTCTGATGACATTTCTTGATAAACTGAAATAAACGTACCTCATTTAGAAAGCTAAAGCAAAGTATGCCAGTGCAGCCATTTGGTTGTACTGATGCCTGCTTTATGATGAAATGTTATATCCTTTCTCTATAAGTGAAAACCAAAAATATTGTCTTTAGTTGGTCCTGAGTGAATTTTTTACTGCAATGAAAGTCCTTATTTTAGTCTTCTGGAAATGCAGACATTTATCAACCTAAGAAGAGGCTTTTTGTTTTCTAGGAAGAAGTAACTTAGTGTTGAAGGGGCCTCTTTGTTACTGAGATCCGAGGTATAATGATAGCTGATAATATTTATGAGATAGAGGCTCTTCAGTGAACCTACAAGCTGAATCACTAATAAAACCCAATTGGCTGCTTAGATGATTCCCCTTCAGTCATCACTCAGAGAACAGAAATCATGAAAGCTGGGAGAGCATCACAACTGGGTCTACGGCAATGACAGATAAAATGGTGCTTGATCTTTGTTGAAGTCGCAAAGGATAATAACTTAAGTGAATGGATTTTAGTAAAGGCTGTCTTTAATGAACCTATTCAGAGCTGAAATCAATATGTGGTAATACCATGTCAGTGGTACTGTGGTGAGTGGGAAGAGCACAGAGAGGGGTATCAGTATAAGGGTGACTTGCTAGCTAGAGGCAACAGTATCCTGATTAGAGGGAGTAGCTCAGCTAGAAGCAGCAGGCAGGAGCTTCAGGCTGGTGAGAGGGGGTGGTGGTTCACCTATGCATTTATGATTAGAGGTTGTGGCAGTTAGAAATTGTCATGAAATAACATCAAGGTACCTCTACATGCACAGGCGTAATTTTATGATAAAAGATATATGAGAATCTGTCTGCATGCCTGCTAGGATAGTACTGAGTACTGAAAAAAGTCGAGTCACATGTATTGGAAAGGTACAACCTGGAGAAACACTTTTCAGTGTAGATAAAGTGATTGTGTGAAAAAACCAAAGGGCAGACAACTCACAGAATTATGGCCTTTGAGCTGTTGGTTTCTGTTCTGGAGCAAAATCTTAACATTATGACAGCTTAGAATGCAGTATCAGGAAAGCAAAATAAATGGTACCACTTAGTAGGTGAAGAGCAGAGAAAAAAACAGAATGAGAAGATTTCACCCTCTTATAAGGCATCTGCTGACAGCCACTGATAGGAGTCAGGATGCTGAGCTTGATGGGCTGTTCTTCTGTTTTCATATCTCACAGCTGGGTGAGAAAATTTAATCAATGGTCTTATGCCTACTGTTCTGCAGGGCTGTGCTTTCCCATCAAATAAACACTAACTTCATTTATTGATGCTCTGTTTTCCACAAATCAGTGCTGTGTCACTTTCCATACCTTTGGTTTTAACTGTATACATATGGATTTGGCAAGAAAGGAAGTGACTGTTCAGGGGATCACAGTTGTAGCTCCACAGCCATCTGCTGTCCACCACAAACTTGCCTGATACCTACTACATCTGAAAGAGGTGCTACAGAAATATTGAATTTTAAAGGTGTTTACCCGAGTACATGTTAAAAGCTTGCAACTTTTCTTTCAAACAACTGTAATACTGTTAGATAAGAAAGTTGTAATCAAATGCTAATAAAATTTATTCATTGTAAAATCAAAGAGAACTCTTGGTCTGCTAGCAGCTCTGCTTGCTCCTTGCAACTCTGAATGTGCCTTTATTGAGAAATGCATTTTAATAGCACACCAGCACAGCGTCCAGACAGGAGACTTTCTGATTTTCTTTTGCATAAATAATTGCAGTAGTCATAAAAAATCTGGATTGAGAGGAAATACCTTATTGTCTAAAACATTTAGAATTTATCTATTTCGTAGCTCACAAAATCTCAGCTAATAATGTGAACCATTTCAATGAAAATCAATATCAATGATGACCAGATTTGTCTAGATTTATGTTTCAAGTGCAGTCACTTGTATGCACTATTCAGCATCTCAGAAGATGAGTGCAGGGTAAGTGGAGAAGTTATTAGCATCTTGCTCTGTCTCTACCTGTTGTCATGAAACTTGCTGGCACTTACTGTCTTTGATTCCTCTACCACATTGCTAAATTGGGTTAAATTTAGCTCAAAAGCTACTGGGAATGGAAAGAATTTTTGCAGAAGTTTGTACAAGTTTCTTTCCTTGGGGGAACCAAGCTAAAGCCAGAAGTTGCCTTGGATTTGCTACTTCTGAACAACCCTCTGACACAGAGATTATTAATTAAAAATACAATAGAGACGACAGGTAGAGATGACATAAGTACTTCTGTTCATACTCTTTTGTTTGCAGTTGTTAGATGGTATTTGACTTCACAAATAGTCCCTGAGAAAGCATGGTGGCATCAGCCATTGGTATAAGACACGGAGAATCTGCCTTAGTGTAAGGGAAACATGACTCTCTGCAGCTGTCTAAATCATATCAATAAAAATGAGATTACAGAGTTGAAACCCTTAAAGTGCTAATGTAATTGGCAAAATTCCTGGAGATTTTTAATAAGACCAGCATTTCACCATAGATGTGCTGGCTCACCTTGATTTTCAAATAAATTACAAAGCATTCCCATTCATGTTTCTGTTGACTGCTCATAAGTATTTATGAACAGATTAGGATAAAAATTTTTTGTACTTGTTATCTACAAAGTGGCTACAAGTTTTATTTATTTCAGTAATTCACTGTCCATTTTAATGGTGTGTGACTGGCTATCTTCACTGGATAGGTGTTTCTTTTTAACAGAGACAAGTAACCAGTGAATAGCAAGTAATGCACTTCTGATAGGGATCCATAGCACTGTCATAATTAACAAGATTTAAATAATTAGTTGCCAGTATAATTTGAGAAGGGAAAAAAATTAAGATGTCATGAAAAGCAGAAATTTATTTATTCCCAAAACTTTTCTTAACCTGACTATTTCTGAAAATAAGTATGCAATACTGTCCCTTTGTTGTATTTTATTACATCTGGTGTTTGGAAACTTCCCATTTTATTGCTCAAATTTTGTATTTGCCTCATCTTTATGGGCTTTCACATATTTCCTATTATTGCTTTATGTACTTGTAATGTTTATGGACTCACATTATATACAATCTCAATTCATCATTATCATTTGCTGTTTTAAGCATGATACATTATTATAAAAGTGGAAGACAAAATCTCCACAGAAAAGCTACCTTTTTACCGTAAACTGAACTTTTTTTTGTTGCTTTTAATGTTCAAATAGTTCATTTTTGATAATTCTGTATTTAATAAATGTCTGAGGGTAACATTTTAATTTTACCTGTCACTGGCAGTTTCTGGAAGCCAGGCAGTGAGACAGATGAAGAAAAACAAGATTTTATTTTCAAAGTATGGTAGACAAGTAAAAATAACATCGAAGTGCCAGTGATGTCTCTTCAGATAATAACACACACACATTGTCCCCTGGCTATATTATTGTGCTTAAGACACTGGCTGAGTCCTTAGGGAGATCCTCCAGAGGTTCAAGACAGTGGTTTTGCCTCTGGTATCACACAGAGCACATGTCAGATACATGTCACCTCTCCCCCTGTGCCGCCGCTGGCAGTGGCAATGCCTTTCATACCCCGAGCTGATTTACCGTCCTTTTCAAATCACGCCTGGCAAAACAACAAGGTTTGAACAGCAGGTGAGGGAAAGGGGAGCACAATGAGAGCAGGTGCTGTCACAGCAGCCAGCGAAGCCAGGTGTGCATCCACTGTGGCACCACCTCACACTCAGCCTCCAGATGGCAGGTGCCCCCTTCCAGTGTCTCCAGCAGCACCCGCCACCCTGTCTCCGACAGGAAGCCTGGAACTGACAGCGTGGCTTTTCTGTGGAGAATGGGAACTACAACTTGTCTGCTGTTGAGGGGAAAAAACAAAGTGGTTTAATTAATTTAATAAAACAAACAAAAAAGTCATAGTGAATATAATTTTCAGCAAACATGACCTTCACTATTTTTGAAGTCAGCCAACATTTGAAGTCAGGCACCATCCATGCAGTGATACAAGGAGCGGTGGTTTTGTGCCTGCAGCACTGGGAGTTGGGATGCCTTCCCGAATCTCTCTGCCGGCTGCAGGCACCAAGTTTCAGCATGTTTCCTGTCATCACATCTGTAAATGAAGACAGATGTATTATGCTGTCACTGTAAGGAGCATGCAAGGGTGACATTGAGTCTCCTCTCCCAGGCAGAGAGCAGTGTGGCACAGCCCAGGGACATCTGGCCTGCTATGGCACTACTGTCCCACTGCTGCCTGCCCTGCTAGGCCCTGCCCTGGGTGTGCTGAGGCTTCTGAGAGTGAGCCTGGCCCAGGAGGGTTGTTACGGAACTGCCTCATCCCAGGGGCTCGGCTGCTTCCAGGCGTCATGTCCAACTGCACGTCCTCTGTAGGTCAGTGCTCCCTCTTGGGCCTGCCTTGCTCAGATCTTTGTGTGTGACTTTGGCTTTCTCTTTATTCAGCTAGACCATTGCTAGAGCATAGTGCTAACGACATCAAGGTCACAGGCTTGATCCCTGCATGGGTCATTCACTTGAGAGTTGGACTCCATCCTGGTGGGTCCCTTCCAACTCAGAACATTCTGTGATTCTATTACTTGAAAATGGGCCAGTGTTCATATGACAGCACAAAAAGAATGGCTGCCCCATCTTTACCACCTTGACCATGTTTCTAAATGTGTGGTGAGGCACAGGGGTACTTCACCCAGGGATGGTGGAGCACATCCTTATGACAGTAAAAACCCCTCTCAGATGTGTTTCACCCTTAAGCCCAGCTCACCACTGCCCTTAGAAGAGGAACCACACAGCTATTACTATGGAGTGGATGCTGGAGGAGAGAGTCATCTCCAACAAAAAAAACCATGAACGTTTGGTAGCAACCAATCTCTCACTCTCCTACCAGTGCTCAGGATGCCATTATGGCTCTGCATCACTTCTGTTCAAAGCACCAGCAGAGATTGTTGAGTCCCAGTTCTCTCTGACATCTTGGAGTCTGTCATTTAGCAGATTCTGTGTCCATTAAACACATGCCTTACTAATACAAGGTTAGTGTAAGTATTTTACCCTGAGTGTCATGTAGTGCTAAGCCTTGCATGTATTTATTACATCCACACTGTTACTTTTACCAGCTAAGCCTGTCATCTCATCACAGAATTTTCGACAAGACCTGTTTCCAGGATACTACAGCAGTTATGCATCTAAGCTCTTCTGAAAACATGCCAGGTATCTATCTGAATCTTTCTGCACCACATAGCTATAAAATCTGTGTTTTAGTCTCCTATTATAGTGGAGATTCAGATCTGTGAGGAGTATTTTTAGCTTTTATTGGCAATCATGAAGTCTCCCAAGAACCTATTATATGAAAAACAAAATGAAAGATGTTTTAAATGCATCAGCATCCCCTAACCCTTACTACTAATTACAGATAACCAGCTAGCATTGTTAGACATTTATTGAATTCTATTTATACAATATACAAGATAAATAATATAACTAATAAAAACAAAATGTAAAAAACCCAAACTAAAACAAACAAAAACCCAAACTAACCCAACAATACAAACCCAAACAAACCAAATCCCAGCCTTATATCACATTTAGCAATTGATTTGAGGTGCCTAGAACTGTTTTCTGTGTTGATTGACTCTGTACAAATCAGAAGGCAGCATTAATTAAAATTTATATGTGAAAAAAATAGCTGAAAATTTTATCTGAACTTTATGAAGTTCATGATGTAGGTCAGACTGACATAAAGCCTCATCTGCAAGGTATTTGACAACATAAACAGCTTAAACTTTGTATTTAATTATAGATTAGTAATCCTGTATGTCACACTTAACTTGGCACTCCTGAAATATTTCTTGAATTCCCACTCAGTGACTGATATGTTACAGTTCAGTGTGTTTGCAGAATGTATTTTTCAGTCTTGCTAGGCCAGACCGAAAAAAAAAAAAAAAAAGCATTTACATTCAGAACTGCTAACTTGAGACTCAATATTCAGCCAGTACCTGGTGTTCATGGCTTCTAAGACCTTGAGGTTCCTCACCTTTTAAAGTCTTTCAGGATCCACAGCACAGCTACTCACTGTCTGGTGGGCTCAACACTGTGGCAGCAAGGCCATTGAGACCCAGAAAATATGGGGGGTGGCGGGGCTGTTCAATTTAAAAACATGAGACGCTCAGTTACATGCCAGTGTTCAACATATTCAACAACAGTAGAACTTTTAACTATACTTTTAGCTATATTCCTTTTGGTTTTTTTTTTTCCCTAAGATGAAGCACTCCTAGCTCCTAGCCCATAGATTTCTGTGCAATAATTACTGAGATTTGGGGACATTTCTGTAGAGAAAAAAGAGACAAGAAGCAGAGACATTGTTTAGCCTGATGGCTGGGACACTCACTGAACGCTTGGTCTCATCCTTCCTGCCATCATCCCTTATGAAGTTTATATTAAATAGATATTGCATAAAATGCAGGAATGGACCTTGAAACAGGATTGAGACCAATAGCAACTTCACTTCCCCTCTGGCTGTGTCTGCAAAGAGATGAGTGAGCACTGTAAAAGAAAGGATGTCTTTGCCTTATCTGGTATGCCTGCATGTGCATTTCCTATCAGGGAACAAAATACCTAAATGTAAAACTCTTCTGTACGAACAAGAAAAAAAACCCAAACAAAACAGTCTCCTGTGCATTTCATGCATGTGTACTCTTGGGTTTTTGTTAAGCAAATAGTGCACTTTGTAATAGTATTTTCCTAAGAATCAGTTATCTCTTAGTCCCTAGGCCCTTAAAAAGGTTGAAAAATGTTTTTTTGTCATTGAAACCTCTTCCAGTGAAAAGAATTTTTAATAGCCTTTATAAATATCAGGTTTCCTACTGTAGCATTAAATGTGTTTTTTCTGTGTTTGGCTTTCCCCAAATGCCCATCTCCTCTGTAACAGCTCACAGAATTTTGCAACTATATTCATACATTTTACATCCAAATACTCTTTGGGATTTTTGTCAGGCAAGACTTCTATGTTGAAAATATTAGAAGATTTAGCATAACCTAGAGGTCTAGCTTCTTCTATTGAGAAGGTGCAACAGCTGATTAGGAAGAATATGATTGATAAGAGGGGTTTGCAGATACTGTAAATCTGACTTTCTTTGCTTCTTTCCATTTTTGTTGCCCAAAATATCCTTTGGAAAAGTCACATTTTTACCAAATAAAGTGTTTTCATTTTTTTTTTTTTCAGAGCTTCTAGATGTGTTTAAACCATACAGGTATCATGGATGAAAGATGTCAAGTTTTCAGGCAATTAGATATTATATTAGAAAGTACAACTACTTCTTCATTTCCCCTTAAACTTTTCAGACTTTCTAGATTCCCGTAGGAAGGTCAAATCTACTTTAATCAATAGACAGAAGTCAGTAGAAAAAAAGTATTATAAGCTTTTTCTATTCCATCAGTTTTATTTCCTTCCTTTGGAGACCTGAATATCCAGCCATATAGATCTTCATCTTTCAGTTAAGTATCTACAGGTTTCTAATCAGCTGTTATGATACAGCTTTCATTTCAGTTTTCACCTTTTTCTTCTTTTCATGTTTGTGCTCTGTAATAGCTCAAACAACCCTTTTGCTTGACAAGGCATTTGTAAACTTACATCTTCCTCCTAACACACTGGGTTTGGAGTTTCTTCTTCCTTTAGTTTGCTGAAGGCAGTCTAACTTTCTCAGAAGCTTTTCCTAGAAATCACTTGTTTTAGCTTGCCTTATGTTGCTATTTTTGTCCTTTGGCAACCACTGCCTATGTCAGTGGTGACAATATTGTGGGAGAAAAGACTAAATATCCATATAAGTTGCAGAAAGGAAGCATCTGATATGGCAATGTTGGAACTTTACAAGTGTAGTTTTTCTTTTTCACTTACTACTTCCTTTTCCATAGTGTCCATCATCATTTGTTAATCATTAGTTGCCTAATTTAGAGTTTAACTGTGCTTGAACAGAGATTTTGGACAGAAGAGAGCTAAGTGTTTACATGATTCAGGTAGAATCAATATATCCAGAGTCTCTGTGATGTATACTCTCACAGCTTCCTTTTTTAGAAAACATACAGACCTGCCTGTAATGTTCTGCTCTAATTCTGCTGGAAGAAGTGGCAGCAGCCATTGCTTCAAACCATTAGTCTTCATTTGAAAGAGTGAGGGATGCATATCAATAATTATAATCACCTTTGTGGCACCAGGGAGGCAGAGCTTTAAAAAGTAAGTGCTTTTGCAATGCTGATAGAGAGAAAAGAAAAGCATTTCACTGTGTCATCTGGTCAAGCTCTCTTAAGCCCACCAAGTAAAACTACTGCTATCAGTCACATAAATTTTGAATGGACCCTGAAATCACAGCTGTGGAATAGTTAATGTGGGCTGGTGTTTGTGGGAACAAGGGTGGTTTTGAACCTCTACCACATAATGCATATTGTTTTCATTATTTACATACATGTATTCACTATTCAGATACTAAGATGGTGAACATTTTTAGTATATGTTACATAACCTATGCCAAAAAGGTGCAAATCCTTCCTTTTTTTATTTCTTTAACACAACTATCTGCAAATGACATTAGAAATTCCACCATTTTTTTTATCTCCTTGGTGTATACACAGGAAAATAAATATAGAAAGGCAACATATATTTTGATGAAAATACATACATATAATGTCTTCTAAATAAAAGTATTTGGTATTTATACTAAATGCCATCTGATGGTGTTCTAATTTTGTTGAAACAAGTTTAAAATAAAGATTAAAAAACACCCAAACCTCACATATACCTGCTTAACAATGGAACAAATGGTTTTGCAACACATGCATGTATTACTATTTAAAGGTTGGTCTTTTTGTACAGCTGGAGGGCAACAGTTCCCATTAGCCTCAGAGAGCAGATCAACCCATTTTAAACATAATAAGCATCTCTTCCAGACAGAAATTCTTGCTTCTGGAATAAAAATGCATATTAGGATATTAGTGTACTGGCAAGCTAAATATCTAAAAGAAGAATCCATCCAGCTCATTATAGCAAGCCAGATTTCTCCAAATTAGCAGTAAAGGAGGAATTGTATGGTTTGAGTGGAATAGATATTGTAAAAAGTGAATGAATCCTATGGCTGAATGAAATGTTTTTGATTTACATTTAAAATTCTGTTGGATCGTCACTGAGTGCCTTCACATCAGTTCTTGAGGACCAGAAAGATAACATACAGAATCTCTTTTTTTGTTAAGATGCACTGTTTGGAAATCAATTAGAAAGGCCTGAAAGGAAAAATTCATCTGTATGCTGTGTGCAATCGTTAATCGTGAGAGAGGGAAGATAAATGAACCACAACAAAGATATATTTTTTGAGGATGTTAAATCAGTAGTGTGCAAAAGGGGCAATTAGTAGTATTTTTTTAAGAGCAATTTAGATTAAATAGCTGCTGTATGCTATTTTTATTCCATGCCTAAGTTGTCTCTGAAGCAATTTTAAGAGAGCATATATTCTGGTAGCCTGTGTTTTTGAAAGCAAGGTAGAAAAAGACTGTAGCCTGTTGCAGGCAAAATGCTCTAAACATTCATGTGCTATTAATAGATTAAGTGGGCAGGAATTTCCTACCCACTGCAGTTTTTCTCTATTTTATTGTTTCCAGTGCTTGATAATTTGAATTTTATGACATTTCATAATATATGCTCCCAATTACAGGAAAACAGGATTTATTTTTCTTTTTAGACAGAATTAGTGTTGATTTATATGGTAAACATCCCAGCAAAATTTCCCCCTTGTCTCTGCGTTCCAGGTTTCTTGCCACATTCAATACCATTCTTTTCAGCATAATCTTCATTAGTTTAAAGTCCAGATTTTCTTTTGCTACAGTGAAAACCATGAGCTCTGATTCAGGTTTTTAAAGACAGTTCATGTGTTTGGTCTTTTGTGTGCCTATTTGTAGCTTAAGCTAGTAGACTTGAATCCCTGTGCCACCATAATCATAATATCATACAACAGACATTGAGTGGGTTAAAGCTCTATTTTCTGCATGGACAAGAAAATGTAATAGTCTTCTATACCAATTTCACTTCCACTAGTCCCCCTTATTGCTTTGTGATTTAACATCAGCAGTGTGTTTATTATACTGATTAAAACCTACTGCATACAGAGGCCTGAAACTTTGCATTTGATAATATTCTTGTGTACCTCTCTCCATTTTGATTTCATAAAAGGATTTAGCAAGTTACTGGTAAAATCTCAATTACCTGGTTTCCTTCTTCCTTTTGAGAAAGGCATGACTGGCACGATGACCACCCATCAAAATCTGTCTCATGTTGAAGTACCCATGCTATAAGTTTATAAAGCTACTGTACAGTCAGCACTGCTCAAATCTAGCCTCACAATCTCCTTATCAAAGTCATTGATTGCATAAGAAATGACTAGTATTTGAGCATAGTACAAGGCCACCTTGTTCTCAGGATAATATTAGTATTTCCTTGACTGGGTCAGGTTAGGCTACATTCAAATTATTAGAACTTCTGTTCTGATATTGCTAAAGGTGTAGGAAAAGAAGTGACTTCAGGCTGGACCATCAAAAACTATTAACACTTACATGTGACTATTAAAATGGACATTGCAAGACTAAAAGTGTACGTGGAAGTCTACCAAAGCTTGACTGCTTTTGGTTCTCCAAACAAAGACCACAGACATCTACCTTTAAGAAAATGTTTAACACTGTGACTTGGCAAGCCCCAAAGCACAGCAGATGTTATTTTTACAAGTTACTTGTGGCAGCACACACTAGGTCAAGAATTTGGACAAGTTTAACACTGTGAACTGCATTTGTGATGCTAAGAGCCCTGTGCAGATCTACAGATCTGCAACTTGCATTGGGTGTTCAAGTTTCTTTATGAGTTCTATCATTGATTTCCTTTATGCCTTAAGGAAGCATTTTGATTCCTTACAAATAGTTTTAAGTAGTGAAGGATGGAAAGCACAGGTTTATTTTCTTTTCTAGATAAACAGGTTTATTTTTTTTTCTAGATAGACTACATGAAGCAAGTAATGGTGGAGGAATTAGACAGTGTTAGTGATAAATAATGTCTAACTTTGGTATCTGTGAGCTCTGCAGTACAAAAACCTGCCCATATGCACTGGGGGTGGAGAGAGAAGGTTTTATAACAGATTTAAAATTAGAAAACAAAATGGCCTGATTAACAGCAGTAGGAAGAGTTCTGCAGAGGATGAGGGGAGAAATTAACGGATGACATTCAAAGGCAGCTGTGAAGTATGAGAAGCTGCAGTACGCGGAGGTAGTCAAATCTAGCAGTACAGAGAGTTCTGAATGATGCTGGAATAAATCAAAAAGTCTGGGTGGGGGGATCCTTCAAGTGGTGGATCATAGCTAAAAGGTGGATCACCTCTGCTTACACAGACAGTAGACCAGTAGATTCCATCCAGAACTAGAGCACTGTATTAGTAGAATAGAAGCAGCTGATATTTAGAGGATGTGATATTCCAAGCAAACTGACAATGGTTTTAGCATGTGCTGGTTTTTTTTGGAAACAGAGTGAGCCCCACCATTTTATACTTCAGAAAGCAAATGTAATTCACCCACTTGCTATTTCTGTCTGTGAGTATCTCTCCATGAATTCCACTTACCTTGAAATAAGGGAAGGATAGAGGGCTTTCACAAACGTGCTTTCTAATGGTTAGAATCTGGATACATAGTGCAGGGAATGTGGAGAGGTGGTGTTGCAGAGCTGCATTATAGAAACTTTGTGCCTTAGTCAGGATCCTGAAAGAGGCTTTCCTGCAGGCAGCTCTCCAGCAAAGGATCCATTATGGCAATAACGTCGACTGCACCCTTTCCTCTCAATGTCCTGGACCTACCCTTACTGCCAACAGCACAAGGAGGCAACACAGCATGCTCATCTCCAAAGCAGGCTGAGAGGGGAAAGCTGCAGGTGACTACAAGGCAAACCTGAATGTACAGAGACACACTGTAAAGGCCTCTTCATTTCTAAATACATTCAGTGGACAGACATCCTACCAATAAATTCTGTCTTTATGGCAGAACTGTCGGAAACATTAGGATTTTTTTGTGATAGACTACTCTGGCTACTAGTGAACGATTCTAATGAATGTGGTTGAATTGAGTCTACCTCTCCGAAGAGAAGCTATCTCTGCCAATGAAAGAATAAATCATCCAGGTTTTTTTTTCATAGTAGGTATGACTAAGTAAAACAAGAAAATAGATCACTAATTAGAGAATATTGAATTCTACTATGAAATTACATCTGCTCTTGTTTTCCCATATGTAACCACATCTAACACATCTAATTATATGCATGTGAAACCACATCTAACACCTAAATACAGATGCATTCTAACCAATTTTTCTTGGTCATGGCTATATTCCTCCTTGATATCCAGTATTATTACCTTTTGATTCATAAAGAAATAGCAATTCCAATTATTCTGGCTATGAAATTAAAATTATATTCATCCACACTTCACCTTTTTTTTCCTCACCTTAGGATTTCACATTTGTTTCTTTCCCCTCTTTTCTCTCCAGTAAATTTAGATTTCATATATGAATACGGATAAAACTTGATTAAGAACCCAGAAGCTTTTTTTGCCCCCCAGTTAACCTGAAGATATTAAGTTGGTCCGGCTTCATGAAGGCAGATGTCTTCAGAAACTTAGGCAGGTCCTAAGTTCAACCAAGACCAGTAAATAACTATCTCAAGACTGCAGGGAAGTGCAGTACATGTAGTTTTGCTTTTCTTGTGCTTTAACTCTGTTAAAACAAACTACAGGAAAGACATTGTTTTTGTGGGAAATGAAGACAAAAAGAAGGTATTTCCTTGTATGCATTTTCACGGAAGGTGCTCTTAATTGTTCATTCAAATGCATTTAGAAATTCCTTTTCTGTCATGCATTTACACCATTTTTGCACCTCTCTTTCATGATTTCACTACTATTTTCTAAAGAATCAATAGAATACTATGACTCAACACTGAGTATCCCTAAACAATCCATATATTGTGACTACATCTTTTAATTTACACCTTTTCATTAGATAACTTCCAAGTTCAACTCATAATCAGAGATTCAGTTGTAATTGTTCAGCCTATCTAACACTTGGTTTTGATTTGTTATTTGATAATCAGAGTAATTCTTATGTGGCTTAATACATTCAGTTGAGATAGACACTGAACACTTCAGCAATGTAAATGGCTTCATTATTTAAATGAAATTCTAGTTTAACGGCAGTAACATTTTCATATTGAACATATATAGCAGTCATTTCCTTCATTTTTAGCTGTTGAGTGTTTCATACAAGGGCCATAATTACTTTGTATATTAATATTATTCCATACCTTTTTCATTATGAACATTTAACTTTGGCTTGTCAACTGCCATCTCAGTTTTTGTATTTTGGTTTTGTATTTTGTTCAGGTACGTTCTGTCTGCCTTAATATGCTGCTGTCAGCACACCATGGTTTTGATAATTTTGCAGGTTATTTGAAGATCTATGTTATTACCAGTAACAGGAAAAAATTTAGAGTTTCTTTTTAGAAGTAGGCTGCTAGAGACGCATTTTAAAAACATGGCTTCTCCAGATAGCCTGTCATCCTTTTTATTTTTCAGAAGAATTATTTTTATTACTTCAGTTTCTTCTTAATTTTGGATTTTTCCATGTTAAAAGTAACAGAGGAATTTGGCAGCAAAATATGTCATGTCATTGCACATTCAACTCAAATTATTTTTTTGGCTAGTTTAACTAGTTGTTTTGAGACCTTATGGTTTTCAGGTTTTCTGAAGTTTTCCTGATATGGGGTTCTTTGTTCCTGAGTTTTAGTGCTTGAATCAATTAGATCTGAGGAAAGATTTCTCAAAAGACTGGAGATAGGATTGCAAGTGTAAACCAGCACTGCAACTCACCAAGAGAGAATTGCAATGGTTGTCTTTCACTGTATAAATGTCAACATACTTTAAATAAAAGACATTTGGTTGGCTTATTATTGAGTACTTTTTCACTAAACACTTTGCAGCATCTGAGGAAATAAACAGATATGGTCTATTATCTACATCCTACTTAGAACTCAGTAAAAACTTCAAGTCTTGTATGTAACCTCATAATGCATTTAAGTATAAAGTGTATGTAGTGCGTACATATAATAATTTGCTTAGCTGTTGTGATGAAGATGACAAGGCATTTGGAGGAAGCTTTATTACACAGTATGTATCTTTTTAATTTGATAATGGTTTCTCTGCAGAATATTAATCATTATTGTAGACATCAGGATCCCAGTACTCCAAGGTAGTAATGACCTCCATGCATTGATTCTCTAAATATCATATCATTGATATCAAAATATTAATTTTTGTTTTTTACAGTAAATGCTGTTTTTAGATAATTGCATTTAGCACAGCTGTAACTAACATGATCAAAATGTAGTGATTCTGTCATTTCTTAGGAGGTAAATCCATACCTCAGTCATGGCTGATGTGGAAGCAATCTTCCCTGTGTTTAGTGACAGCTGTGCTGTTACCCACCTGTAGTACTCAGGTAGTGAGTACTTAGCGTCTCCTCACTTGCCATAATCTCAAGCTGAACTGAATTTACTGTCTGCTTTTTCCTTTCTAATTCTATTATTTTCTATTTTGTGTGAAACTGCATAGTAAATATTACACAATCTTTGGATGGCATTCCTGTAGCTTATACAGTATTACCCAAGTAGAAGTCCTTACCCAAAGGTGACAGCAACTTCAAGTACAAATAGAGAAATCTAGGGGGAAACAGGTGCTTTGTCCTTGTAACTGCTGGAGCAGAGTTTTTGGAATCTGGACGCACCTGGATCACCACGCAAAGTTCGAGCTGGTGTTGCAGAGGCGGCTGGCTTGGTGCAGGCAGGGCCCGTGCCCAGCTCGGTGTGAGGAGGGCCCGTGCCCAGCCCGATGTGGAGAGGGCCCGTGCCCGGCCCGGTGTGGAGAAGGGCCCGTGCCCGGCCCGGTGTGGAGAAGGGCCCGTGCCCGGCCCGGTGTGGAGAAGGGCCCGTGCCCGGCCCGGTGTGGAGAAGGGCCCGTGCCCGGCCCGGTGTGGAGAAGGGCCCGTGCCCGGCCCGGTGTGGAGAAGGGCCCGTGCCCGGCCCGGTGTGGAGAAGGGCCCGTGCCCGGCCCGGTGTGGAGAAGGGCCCGTGCCCGGCCCGGTGTGGAGAAGGGCCCGTGCCCGGCCCGGTGTGGAGAAGGGCCCGTGCCCGGCCCGGTGTGGAGAAGGGCCCGTGCCCGGCCCGGTGTGGAGAAGGGCCCGTGCCCGGCCCGGTGTGGAGAAGGGCCCGTGCCCGGCCCGGTGTGGAGAAGGGCCCGTGCCCGGCCCGGTGTGGAGAAGGGCCCGTGCCCGGCCCGGTGTGGAGAAGGGCCCGTGCCCGGCCCGGTGTGGAGAAGGGCCCGTGCCCGGCCCGGTGTGGAGAAGGGCCCGTGCCCGGCCCGGTGTGGAGAAGGGCCCGTGCCCGGCCCGGTGTGGAGAAGGGCCCGTGCCCGGCCCGGTGTGGAGAAGGGCCCGTGCCCGGCCCGGTGTGGAGAAGGGCCCGTGCCCGGCCCGGTGTGGAGAAGGGCCCGTGCCCGGCCCGGTGTGGAGAAGGGCCCGTGCCCGGCCCGGTGTGGAGAAGGGCCCGTGCCCGGCCCGGTGTGGAGAAGGGCCCGTGCCCGGCCCGGTGTGGAGAAGGGCCCGTGCCCGGCTCCGCGGCTCCCCGCGCTGCTCCGGCGGGGCCGGGGCTGGGCAGCGGCGGCGGCTCCTGCCCGCCTTGGGCAGTAGATGGTGCTAGATGAGAAGTGAAGGTGCCGCTCCGGAAGCCTCCCGTCAGAAGCTGCCGCTCAAAGTCGGGATTAAATACTCGGCGGTTTCCGTGTTTATTTCTTTACCTGTTGGGATCTTTGGGGTAGGAACACTGAAAGTTGAGGTGGGTGAACTTGAGGGTAGTAGCAGGTGAGAGATAAAACGTCAGCCATTTCCCAAACACATTGCTGTAGCGATAGAAGGTTGCAGCGAATCAGCAGGGCAAGGCCATCTTTGTCAGTGGGAGAGAAAAGAAGATGCTGGCGTAGCACAAGAAAGGTACTGCTTCAGAGCAGCTTTGTTGGAAGGAGCACTGTCAGCTTGTATGTCGTTGATTGTTTGTCTGGGCATGACTGAAAGCCTTATGTCTTCAGATTAATTTAGAGAATATATAAAGGTAAGACCTCCCAGCTGAGTGAGGAGTAGTTACACAAAGTTTGTTATTTTCCTACAGCTGGCTACTTGGAATACAAAGCCTCTTTCTGCCTAATCTTACTGATTAAATTATGTAGTAAAAGTGTATGAAACAATGTAAATTAATAGTATTCGCTTTCTTTGTGGGTTAGAAGATTGCAAGAATTCCTTCAGGACCGGTGATCCTAATTGCTGTACAGTGGCACAGTTCCAGAAAAGAAAGAAAACAGTCTGTATTAGTTTTATTATTGAGTTGCCTTTTGGTTTTGTTTTTCTTTTCTCTTTTCATCATCTCCAAACTTGATACCATGTCTGGAGCATTCACCCTTGGCAATTAAAGTTGAGATGAAATGTGCAAAAAACCTAGCTTGGTAAGAGATTTCCTTATATTATTTTACCTGTAAAAACATTCACCACCTGTAAAATCAATCTTTATATGGGCACTGAAGGATAAAATGAAAAGAAGCTTCTTCTTCATAAAGTTAATTATTTCCTCAAGCTTTGTAGCTTTCTGATACTAGAATGCACAATTAAATTATTCTGAATTGACAGTGTTTAGTGAAAACAGGAGTACTGATAATCTACTGCAGCATCTGCTTTAGAAAATATAAGAAATATTGAAATAAGATAAATTTTGTGTGTGCTTTCCTTGAAGTTGGGTGTGTCAGTACTTGCAGAAGTAAATAGATAATATTGAACATGGGTATAATATGTTTTAAAACCATAACGCATGAAACATTCGAATTCTAGAATGCAGTACTTTCTGCATCATCTGTAACATAGTAGTTGTTATCCTGAACTAATATGTGACTTGACATTGGCAGAACAAGTTGCTCTCAGACTCTAATAAGGTCATGACTGGATGCAGTTCTACATAGACACCAGTTCTGTAATGTCTAATAGTTATATATATTGTCTGAATGCACAGTTCTGTGCAACCTACATTTCAATGGAAAAAGTGTGTTTCTAAAATTTAGTAAGGCAGCCCTGAAGTACAATGTGCAAGAGAGAGCACTGATTTGAGAGTCTGCTTTGTTAATATAAAAAATTATAATAATGTGCAGAGCAAATCTTCAGGCTGTGACTTATGGTCTTTTGAAAGGATTCTTGACCTTTCTTAGAAGAGCCTAAGAGGTTTTATAGTCTGCCTGCTTTTGGGGTAGATTTGTTTCAGCTTTCTACTTCCTTCTTCAGCAGTGTCTCGCAACATCCTACTTGTTTACTTGGGAGAGATGCTGGGAAGATATTTGTGCTTAAATACTTTTAAAATGTATCAGAATTTGTGGGGGGAAATGTAAACACGTCAGTGAACATTTTTTTCTCCAAACATTTCCTTAATTTTTTTTTCCTCTGATAAAACATTAAAATGACAAGTACATTTGCACAACCTTTCTCAAAATCATTTCAGCAATCATTCCTCAGAAAAGGAAGCTAGGCTTATAAGAGGGAGAGGGGGGAGGGAATGCAAGTCATAGCTATAAAATTGATATTCTTTACATGCTGACTTATTATGACTCCAGTCTGCATTACATGGTATTTTTGTGGGCAAGATGCTACTCTATTAGTCCTGCATAATGCCAAATGTAATAACACTCAGCATTACCTAATGGAAAGGTTCCTTACCAAACTGTGCTTTAAAAATGGTTACATCACATTTAAAAATTTGTAGAGGAGAGAGATAGATGCGAAAGAGGGAATGTGACATTTGCTTTTACCTTCCAAGATAAACTGATCAGTTGACTCCTAATATGTTGTCTGAATAACAAAATGTCTTGGCTTGGCTACAGTGCAGGTGAATGGAAATAATTTCACATCCCGGAAGCTGTGGGTTTTATGTGTGGAAAAAAAAAAGGAAGTTGAAATAAATCTTCCCAAAATTTTGCCTTACACTCAATAGCTGCAGACATGACTGTTGCCATGAAGATTTAAAACTAGAATATTATCAGACTTTAAAGGCACATATGACAATGTTTTATGCAATGTCTTAATAACACCTTGAAGAAAACGATGTAATAGTAGACATGCCATTTCTCTGGTCTGCTGCAAAGATAAGTTGTTTAACTGAATTCTTTGTGAATAGATTGAAGGTTTATGCCAGGTATAATTTTTAGTGTTAGATGATTTAGCTGGTTGCTCTACTTTAATTTTAATAGAGGCCGTATGGCTTATCTTTAATGTCTGAACTGGGTGTGACAAATTCAGTGGGGAATGCTTGAGAAAAGGGAAGATCAAATACCCTGTTAAATAATGCAATAGGAAGAAACAGCTGCAGCTAACAAGTGCCTTACCTGTTGGCAGCTCTAGGTGGAACAGCAATTGTAATTTTGGTGATTTTTAGCTAGGAAAAACTCTAGTTTGTTTCTTTAATGCTTCACAGACCATAGCGCTGTCTCTGTTCAGTGTTTCTTTTGAATTTACTGATCACATTGAGTAAGCTTTTATTCCTTATCAGTATTCCAACTTCTGAACATCTTTAAAAGGGACCCTTGCAAAATTTACAATATTGACTCAGTAGACTTGCCTTGAAGGACCAACTGCTCTTTCATTTTTCCTTCTAAGTGTTAGTGTTACATGAAAAATAAAGGTCTGCTTATATTGAGGAGCTCTCTGTCTTTATGCTGCCCTGAACATTTTCAAATAAATGCAAAACAGAAATGCTGTCACCATGTTTTCTTGCACCAGCCTACAATTTCAAGTTCTTAGACTTGACAGGCACAAGGGAGAAACCTTGGCAAACTTTACTTTACGAAGTAAAAAACCTGGATTTTCTTCTTGTTCTTACTGCAAGTTACTAAGAGAATGCCTGCCAAACGAATTTGAAAATCTTGTGCAGTTTTCTGCAAGGGAAAGTTTTTCTGCTTTGTTTCAGACAGAAAAATCTGCTGTAGTAAGGCTATCTGTTAAACTGCAGAATTTAGAAATACTTTCTGGGCTGGAAACCAAAGGCTTTGCTATTTAGTGTTGAAATGTATAGCAGAATCACCTTACACACTCACCTTGGAACTGTATATTTAGACCAAATCCTTTCTCTGAACAACTTTGAAACCAGAGCTAGGGTTGTATACACAGCACTCACATTCAATTATTTTGTTGTAGCCTAAGATGATTTACAGTTCAGAGCAAGCAAACACTAGCAGGTGTTACATCTGCATGAAATACCCTGGTGAAAGATGATGTTGTACCTCTGAAACACTGATGAATTCTCTACAGAATTCCTCCGAGCTAGTCCATTGTGCCTTTTGCTAGAGAGGAACAGTGGTGCTAAAATATCTGAAGTTTATTCCACATACAAAGTAAATTCTCTAGTCCATCTGCCACACAACTATTTCTCCTGCTAATGCTGAAGATAAACTAGTAACAGATTAGGAGTCTGTGGATGTACTCTTAGGACTGACTTTTGCCATGAGTCTCCAATAGAAGAAAGAAAAGGCCCAATGTCCTCTGATTCCAGTTTCCATATCTAGTTCTAGAATTTGTCTTCCTTCTCCCCTTTATCACATCTTTTCAATGTGGAAGTATATATTTTCCTCTGTTCTTTCTGCAACAGTGTTGGTTTTGATAATGAGATTGCCCTGCGAATCTGAGCAGGCTTTTAATCAGGTGCAATATTATTTTTATCCTCTTCTCAGAAATTGACTCTGTATGAATTCTGCCTACATTCTTCCAGAATTCTTCAGCTGCTTCTAGAACATGTTGACCTATTTATAAACGAATAAAACTCAAAAAGAAAAATGCTTAACACATCATGAAATGACTCAAACTGTCCTTTTACTTTTCTCAGTTGTGCATATAATTTTTCCCTTTTAAGCATAAAACTTTTGCATGTTGATCTTTCAGATGGCTATAAACCTGAAAGATTCAGAGATCAGAAAATCAAACATGTGAGCCTCTCAGGATTCCTTCTTATAAACATACATAGAAAAGAATTTGGATCCTTTTATTAATAATTTTACTAACGGAGACTTCAGATCCAGAAAATCTGTAAATGAAAATCTAATTCATTAACCATAATCTGGAGTATATTCTAAGTTTGAGGAAACTTTGTGCAATTCTACACTGGTTATGGGATATCCAGCTGGTAGACCAGTCTCTAGGATATATGAAAAATAATATTTAATTGCAGAAAACTCTTTTAATAGCTTTATTTCTTTCCCCTCTTTTGTTTTAAACCAAATACTCATGAAAGGAATAAAGGAAAAGCTACACTTAAACATTTAACATATATGGTGACTGAACCTGAGATTTTCATGGTGCCAGAAAAGATATTTAAATTTCTCTGGAAAGGCTGGACTCTCTGTCTCAGAGTTGTGATCTAATCTAGGTATATAAATGATGGGAAAAAATATTGTTCCAATAGTGCTGTGCTACTCTGCATAGTCAATGTGGGCTAAGGAAACACACCTCTTATTTGTAACCTGGGATTATTAGTCTCATTGATGTTAATACACCAGTTACAATCAGGCTAACAGTCAAAGTCAAAATATTTATTACCAAAAGAGCCTGATAAAAATTAGAAAGTTTTTTCTTTCCAAGAAGAGCAAAAGGTTCAGCTGTCCATGAGATGCTGTCTTGTCTCACTGGACATTAAAACTAAATGCTTTTCAAAATTCAGTAACTACTGTTTTCTCACTCACTATAAATAGCTATATAAAAATAGCCCAAAGTACATCCTATTATTTAGTAGTGTTTTAAATCCCAGGTTCTTCACCAGGACGTTTATGATGTTGATAATGGAGGTTTCTTCTTCTGTTCTTGTTTTTTTTTTTTTTTTTTTTGTCATGGGTTTTTTGTGGGTGGATTTCTTTTATTTTAATTGTTTTTATTGTTTTTATTTACGATGTTATTGGCCTACAGTTCTTCAGGTTTATTTTTTTAGTTCCCAAGGTGCATTTGTAGTAATTAGTAACTGATGCTTGCTTATCTGTTTAAAAACCACTTGGTCCCTAGAATAAATCTGTCCCTGTACTTGCAAGGTTTCTGTTATCAGACTATGCTTATATGTCAGTGCACAACTTTGTCATTCCAAAGCCACAAACAGTTCTACACAGAATAACTACTACTTCTTATTGTTAGTTAAGAATGTATCACATTTATAATGTTTGTAGTCATTATACTACATGATTACACTAAAGCTAAAAGCAAATTAGGCAGTAGTCACTGATCCATTCTGTTACACATTTAGATCTTAAAGCTAAAGCAAGCTAAAACAAGAAAAACTGAGATAATCTTAAGTGTCCTGAGACCTCTGTTATTAATGCAAATCTTTTTGCCTGTGACAAGTAATGCCAATGCCATATTTTTCAGGTTGTAGTATCACAGAATCACAAACTATGTCAAGTTGGAGGGGACCCACAGGATCGCTGAGTCCATCTTAGTCCTGCACAAGACAGCCCCAAGAGTCAGACCATGTTGAGAGACCCAAGAGCACTGTCAAAACACTTCTTGAATTCTGTCAGGCTTGGTGCTGTAACCACTTCCCTGGGGAGCCTGTTCCACTGCCCAACCACCCTCTGGGTGAAGAACCTTTTTCTGATATCCAGCCTAAACCTCCCCTGACACAACTTCAGAACAGTCCCTTCAGTCCTGTCACTGTCACCACAGAGAAGAGATCAGTGTCTGCCCCTCCTCTTCCCCTCACAAAAAGCTGTAACTGCAGTGAGGTCTCCCCTCACTGTGCTCTTCTCCAGGCTGAACAGACCAAGTGCCTTCAGCTGCTCATATGGCTTCCCCTCAAGGCCTTTCTCCATCTTTGTTGCTCTTCTTTGGACTCTCTCTAATACTTTAATGTCCTTTTTTTTATTGTAGTGCCTGAAACTGTCTCCAGCACTCGAGGTGAAGCTGCCTCAGTGCAGAGCAGAGCAGGACAATCCCCTCCCTTGCTCAGCTGGCAATGCTGGACCTGATGCCCCCAGGACAGGGTTGGCCCCCCTGGCTGCCAGGGCACTGCTCACTCATATTCAACTTTCAATCAGCCAGGATCCCCAGGTCCTTTTCTGTGGCACTGCTTTCCAGAATTTCATTCCCTAGTCTATCCATACATCCAGGGTTGGTGCATTCCAGGCGCAGAATCCAGCACTTTCCCTTGTTGAACTTCATATTGTTGATGATTGCCTATCCCTCTAATATTTTTTGGACTCTCTGCAGGGCCTCCTTTCCTTTGAGGGAGGTAACAGCTCCGCCCAGTTCTCTTTCATCTGCAGACTTGCTCAGTATCCCTTCTAGTCCATTATCCATGTCATTTATGACAATGTGGGAGAAAACTGGGCTGAGGATGGAGCCCTGTGGAACCCCACTAGTGACAGGTCACCATTCTGATGTCACCCTTTATGCCCAAACCATGAGCCAGTTGCTCACCCATCACATGATGTGTTCATCTAGCTGAGTGCTGGACATTTTGTCCAGAAGGATCCTATGAGACACAGCATCAAAAGCTTTGCTGAAATCCAGAAAGATCTCATCAGGGGGCTTCCCTTGATCCATGAGGTGAGTTACCTTGTCATAAAAGAAAAGCAGATTTGATAAGCAGGACTTTCCTCTCATGAAGCCATGCTGGCTGTGACCAGTGACTGCATTGTCTTTCTGGTGTTTTTCATTACCCTCCAGAATAACCTTCTCCATAACTTTACCAGGCACTGAATTGAGAGTGACAGGTCTGGATTTCCCAGGGTCCTTCTTCTTACCCCTCTTGAAAAATCACAAGACTGTTTGCCATCTTCCAGTCAGCTGGGACCTCTGTGCATTTCAAAGACTGGTCAAAAATCATTAAAAGAGGTTTTGCAATGACATCAGCAGCTCTTTGAGGGTTCTTGGATGAATCCTATCAAACCCATAGATCTGTAGGGATCCAGCNGTTCTTGGATGAATCCTATCAAACCCATAGATCTGTAGGGATCCAGC
>VXBQ01008413.1:0-167685 GCA_013400175.1 Phainopepla nitens
TTAAAGAACATTCAAAGAAGGGCCAAGAAGATGGTGAAGGTACTTGACTGGAAGCCATATGAGGAGGAGATGAGGTCACTTGATCTGTTCAGACTGGAAGAGTCGAGACGAGACCTCACTGGAGTTACAACTTCCTCGTGAGGGGAAGACAAGTAGCAGACACTGATCTCTTCTCTCTGGTGACTAGTGGCAGGACCTGAGGGAATGATCTCAAGTTGTCAGGGGAGGTTTAGATTGGCTATTGGAGGAAGGTTCTTCACCCAGAGGGTGGTTGGGCACTGAAACAGGCTCCCCAGGGAAGTGGTCACAGCACCAACCCTGGTAGAGTTCAAAAAGCATTTGGACAATGCTCTCAGGCACATGGTGTGATTCTGAGGCATGGCCTATGCACGGCTAAGATTTGGACTCAATGATTCTTGTGGGTCTCTTCCACCTCAGCAACTCTTATTCTGTGATTCTGTGATTGANCTGGTGACTAGTGGCAGGACCTGAGGGAATGATCTCAAGTTGTCAGGGGAGGTTTAGATTGGCTATTGGAGGAAGGTTCTTCACCCAGAGGGTGGTTGGGCACTGAAACAGGCTCCCCAGGGAAGTGGTCACAGCACCAACCCTGGTAGAGTTCAAAAAGCATTTGGACAATGCTCTCAGGCACATGGTGTGATTCTGAGGCATGGCCTATGCACGGCTAAGATTTGGACTCAATGATTCTTGTGGGTCTCTTCCACCTCAGCAACTCTTATTCTGTGATTCTGTGATTGATTTAACCTTTTTTTGGTATTACTAAATTAGAAATATTTTCAAGTTCTTAACTCTTAAAATATGATCATGGAAAGAAAAATAACTTTTTAGCTACCAATAAGTCACGTTATTAGGCATATGAATATTTCACGTGAAAGGAAACCACACAAAGCATGCAAATCTAGCAAGAACAACAACAAAAAAAATTCTCCTTAGCCTCTCTGTTGTGTCTCTGCATCATTTTGATGGTGGTTTATTTTGCCCTCTTCTGGTTTGTATTCATTTTTGATCAAGCATTTGATCTTTTTTCTTTTACCCTTTTACCATACCTGTTCTTTTCAGTCTTTTCCCTCTAACATTGCCACCATGCGGAACAAGGATGATCCTTTCAAGGGTAGTGGGCTCAGCAGAAGAGTGGAAAACTTGTCCTCACCTTCCCAACAGAGGGCTAAGTGGCAGGAACAAGGAGACATGAACATGAGCACATCTTTCTCCTGAGGGAGAGACGGAGCGGGAGACAACAGAACAAAGCTGGTAAAAAATCAAGGCCAGGTCTAGATTCTGCTCTTCATGACTTCCCAGGTGTAGAGAAGAACCAACAGACCTTTCCTCCAAAGTAGCAGAGGCAAAGAAGACCTTCTTGGGCACAATACAGATCATCGCTTATTTCCTTAAGATAAGGACTGCAGAGAGAAGAAGAGATGCTGAAAAAGGATGAAGAATTTCCCAGCCAGAGGACAAATGCAGAAATTATCAGTCTGTTTTTACTAGCACAAGATAGTGTAATAAATTTCACTATTTATTCTCAAACTGTCTTCATCGGCACTTGGTGGTAGCCAGGCCTGTGGATCAAGATCATGAAGCCTTAAAGGCAGTCTCTCAGGAGCTCCAATTTCACTTCTAAGTACATTTCTTTTTATCTTTCTTTATGACTTCTTTTCCTGCTGTTAGAAAAGATACAGAAAATGAATTTGCATATTCTCAAGCCTTAAGATCTTCACCATTGAGGGACAAGTGCACACAGACCTGCAAAATACACTTAATGTACAGAATCACAACATGCAAAATTTCCTTTTTGCTGTATATTACTACCCAGCAACATTGCACAGCAATAATAACTCCTGTTGATGTGAGATCTTTTGAGACTATATTCAATGCCTTCATGCATTCCCTATATCTTAACCTTTAGAACATCTCTTTTAAGTTTTCTTTTCCTCTGCTAGAAACTTACAGAACTTTCCTTTATCACTCCTTTTTCAAGTCACTTGCAGACATTTTTTCACAGAGCGACAAAGCAAACTGTAAGGAAAAATTAAGTTAAAAAAAATTAACAAGGAGAAAGGAATATTTGATGCTATATAGAAAACAACGCTAACATTTCATTCTGGACACTCAATTTACCCCAAGATAGTCGGGGTAATGTGGGTGTTATGTACCCACAAGGAGAAGGTGGAGTGTCCAGAGGGCACAGAGAGGAGGGTATTCAAAGGCACCATTTCCACAATCCCACAGCTAGTTAGCAGGACGTTTCCAGACGTGATTACCAGGATTTCCTCCACCTGCAGCCGGATAAAGTAGTTTGTTACCGTGAACTGCCTCTGCCACCCTGTGGGAGTTTGTGGGAAGTGCGGGAGTGTCCTGGAACAAACAACCAGCATCCTGCACCGAGCCTTACCTTTCCATTACCGAGATCGCCTGGTGCTGCAATTCTCTGCCAGCCCGGCTGCCTGTATGGAATCAACGCACACGACACACCGTCAAGGAGGATTAATATTTTCTGTTTCATTTCTCAATGGATTTGAAAACAAAAACAAAACCAACCCAAATACAAACAAACAAACAAAATCACAAAAACCCCAACAAAAATCCACCCCCAAAAAACCCCAAAAACCAAACCAACCAACCAACCAAACAAACAAACCAAACAAAACAAAAAAAACCCCAAACCAGAAACCACATAGCAGCACTGCCAACTCCCAAAACTCCTGAATTTGAGCATGCACAAATGTTATGGTGGTTGTAATCTGAAGCTGTGTATTTGTCACAGAGATCTTCATCCTTCGTATATCACTGTGGACTCATGCACAGCAAAGAGGATATTTTTCCAAAAAATACACATAATTTTAAATGGCAAAGGCAGAACTGTCAGCAGATGCTGCTCAACTGCACCAGTTAAAAACTGTTTAGTTCCTGGGAAATTGTGTTTTGATACAGGCAGTGGCAGGCAATCCCACGACCATGAGCATATGCATTTAAACCATTTAAAGACCAGATGTAATAAGAGCTACAGAAAATGCAGACAGTAAAGAACTCAGATTATTTTTTATGGACTAGAATATTCACGCAAAAAAGAAGAAAACATAGTCGTGGCATTGAGTATTGTATGAACCCTTTCAGCCACTTTTATTGTAGGAATCACTGTAGGTAGACATGTAAATTACCGAAGTGAGGCTAACACATAATTTAAAATGAAAGATTTTGTAATTAACAGCATTCCAAAAATACTTCATCTCCATGTATTTGGCAAAGCTATTAGAAAGGTTTCTGCACATCACATATACTCGGTAGTGGAGCTAGTTGGAAAAGAAGTGGCAATGGAGGGAAGAAGTGTGCATATTAGCATTACCATTGCTGATTCTGCTCCTCTCTTCTTCTTCTTCTAGATCATTCAAAATGCAGAAGGAAAATCTCAAAAGAAAAAAAGCAGATAAAACAAAGATCTCAAGGCTTTCATGAAGAATAATGGAATTACCTAAACCAGAAAAAACTAGTAGTGTTAATTATTGCTCCTATTTCTTTATATTCACTTGTGTATATATGCACATACAAATGTGTTCATGTATAAATGACTACATATTTATATATACTCTTTACACTCATGAGAAAGGGAAATTGAATTCTAAGACCTTAGTTCTCTGTAGAAGGAATTGTCATTGTAATATCTGCTATTAAAACAGTTAGCTGTACCTGGGAAGGCCAAGCGTTAAAGACCATTGACAGTATTACCTGATGCAGATGAAGTCTTCAATTCCCAGCATGGTGCTGCAGAAGAAAGGGGAGGATTGAATAAGGGATGTTGCTACTGTCCTGAAGCTTTCCACCATCATCTCAGGGTAGATATTTTGATCCATTTGTATCCAGACTTAGGACAAATGAGGTCCTGTGAATTTTAATGTGATTATCATTCAAATTATAAGCTCCCTCTCCTTGTATGAATTATGTGTATTTTACAAAATTTGAGAGGTACACAAATAGTGCTACATTGTGCCTATCATATCTTACTTAACTTGAATGACATTTAAATAATAGCCTTAGCCCTCTGTCTTCTTGTGCAGTATTCCATCTTTATCTGGCTAACCTTTATGTCCTGACTTAACTCTTTCTGTGTAGCATTTGAGGATATCTGATGAGGTATGTACAGACAGAGAGACCATAATTAGAAATTAAACTGGAAAACTGACATTAAGCTTTCCTGTTCTTCCTATGATGTAGAGAAAAAGTCAGCTGTGGGGGTTGATGGCTGCAAGCACCTCCCAGAGAAAACTGAATTTCTTGAATGAGTGAGATCCGACACATTCTCCAGTATGAACTTAGGTTGCTCAAGTCAGTCATTGCCCTGGGAAGTTGAGCCACAGGTCCTTCATAACAACAGCATTATGTGTCCTTTGAGGCATAAGGAGCTCTGATGTCTGGCACATTGAATTAGCATCCAGGAAAACACAGTTTTATACCCTGATCAGCCAAAGATTGATGCTGATTTTGTATTAACTATTTTGTTTTAGGCTGCACAGAGCCAAGATAATCTTCCAGCCTGGATGTGTATGGAGCTGAGTAAACCAAGTCAGGCTCAGTGCCATGCCTCAATATGCTCATGCAAGGCACTTAGAAGTAATTTGCCCATGGCATGACAGGCATCTACCATCTTTTTTATCCTTTTGTTTTCTTTAGCAGAGGGCAAAAGGGTCCTTAGGCCCTCTCCATGTGACATTTTGCTGCCGTGGCCCAAGATTCCACTCCATGCAAAGTGTTGCTACTCCTTTGTCTCTGTTGAGACCGGTTCTGCCTGTTCTATTCAGGACACAGGCCCCTCCCTGTCTCTTGGCTGTACCTCCTTCCAGCCTCTGCTTTGCCTTGCTGGCACTGTTGGGATCTAAGAGTACTTTGTCTCAGTTTATATTGCTAAAACAGTAGTGAGAGCCTGGCCCAGGCCAAAGAAAGAGCCCAAAGACGTCCTCCCTGCCTCCCTTTTCTGGCAAAGCTTCAGAGACCATCTCTCCTTTAGGCACAGTCTTCCCCACTTCCTGGGGTGGGACATGTGCCCCAAGCCAGGAACACCTCCAACCCCTTGCTTGCCCCAAATGCACCCTGTGCCCCACCCGGCCAGCCCCCGGAGGAGAGTCACGAAGGGGTAGAAGAGTGGGCAATGTCATGACAAACCTGCGAGCACACTGCATACCATATCATCTGCTGGCGGTCAGCCTCAGTTTTATCCCACCTTTGCACTGGATTTTTCTAGGAATGGACACTGGTTTTTGATTTCCTTGTACCAAGGGGATTTGAGATACAGAACAGGGGAGGATTCTTCATCTCTCCTGCATTGTCCTGCAGTGTAGGAGGAGACACGATGTAAGGTATCACCTGCGATCTCTCAAACACAAGGTTTTTGGAAGAAATCAGGGCTGACACAAATGCTACTGGTCCAGAAATGGCCTGATTGGGGTAGGACTCTGGCAGAAGTAGCAATTGCTAAATAAAGGCAGTAAAATGACATCTACACATACAGAAATAGATTTGGGAGTTCAGAGCCCTGTGTATTCTCTTTCTAAGATAATTCTAATGAGACTGAAATAACATAGAAGAGGTTTAATTCTCAGGAATCTAATCACATTGCTTTTTTATTATTATTTAAACAATACATCTACTAAAATTCACTCGATGAAAGTTAAACAAGCTCACTAACAACTTAATTTTCATTTGGTAATTCAAGGTCTTTCTGGAGATGTATGAGAAACACAAGAGAAAAGCTCTCTGCCTCCATTAATGTTTTATGTCAGAGTTATAATTTTATTACAGAACTGCTTTGTTTCAGCCTCTGAGAATAGCCTCATAACATCTTAGAGATTGCTATGTAGAGCAGTTTAATTACTATCTGATGGTTAGATCAACAATGGGAAAGCACTGAGCTCTGTTATTCATGAACAAGCCAGAAAAATTAAATCACTCACTGGAAATTGTTCTTTAAATACTTCTTCAATATCAGTGGGAATTAGATTAAAATTCCAAGTAACGCTCACTATCTATTTCTTTAAGATGGCTTTCTGTTTCATTGGTTGTTTAGTTTTTTATCAGTGACAATAGATAGTATTTTCAAAATTACTTTGGAAGTAAGATTCTTACACCTCATTGATAGTAAGGGCCCAAGCTTCCAACACTTCCAAAAGCTATCACTCACTTTTGAAATCTGAGCTGAAATCTAATTTTGTGATCACTTTTGGTGTTTGAATACAAAAGTATCTCTATTCATCTCAGTCATAGCATGCACTCTACTAATAGCTTAATTAATCTAGCATTTTATTTAAACTGGAATGTGCATTTTAAATCAGATGTTCAGAATTTTATTGCTGGAATAATTTAACTGAGGAGAAAATCATATTGTAAATTTATGACACTACAGAAAATGCAGGCTTTTGAAAAAAAAAAAAATACAACCAAACAAATGACACTTTAGATTAATTGCACTGAACTGCAGAAGAGCTGAATTAGTTTCCTTGAAAGTAGCACTGTGACATTTCTCATAAATGGCCCAAAAATTAATTAAACTTTGTCTCCTAGAGGGTAGACCAAACCTTGCTTAGTATGTTTTTAACAGTATGTATGATTCCTTTGAACAGCCCCTTCCTTAGTCCCACACTGCTGAGATTAATGAGCCTAGTTACAGGCAGAGAGAAGAAGGAATCCATTTGTTGTTTTACAATCTGCATTTAGGAGCAAATGAAATCTAATTCAAGTAATAATATAATGGCTTGCCAGCTTTTCTCACATCTTAATGATGTACACTTATAAAATCCACTGTGATGATGACAGGGTTCTTTGGGTAGTTTTTTGAATGGCTAATTTTGTCTTGTGTATTCCAGGGTACAAAACACTGGTCACTAAAATTGTTCAGAAGAGCCTCAGTCCTAGAATTTATGAAGAGCTTAATAGCATTGAAAAGCTTTTCAAAGATAGAATACAAATGAGCACTGAATGCAAAGATAAAATATCAGATAAAAAAACCCCAACAAAACCAAATAAAAGGAAAAGTAAAAGCAGAAAAGAAACCCATCTTGAATATTTCAATCCATTGCATATAAGAAAAGACTGAAAGTTATAGTCAGCCTAATGTGAAGTGACAAACCAAAGGGCAAAAAGATTGACTAATAAACAAGTTGTCAATAAGAAATAATTTTTCTAAACTAGAAATCAGGCATCCAGAAGAAATTTCTGGAATTTACAGATATACTTAGCACCTTTTCTTTCCATGCACTCCACAGTGATTTTACAAATTGCATGTTGAGCATGCTCATATAAGGCACATGGCCCACTCCGGATCACAGATCCACTAAGGTTGGCAAAGACTTCCAAGATCATCGAGTCCAGCCTTTGACCAAACACCACCATGCCAATTAACCATAGCACAAAGGGCTATGTCCAGTCTTTTCTTGAACACTTCCAGGGATGGTGACTCCACCACTTCCCTGGGCAATCCGTTTCTGACCACACTTTCAGTGAAAAAATTCTTCCTGAAATCCAGTGTGAACCTCCCCTTTTGCAGCTTGAGGCCATTTTCTTTTGTCCTGTCACTTGTTGCCTGGGGGAAGAGGCTGTCCTTCACCTGGCTGCAGCCTCCTTTAGGCAGTTGTAAAGAGCAATCAGGTGCCCCCTGAGCCTCATTTTCTCCGGTAGAAACACCTCCATCTCCCTCAGCTGCTCCTCAAATGACTTTGTCTCTTCACCAGGTCCATTGCCCTTCTCTGGAAGGATGCTCCAGCATTCCAGCATCTTTCTTGAAGGGGCCCAAAACCAACCACAGTATTTGAGGAGTGTCCTCACCAGCGCTGACAACAGGGCACAATCAGTGCCCTGGTCCTGCTGATCACATTATTTATATGCTATGCACAGCTACCCCACAAATGTTGGTGGTCCAACATCTACAGTATCTGGGAAAGAGTGCGAATACACAGGAGAACCAGATAAGGTTCAAGCTCCTACAGGTGCTGCTCCAGGAGCGGCCTCTCCTACAAACCTTCAACATGGCAACCCCCTCATGGATAATGAAGGCAACTTGTCAAAGCTGCAAATGAAATGAGAAGCTTTTTTCTTCGCTTGAACAGGTTACAGAGTAGCCTGGGTCTGCCTTCTTTCGAGACAAAAAGAGGGGTCCAGGGGTTTTAACTGAAGCAGGAATACAAGCATTAGGTGGGAAAGATGGGAAATAAAGGTCAAAAACTGGAGACAGAGAGCTGGAAACAGTGGTGCTGAGGGGAAAATGTAAACTTCTGAAAGAGAAGGGAAATTGATAGAGATGACGCTGGGCCAAGATACAACTGACACTCACAGCCCATACAATTCTCGAATCAAGCTGTATTTAAATTGTCACAGGGCTGTAAAGCCTCTCTTCTTTCCCTTCTACTGCTCACTACTTCAGTTTGATCAACTTCACTGCGAGAGAGGCATAGCCTGCAGGTTCAGAGCAGGACTAGCACTATCTATATCAATATCCTTAAAAACGCAGGTGGACATTCAGATTGAAAGCAGGATATTAAGCAAAGTTCTCACCGATGCCTAAGAATGACAAATGAGAGTCTCCCAGAAGGACTTTGCTCAATAATATCCCATGATACAATTTTCATAAATCATTACACATTTTTACAAAAGAGTCAGCAGTTTTAAAAGAACCCCACTGGTCTTTCATCACTGCAGATAATCCACATAATAAAACCAGTATTTTCCAACGTATTATAAATGTACATATTACCCAGCAAGTGGTCCTGTAGAAATTGAAATGGCCCCTTAAAGACCTTTGCAGTTTAACAAAAACCAGCATTTTGCTAGGAAATCTGTCCAAGTTAAGAGAATCATGGACTTAACAACATAGAAAAAAACCCCAAACCTTTACTTAGAAAACAGTTTTAAAATGATTTAGTGTTTGCTGGCCTGTAAGATATGTGGTAAGTTTTTTCCAGACCCTGGGTGATCTGCCCCCTTGATCTTTCAGGTATCTTCTATTAAGAGCCTAGATTAAATTAGCTGCTAAAACACAAGGTTTGTTTTCTATGTCTATTCCTGTAAATTGAATTTGCTCTTTTGCTGTAAAAGGAAAAGTAACTAGGTTAGTAAAAAGAAGGTAGAGACAGTATTAGAAGCTGTACCAATCACAGGAAGATCAGGATTAAAGCACCTAAGGGATGAAAACCATAACATGCTGGTATCATGTCCAAAGGATGTAATTGAAACTGTACTGATGAAACAAATTAAAAAGAACCTTAAAAGTTTATTTGAAGAGTATAGATACAAGAGGGCTTAGGACATGAAGTAGGTCATTCCAGGTCATAATTCTTTTAGAGTTAATTCCTATAATTTTGTTCTACTGTTTCTGCTTACAACACAATTTTTTTAACTTAAACTGTGCCTGCATGCTGCATATCATGCATGTACTACAACTTAAATGACATGCACGAAAAGTAACCGTCCATAAAGAAACAATGGCAGCCCTAGTAACTTTAATAATCACAAGGAAGCTTAATGAAGCAGTCTAACAGCCATATCATTCTACAATAAAGAGAGCTGTACTCCAATACCTTCTGCCAAATGTCCTGGGAAATGGCAATGCTTTGCAACTCTTCAGTGGGGTGATATCGGAAATATGCATATACTCTACAGGGCTGCTGTTACATTCTCCTCAGATGAATGTGCAGCAGCGACATGTGGACTTGAGAATAAATATTTGGATCCTCTCTCTTCAAAGAGAAAGAGAGGAAATAAAGTTTTTTCTGGTAGTTAACTTTGTGTTGCAGAAGGTATTTTGAAGAGACGTTAGAAATGAATGTGAATTGCACCTGAAGGAGATTGGACTCTGAAGGGCAGCAAAGCACTGACATCACAGTTATCCTGGAAAATAATTAGAAAACCAAGTAAGAAATTACAGCTATCTATCAGCTACATATGGTTCTACTCTGCACTACTGAATTTAGCAACACTTACCTTGTTCCTGTTTCCCTTCCTGCAATTGCTGCTGCTCCTGTTGCCATAATGATTTTGCCCTGTTGAAAACAGAAAGGAAAAGCACCCCCTAATCCCCCAAAATCTCCAATATTTTTCTGTCAGTCTTGAATCATCAAATCCTGATTTTGACCATAGTGCTGGGAACCCTTGGACTAGTTCTGAGTGAACATGAGCAGCCCAAAAAACTCATTGTCTTGAAATATGTTTGTGGTTCCCATTAGTGAACCAGAGGCAGGCCAAAAAGACAAAAAGAAAATGGGCACATGCCATCTTTCCACATCAGAATACCTCCCAGTCTTCTTCTGCCACATTCTTCTCAGAATGAACTACTAAAGCCTCAGATCTCAGATCTCTCTTGGACTCAGGGAAGAGGAGGAGGATAGTTCTTCTTGGACTGAAATTTCTGAAGGAAGAAAAATCTTTTTTCCACATTTGCTGTGAGCGAATCGGTCACCAGCAAATCACCACAAAGCCTATTGACATCCATTTCAGGCCAAAAACATGGCAAGAGAAATATAATAAAAACCAATAAGAAATCTAGTTTATTGCTAGACTTCTAGTCATAACTCTAAGCCACCTAAGGCACCAGTAAGCACAGACACAAATTTCACTACTCTCATTCTGATATTTCTCTTCCTTGGATATTCATTTGACATATGATTAGTCATTTTTAAAAAACACCATCATGTTTGTATTTCTTCAGCTTTCTGATCCTGAAACAGAACAGCACATAGAGCTTTCTCAAGTGGGAGAAGCAGAGACCTGGTACTGTATACCAATAACACATCTGGCAATTACTGAACAGGTAACACATTTAGCACTAGTGCATAAGGTTATTTTAAAAATTTTTGATAATTGAACTAATTAGCACAAAGAAGATGAAACATAGCAATCTTTGGAACTGCCTCATTCCTGAGGCTCAGTCACAATGACATATTGGGGTCTCCCATCCAGCAGATTGTGAAGAGGAGACAGGAACAGAGGTGGAACTGAAAGCTGCCTCCTGCTAAGAGGAGGAAATCATTCACCACTCCCATTCCTGGGGGTGGTCCTTGAGTTGAAAGATATTAACTGTCACAACTCCTACAGTGTCTAAATTTGCCAGAAAACGATTAATCTCTTCTTCTTCAATGATGATGGGAAAATGAGAAGCTAATTGTCACCATTTGTTGCAGTAGTCTCAGCACACACTGCTATCAGTTTTTCTACTCCGTTTTCCATTTTGCCACAGCAAATTTGCAGCCAATAGCACATGCCATAAAACACCCCGCCATTGTAGGTTGTCTTTGCATTATTTAGTTTAAAGAACTAAAGTGTGAAAGTGGGATACACAAAGATTTCAGATATAGATGTGATTTTTCTGATGTGCTTTATCATTAGTTTCCTTTTTTGTCTATGTGTACATGAAATGCTCCAGGCTCAGAGAAAATAGAGTAATTTAGTATAATCAAATTTATGTAGGTGTTCGACAAACCCTACAGACATTAAAGCATTAGAATGCTTTAATGGGGGGGGGAACCCTTTAAAAATATCTGATTCAATCTTATTGCCTTGTACAATATATTAGACTCAATTTACTTCCAGTGTTGCATCTTAATAAAAATTATAAAATATAACACTCATTTTTAGGTCAATTAGTCTGCATATTGAAAAACTGCAAGATATCCTTCTATAGTATATTTTACAGCAATTACTGTAATAATTGCCAAAGGATACACACACTGAGCAGAACTGATCTAATCACCACTATGTATGTACAGTGGGTGAGGGCATTTTTGTTTTTACATACAATTTCCAACTTACTTCAAGGTTTGCACAACGCTGTGCTCTGACTTGTGTGTTAGTGATGACACAAAGAGAAATCCAGGCCTTTGGTGCTGACCATGGTCCAGACAGGAAAGCTCCCCTCCAGTTCCAGCAACCTGGTCATTCCTCCTTTCTTTTCATTACTTGATGCTGCTAAGTGCATATGCAACATAAGACCAGAGAAATCTCAAGACAACATCTGGTGTGCTTTCTCAGCCCTGTGCAAGATCAATCATAACTACGTAATTACTGTAAAATATTAGTTAATCTGGTTTTAAAAACCTCAAATGGCAAATGATTATGCTCCCTCTTTATAAATTAACCAGTTCTAGTACTTGGTTGTCCCTACCATCAGCAAGGTGCCTCTTAATTTTGAGCCCATAAACCTCCTCGACTGGATTTTTTTTTTTTTTTTAATCCTAGCCACTGTGAATATGAAGGGAATATACTCTACTTGATTTTTGCAGAAGCCTTTTAGTTATTTCAAGATCACCTTCCAATTTTCTTTTCCCCAAAGAACTTAAATTATTTCAATGTTTTCTGGTTTCAATGTCATATATTCAGGATTTCTAAATCTTCTCACTCAGACCTTCACTGTTTTCCTTCCAGGTTGCCCACATCTTTCTTGAAAGGAAATATCCAACAGGGCACATAAA
Source organism: Phainopepla nitens (assembly GCA_013400175.1). Classification (NCBI taxonomy): domain Eukaryota; kingdom Metazoa; phylum Chordata; class Aves; order Passeriformes; family Bombycillidae; genus Phainopepla; species Phainopepla nitens. The sequence continues at coordinate 12,465 of VXBQ01008413.1, forward strand.
ACTTAACACGAAGCTCTGAGGCATTTCCAATGCTACCTAAAGAGAAAGGTAATTTCTTTTATCCCTGTGTAGGAAGTCCTTTCTTGCCCATTAGTAGCTTTAAACTGACATGCTTTTTCTCAGCTACATAGTAGATAGAGTAGGGAGCAACTACTGGAATAAAAAAATCTTAATTTGAATTATTATGGAGGGAAGTTTTAAGCATTCTTATGCTGCAACACAGACACACAAGACAAGTTACAAGGTTCAGCCAGCATTGCAGATGCAAATTGCAGATGAGAGCAAAACACAGACTGAGTACATCATACTACACAGTAGAACTGACATGTTCAAACTTAGATGGAACATCTCCTATGAAGAAGTGATGCAGTGCAGCAGAAAGCAACCAAGAGCATTCTAAAACAATGAGACGGCCAAACATAGCTTCAAAATCTCAGCTTGACTGTAGTGAAGACAGCTGCAATTTAAGGTCTGTCATGCTGTGACTTTCTATTCTACTCATTTTGCTGATGGAGAGAGAATGCTGTTTTTATAGCACTCAGTTCCTGCTGCAAGACCCAAACCCAGCCAGAAAGAAAATATCAGCCCAGCAGAGAGGGTAGGATCCACACCGATTCACAAGAACTAAAGTTTGTTTGTTCAGATAACCTCTTAATATAGTGGAAAAAGAACCCTCCAGTCAAGGAAACATCACACAACAAATTTCAGGCTTTGTGATGAAGTTAAAAAAAAAAAAAATTAGACGCTGAATGCTGTGAAAACATCTATACTTACCTAGTGCATACCGATGATAACAGTTTATTTCTACCCTTAGGATAATTAATTGCATGTTCAGTTTATACCAAGAAGGAAAATTCTCCTGTGTGTAACTACCTCATTGTCACAAATCTTAGCTAAGTCTTTCAGTTTCTTCAAGGAGAAAGTAAACATCAGGTTTTCTGGGAGCTTGGTCAGAGAAAACTATTCTGAAAAAGTCGGCTTTTTCATCTTGTGGTTGGTGGGTAACCATTGTCAGTCCTTCTGTCATCTGTGCTTTGATCTTGGGAGCAATCTGCATACAAGATGAGAATGAGTGTTGTTAAGAGTCCTTCTGAACAAACAAAAAGAGAAAAGAAAATGGAAAAGACCAAAGCTGCTTTTTTTCCCTCTCTTCTCTATACCTTGCTCTGCAATATAAGCTAGCATGCTGTTCAACCCAGATCAAAGCATTTCACAGGGATATCTCCAACTGAAGAATGGATTTGTCAGAAGAAAAAGAACAATGCATCATTTTTATTGCATATTTTCAGGAGTCCTATAGCCTTTACTGAAGCCAGAAAGAATTGTGTCTGAAGCAACAAGGGAAAGAAGGGACTAAGTTCAAAACAACGAGAGTAAGCCCCTGAATTTAAAATCATTTGATAAAGGATTAATGCAAGTGTTTCATTCTGGGGATTATCTGATGAGTATCTGATGTGAGTAATGCTTTCAGTAGTCATACTTTATTTCATACTTTATAACAGCTCTTCTATTACTTAGATTACAGTTTATTTTGTTATCAGACATGTCCAAACTCCAAGAAGTTTTCATTATGGCTAAGCAAACAAGGGAGACGCTACAGACACCGGGCTGCTATCCTACCCAACTGGAATAAGAAACTCCCTACTCCAGTACAATCCTTCTTTCCCTACTTTCCTCCCTGGTCTTGCAGCTTCCTGCTGATCCCATGGATGGAGAAGCTATGTGCTTCCTTCCACTCTCCTCCTGACGCCACCAAATCACCAGACAAAGTGATCATAATTTCCCTTCAGTCCACCACTTGCAGCCCACTGCAAGGGGGAAAAACTCATTCAAGCTTCATTATGACCACTCTGGGAATAAAGATAGTGACAAAGACTTAGCAAGGCTGGGTCTTTCAGTCTTTAACAGAGAGGAATGTTGTATTAATGTATTACAATTTAATTGATGATGGCATAACATAAATTCAGAATTGAGTTGTTCCTGTGATAATAATTCAAACCTCTCCACAATCACAAACACTTCAAACAATATTTTATTATTTTCTTTGGATGATATATATGATAGGTTTTGGTTTATTTGTCTTTAGCTTAATTATGAACACAACAGTGCTGGGTTAACACTTGGACTTGATGATCCTAGAGGCCCTTTCCAACCTAAATAATTCTAATAATTCTATGATTTGTCCAGCTCTATTTCTGACACTATTCTTTGTACATAAGTTGAATGTTGATATTTGAATCCTGGTTACACTCAGCCAAACAAAAGAGATCAGACTATTGAGAATTATTTCTCAGTGCATTAATATTCGCCAGATTCCCTGAATAAAGAAAATTTATCTGAAGTAATTTATCCCCTCCTGGTCCCCTCTGTGAGATGTTCCAGCGGCACATATGGGTGAGTTCAGCCTTCAAAAACAAAATAAGTTTATTCTTCTGCTTAAGAAAACTCAAATCACAACAGAAATCTCTCCTACTCTTAGGTCTGAGAATGTGACATATATTTAGCAGTTCCCACATGCCTTGTGCTCTAAGTTAGTCAGATTTTTCAGGTATTCTACCCTTTATCTAGAGAACTATTTTCCAAACCAAGGCTGATAATTACTGCAAGTCAATGCTACTTGTTACTCTCTTCATTGTGTTTGCTTTCTATAGAAATCCACATGTATTGAGAACATTTCCCTGTAAAATGTTACACACTCTGGTTTCTTACTCTCAATTCTGTGCCTGGGAAGATCACAGCACTGCATCCAGCTCTGGGATACTCAGCACAGGAAGGATATCTGCCTGTTGGAGCGAGTCCAGAGGAGACACGTGATGATTTGGATGATGAAGTTCCTCTCCTGTGAAGAAAGCCTGAGAGAACTGGATTTGCTCAGTCTGGAAAATAAAAGGCTTCTGGGTGTCCCAGTTGTAGCCTTCCACTACCTGAAAGGAGCCTACAACAAAAGATGGAGTTTTTTACAAGAGCAGGTAATGACAGGACAAGGAGTGACGACTTTAAACTGTGAGTAGATTTAGATGAGATATTAGGAGGAAATTCATTACTGTGGGAGTAGTGAGACATTGAAACAGGTTGCCCAGAGGACTTGTGGATGCTTCATCCCTGAAAGTGTTCAAGGCCAGGTTGGATGGAGCTCTGAGAAACATTGCCTAGTGAGAGGTGTCTCCAGCCATGGCAGAGGGGCTGGAACTAGATGATCTCTACGGTCCTTTCAAACCCAAATATTCTATGATTCTATGATTTCATTTCCTGCTGCAATCTAGTTTAAAGTTTAATTTTACCTTTATTATCAAACATTTAAGAGTCTGAAACAGGGAAAGGAATATGTAAGATTTCTGGACTAAATGTATATTTTCAGAGTTTTTTCATAACTTTCCTTTTGACATCAACCAAAGGACAATGACAGCAACATATTGGCCACACTAAATTGTTCTGAAAAGCTGTATCATACTATTTATTTGGCTGGAACAGAGAGCCTGTGTGCAGCTAGTTACACCATTGTAGAAGATCCTAGTGAAACAATATGACGGCCACTTTGTAATAACATATGTGAAACTAATTCTTCAGGAAAATTCAGGTTTTTCTTTCTACTAGAGTTTAAAGGCCAATAAACTAAAAATCTCTCATTGCTCAGAGCCACACCTCCATTAACTGAAGAGAAATAAAACTTAATGAGGTAGTAAGAGGATCTTCCCAGCTTAAACCCATGAAAATTAACAGCCTGTCAAACATGTGAGGAAGCACCATGTTATGTTAAAAGGAATCATTCTCCCAATTGTATTTTTTAGGCATTTAATTTTATGTCCAAGAGAATGTTTGCTGTTGCTTCTGCAGCTCAGAATGACAGCACAGATGCTGGTAAACCTAACCATCAAATAGCCAACACTATTAACTTCTCTGCCATAAATATCAAGGTTAAAGCCTACAAACCCCTACAGATAACTAATGCACCCAGCACAACATTATCCTGTGGATTGTCTACATGAGAAACTTAGTGGGCGCTTAGCTAGGCTATAAAATAATGCTACACTCCCTGTGTCAGCTCCAAGCATCTCTGTGAGAGGTCGGTTGCTGCATTTTGAAAGCTATCTCACGCTGTGTATTCAAAGAACTATTTGCGTAAGGAAATAAAAGTAACCAACATGTTATAAATTTAACCTTTCCTTGCTGAATGCTGGTTTCTCTTGCAAATAAAACTCCCAGACACACTGAACTAGTATATTCTACTAAGGTAAATATGAGTACAAATGATTAACTTCTACTATTCTGTATTCTGTTTGCCAGGCGTTACTTTGGCAAGCAAGCTTTGCTTTTGAAAGAGTGTCAGCTTCCACAGACATTTTAATGAAAAGGCAAGAGAAGTGAGCAGTGTGCTCTTCTGATTCATACAAAGAAGCAATAACAACTGATCCTGAGATCTGATAGACCACCTCTCAAATATTTTGATCCGGTGTACTTCCAAATATTTTCAACAGCTTAGAAAATGAAGTCTGTGTTTATTGGAAAAATCAGAAATCAAATACTGTACCATGCAGACCTGATAACAATTCTGTGCTTCAATTTTAAGTCTTTATAATGCATAAACAAAGATAAGTCTGTTTTACACAACCTTGCAAGATCCTGGAGCCCACTCTTAGATTTCCGTCAACTTCCCCCAAAAGTAGTAATCCATGGAAGAAATCGGTACTGTGCCCCTCAACACTGAACTGTTTTTATGTGCAACAGGCAATATTTCATTAAATTGGTTTCCTAATATGAAGACTGGAAGTATTTATAACATCTGTCTAGAAGTTCGCAAGTGATGTTAATGGACTAGAGTAGCTATAAACGTCTAAATTTGAAAAATTCAGACTCTTTAGTAAACACAATACTAAAATTGGCTAAAATTACAAGACGTAATTATTCACACCACTTCATAACCACAGCAATACCCCCAAAAGAAACTTGGCAACTTCCCCCCTACATCCACATACTTGCATCAGAGCTAAGAATTTTGTTCATGATGCACAATCAACCTCGCTCTGTTAAAAGCCAACTGTCCTCACTCAGGAGGATAAACTGAATGACAACTTTTAAGACATTCAGTAATTCAGGAACTCAAAAGTTGCAGAGGTAGTGTGTTTAATTTCTGGAATTAGCTAATGCATGAAAAACCAATTGGATATGCTAGATATGCTAGATATGATAATATAGTACATGCAGAACTTATGTCTATAATTTACAACGAAGAACGTTCCTCTTTACTATCCATCTCTTCCTATTCTGTTTCAGGGTGAACTAGAAAAGAAAGAAAACAAAAGAAACCAAAAACTGTCACTGACCAAATTATAATGGCACTTTGTCTACATAACTGCTTCCATTTGTGTGTGAAATAACTTTATATATTTATCACACAAATTACTCAAGTATTATTTTCAATCTGAAAACTTCCACTACTTTTGATCAGAAGCTATCCAAAAATGCCACGGGGTCTTAAGTGCTTTTGCAAATGTAGATACTATCCCTACTGTAATGGTAATCATGCTGAAGAACATTTTTCTGAGCTTTCTTAGCTCTTCTCCCAAGCACATAGTTTCAACAATGTGAAAAGCAATTGAACAATAACAACAACAAAAGTCCCCATTTCAGATCAGCTTGAAATGAAATATTTATATATCAAGTACCACAATAATTTTAAGTAACTTTTAAAAATAGTTAATCTATGAGCCAACACAAATTCAACATGTTTAATTTAAAAATGAAACATTTCAAATTTTCCTCTAGTTGCAGAAAACTAGCTGAAAAAACAGGTCAGAATTTGACAAAAAATAGTAGTCAGTCCTCATTCTCTTCAAAAATAGAGTTTTCAGTTATTTTATAAGTTTCAGGGAGGGGGAATATATGCTGGTTTGTCATTTACAATCAGTATCAATGACAACTTCATGTGAGTAAATGCTGCCAGATTTCAGAGACCGTTGTCAGACTCAACTCCACTTTAACATCAAAAATGAGAGTGAAAACAACATGTCAGTTTTCAGTATTTCAGCTTCCAAATCAGATGGAATAATTTCCCCAGTGTCAAATATCAGGAGGAAAAAGAGCCAAATAGAATAATGTCATTTATTCTTCTGATTAGCCTTGAAATATACAGGAAATCTGGTATCATGTTCTACTTGTAACACTGTTGAAAATACTATACGCTCTTTATTATCTACCATACTATCAAGTTTGTATCCTCTGAAAATTCTACCAGCTATGGTAAAATTCATGTTATCACTGTGATCAAAATTCATTTTTGTTGAGAAAAATAAAACCCAACACTTCTGGAAGAACCAACTCCTAAATTCATCCTCCTCAGCACCTTTTCATCCAAGAACTACCAAAACTTGTAGTTTGGGAACGTGCCAAGCTTCTGACTTTCCTGCCATGCTTGACAGTACAGATCCAGAGACTAAACACATTCAACCCCTGAGGCAGCAGGGAGCAAAAGCACCATCTCCTAGAGGCAAAAACTCAGTGAGATTGTGGATTATATCCATGAGAGTCCAATATGTCTTACTCCACTTTTTCCTCAAGCACAGCAGCCACTCTTTACTTTGGCTGAACATGGCAAGACCTGAATAGGTCTACAAAAAACAATTTGTAAAACTGAACCCTGTTTTTATAAAGCGTGAACTTTGTTCAAGACAGTTCAGAGTTTTAAAAAATGGGATTCCTGCTATAAAACAGAACCAAAGACAGAGCCAGTTAAGCATAACCAAATATTCCTGATAGACGTGAGACGTCTTAACTTTTATTACACTTCACTGTAATTCCATTGTCTGCCCAGATTCCAAGAACTGCTGCTGCTTTCTTCAGTGAATTACTGTTAAAGAACAATTAAAGAACAATGAGATTGAGGGAACTTTAAGCATGTTCACTTATACATGAAATGTAATCAATGTGGCGGTGTGTGTGTGTATATATATATATATATATATATGGTGTATGGTCCTCATCATTCTTTTCATCCTAAAGAAATATATTGTGCATGACCTGCATGACCTAGTGATGTTGAAATGAAAATTAAAGAGGAGCTTCCCTTGAAGATCACCAGTGTTCTGCTGGGTTATATATATATATATATATAAATTTCAGAATTTCAAGCAAATTTACAATGTTCCTTTTAGATTATTATGACATTATTATAATTAAAATTACCATATATCCATGCAATAGCATTAAATATAGTAGTAACTTGATGTCTGTATCATGACTATTCAGTAAGTATTTATGATGCAACTTAATAAGTGATCAGTTACAGTGCAGATAGTCCTAAAGCCATAGGTGAAAGCACTGAGATGAATAACTACTTAGAATTTATCAAATAAAACATTAAGGGATTTGCATAAAGGAATGAATACAGGATTAAATTCATCTGAATTATTCTCCATTGCATTTGTTTGGGTAGTAGTATGCTTGACTTTAAAGTGGAAAACTAAAACCACAAAAAGCTTTGCTAACTTTTATCATGTGCCTTCACAAAACAAAACGCAGGCAAGTAAGGAGTATTGCCCTCTGAAACGACGTCCCCTAAACACAGCTGAGGCAGCAGCATCAGGACAACCCCATCCTACATCTACAAGGACACATTGTTCCTCTCCAAACACCTGCAGGGAGGCAGCCACTCATCAGAGGGCTGTCATGGTCCATTTGAAAATCTTGGATTTACAGGACAGCATACTCTGATGTAAACTTTATTTCCTGAGTTCATTTTAAAAGTACAACAAGCAATCATGACAAACAGGAGCTCAATTCACTTTTACCAGACTAACATATCACATGAATTCAGTCCTTCACCTTGCAGGTCACAAGGTTTCATGACATATAACACTTAATTCAATTTGTGCACCTATAAGGATAAAAAAAGTCATCTAGCCCATGGTGAGTGTGCTCATCCTTCCTCCTACACTAGAGTATGGATGTACTCTGTGTCATAATTGGAAGTATGAAGGCCTCAGAAGTTGTGATGCTACGAGAGTCACTTAAAATTCTTTTGGGGAAAGCTGATATTTTTGATATTCCAGCTTGGAAGTTTGATCTCTACCATTTCCTTCCAGAGGGCAACAAATTCTGACAAAACTGCCAAGCATAGGTGATGGACAGCAATTTGAGGATGATAATGGCTGCAAAATGACCCTTTAGCTCTTTCTGAGCATCTATTGGCACTGCTCCTGCATACTTCATGCCTTAGCTTGAGCTACGTTTGCCAAAATCTAAGTAGGAGTTGAAAAATAGTCACCAGTGTGCAGCCACAGCACCAAGTGGCACCAGGGTGTTCTGAGGGTCCCTGTAACAAGGCTGGGAGCAGGGTGGGGGAAAAGGGAGCACATCTTGGCTGTCTAGCTGATTGTGAGTCAGCTTAGCAGGCAGATTCTCACACTTGGAAAACCAATGCTCAGTTTTGCCAATGCTGTTCAGACCCTTGCCTCAGCTTTTAACCACCCAGAGCGTGTTACTTGCTTTCTCCCACAAACCCCTGCACTCCCCAGCCTCTAGTGAAGAGGGCCAAAGAGCTCTATGCCAAGCCCACTCAACTCGGCACAGGAGCCACCCAATTCCCTGGGCTTAGGATCAAACCTCAGAAAGCTTTCAGCGCACATCAGAGCTCTTTTAAAGTCTGTTGCAGCACCAAGACATGACAAGCAGACAGTGGCTTGGCCAGAGGGGCTGCAGGGCAGAGCAATGTCACCCAGATGCCCTCTGCATGCCCCACTGGTACTTTGGGCCACAGAACTACGAGTTGGAGCAGCCTGTTCACACAGTCTCCCATCTTTGTCCATGAAATAGAAAGAGCTGCACCCTCTCTGTGTCTTCATAACAAAGGACTGAGTCATTCTCTTGCTAAAAACTACAACAAAGGCCATTTTTTTTAATTAAAAAGGGCTAATAAAAAATACCCAGCAACTTAGTGATACTACAGAGTTCATGACCATCTCACAGTTGCTTATTATGTATAGGAAAATAAAAAGTCCTCAAAAAAGAACATTCCTATGCTTAATTCTGATGGTCGTATGCCATATTAAGTTCTTTCAGCTGAGAATGAGTTTACTTTTGAAATGTCTAACTCTACACTGTAAAAAAAAAATCAAATTCAGTAGTAGCAGTCATTTTTTATTGAAATGAAAAATTTAATTTTAACAAGAGACTGTTTGATATTCTTCTTTGTAAGGAAAAGACATATTTCATTTTGGCTGATGAATAACACTTTTTTCAATTCTTTTAAACTGTCAAAATTACAATGACTAGGTAAAAAAAAAAGAGGAAGAAAAAATTAGATAACGACATATGCTTCTGAGGCTAATTTGATACAGGTCAGCAAGATATAACAGCTCCTTCTCTGCAGTAGCAAGCAGGAAAAGATGCTCAATTGAGGGGTCTGCCTTCAGGCAGCAGTGATTTCCGGGCAATGTGCTTTGCAGACCTCCACATGATTCAAGGTTCACCTAAGGTTCAAATACCCAGAGAATGCAGACACTTACAGTAAACCTCACAACCCTCATGACTTAGAAGTCCCTAGCGCCACAGGCTCAAATCTAGGACCAAAGGTTCCTAAATCATTAGGAGTACTTTCACACTCACACTAGGAAACATCTGGAATTTTTGAAACTCCTAGGCTATGTGTTCTGGCACGGGCATTACAGCCCTATTTATACAGTTATACCTTTTAGGCCCATTTGACCCTTTTCCTTGACCTGTCACGTCCTGGGTTTCACAGAACAACAAAGCATCAAGGAGGAGAAATTAGTTGCCCACAAGTTATCACTGAAGCCAATTTCTTTTTAAGAACTTGTGGTTTGGGTTCGTTTCTGTTGTGGGTTTTTTTGTTGTTTTGTGGGGTTTTGTGGGGTTTTTTGGGGGAGGGTTGTTAATTTTGTTTGTTTGGTTGTTTGGGTTTTTTTGGTGATTTTGGTGATTTTTGTTGTATTTTCATTTGGTTTTGAATTGAGGCTGACTTCTGTCATCTAATTAAAGAAAAAAAAAACAAACCAAACTCTAGTACCTCCAAATCTGGAGGTGCTCCTCTCTGGAATTTTTTTTGACTGAGAAAGTATTCTTACAATGTTTGACCAAATTTATTATTTTTCAGTCGCAACAATTTACGGGTCGAAATTATAAATAATATTTAAAGAAATATAACCAAAGTTATCTGCCTCCAAAATTTTTCCACTTCTGTTTGCTTCTAGATTAAAAAGAAAGTAAAAGTCACTGCTTACCTTGTGGCAAGCTCTTTTTGCCTTTCAAAACCTTATCCTCCCCTAGAATCTGATTTAAGTAGGAAACCTCTCTTAATCCAGTCAGGCTACAAGACTTTATTGACAGACATAACCAATAGACATGGTTACTACCCTACTCTTCTTAAGTGGAGAAAATCTTGCCATCTTTTAAAAATTCCATGCATCCTATCATTTAGTGCATATTTTCATAAGAATCTGATTTATTATAGTGAACATAGGAGTCATTTCCTATGTGAAGTTGTGTATTTTCTTTTACCCTAAGACTAACAGCTTATTTTAAGTGTATTATTTAAGAGTATTTCACAATGCATGAGAAACATCATTGAATGGAGGGTTTGGTTTAGCAAGACCAAAGCACACTAATATTTGCCTTTCTACAGAGGAGAAAGTTGCTGCATTTTTGATACACAGACAGGTAGTAATACTTACTGAATCAAATCTGGGAGCCTACTTTTTTTTTAACTGACCATGCAGAGACCTCTAAACAAGACAAGACTAATTACTCCTCTGATCTGTTAACTGGTCCCAGAGTAATACATCTCTTTTCACCAAATGTCTCCTGTAATAACAAAATCTTTTCACAACATCACAAACATCACTGGAAATGGAGACTTACTACAAAATGTATACTACACATTTGAAAAACCTCAGCTTCTGACAAAAATCTAGCCCAATCCATGAATCAATATTTCAAGCATCCACAAAATAATGTGACAAAAGAGGCAAATACAGTTTTGCTACTTGACCTGTTTTAACTCCATGTTTTAAGACATCCCTATATTCAGCAAGTATTGGTCCCAATGGCCCAAAGGGGCTTTGGCTGTTCAGACAGCTCCAGGCTGAACCCTTTCAAGCTTTTCATAACATTACGAGGGTGATGAAACTTCAAGACTTTATTTTCTCCATCAGAAATTCTCAAAATGTAATGCAGATGAATCTCTGCCACCTCAAGAAAAAACTGTTTTGTGAAGCCTTCAGCATTTTTAGCAGGTAAAAAGCCTGTGCAAAAATAAGAACATGCAAATCAGTGCTTTAACAGCTTTAAGCTTTAACAGCTCAGCCAGGCTGCTCAGAGACTGTTTTGGTGGCTATGAATATCCTGTTCAGTTTCTCCCCATATATCCATTTCACAGGCAATCAAACAGCAATGGGGATGTAACATAACAACGAAGAAAGGCAAAAAACATAGCTAGGGTCATAAGACAGGGATGGTTTTACAACATTTTTGATTATGCTGTACTTCTTACTCTGACAGCTGAAGTGCCACAGAGTACACATCTGACTTGTGGGAGACTTGTCTTTGCTTAGTGACTCTGCCCTCTGGAAGTTGAGGAAGGGTGAGAAGTGAAGCAATAGCTTGCTTTGCATCGTTCCCAGGACATAGTGGTTTACTGGTCTTTATTTCCACCTTCCAGCAGCAATGATAAAGCATGCCTCCCAGCAACAAAGGGAGATTTTATCCATAAATTTTCCCATTGCTCCAGAGGTGGCTGCCAGAATGACTACTGTACTTTCACAGAAAGAAGTGGAGAGTACAGGTAAACATCTCTCTTTCCTCAATGAGGTCCTGTAAACACACTTTTTCATATTTACAGGAGGAGAGGCAGGCATAGGTGGAGGATGGGAAAAGATTTCCATGACCTGCCTGGTCTGCCTCAATGCTCTGCACAACTGTTTTGGGAACCTACATCATCAACAATTTTCAACTTCTCTGACTGAGGCATCCACCTCAACAAATACTCTTTGCTCAGGCTCGTCCTGATGAGAATAAGGGAAATTTTATGTCTAGGTTAAGTTTTGAAGGGGAAGAAGATACAACAATTATGAAAAGAGACTGAGAGTATTGTGAAGAATGAAAATGCACAGAGGCAGAGTTCGGAGACAGGGATCTTCACACTCAGCGTCCTTCACTTTCTCCTCTCTCACATGTGGTGGTGGTCCCTAAGGACCTTGCTATGCTACCTGCCATATTAGCTCCACAGCAACCTGCTGAGGTCCTTTGAGATTTTCCCAAGAGAGCAGGGGAAAAGGATGTGTTCTAAGTAACATTAAAAATATAGTAATCACTAACTACAAGGTTTTTGTTTGTTTGTTTAATTCAGGCTTATCTAATGCATAAGTATTTAAAAAGTAATTTCAAGCTCTTGGTGCAAGTCCCTCTCTCCTCACCCTCTTGCTAGAGACTGTAGATGTGTGTTTTACTTGCTTCTCTAGGCTTAATGTCTTCATCTGCAGAAATAATATCAGGATAAGGATGAAGGAAGAGGGAGAAGAAAAAGCACTATTAGGAGCTTAAGAACATCCACCTATAAGACAGGGTCTCTACCAAATTTAGCTGAAGATAGGATCTGGTACATGGCTATGAAAGTAACCTTTTGGTCTCACATAGGACTGATGCTGAAAAAAAATATTAGAGAAGTTGAAAACAGAGTGAGGCATCTGAAATAGCTCCCTTCCTGTACAGCTCTATGTAGACAAGAGACCAGCCTTTTGTGATTGTATAATGACAAAAAAAAAAAAAAAAAAAAAAAAAAAAAAGACTAAATGAAGCAGTTCCATAAGCACCAAAGATGAAACCTGAAACCCTTTAAATTCTTTCAGTCTTTATGAATCTGATGAATCTGGTAACTTTTCTAAAGTTCCTATTACCTAGTTTTACATATAATGAGAAATATTTTCCTTTAAGAGCTAAATTTTAATATACTCACAATATCAGCAGATCCATTATCAAGAAGGTATTAACTGAAGTGTATTAATCACTAAAATATAGAAAGAGAATGTCAGTTACTAGCAATGAAATTATTAAGAACATTATTTGCAGCAAATGCTACTTTTTTATTTTCTGAAGAAAGAACTAACCTGTATTTTAGACTTTAATGAGGAAAGGAATAAATAGCATCCTATCAAAAGAAACATATGCCACTTTCTCTTGAGGAGCATGATTAGCATTCCACAATTCAAAATAAGGGTTATATTGATTCACTTAGGACTTTTTCAGTCCTTATTTATGAAAGGAAGAATAGAGGAATCTTGAAAGGTTTTGTTTTCCTTCCTTCCACCTCCCCTTCTCTCAATGAGCCATCATTATCAGTAAAAAATAGAAAATATTACATTTCGCTGGTTTCTATACTTTTTATAGATATTTTGTTTACTTTCCCATTCATTTGTCAAATGTCATTCACTTAAGTTTCCGGTTTTTTAAACTCACTACAGAGAGGAAACTTTGTGACTTCCACCCTGGACTTGTAACATGTCCACAGAAATAGCAGCTTTTAGGCCCTAACTGTTTCTTCTGTAAATATTTTATATCTTGTAGAGATATTTATGCTAGTATCATAGTGCTCATTAGATATGTTTGTTTTTGAAGGGAAGATACTAACGAAGTGACTCTCACATGCAGTTTTGTCTTTGTTGCTCTCTTTTCCATTGTAATTGAAGACGACAGATGATGAAAACAGTGGAGATTTTTCTACCAAAAGTTTCAGAGAAAGAACATGGCACTTAAAGTCAAAATTTTTGCTAGAACCCCAAACAATATCTTTTTCTGAAGTATCTCATAGTTAGCTTAAGCTCTCTCTTCCCTCCTTGAGTCAGCTGCTTGTCTAAACTCCAGCTCTTGAAGATGTCACTCCTGTGTCATCTTTCTCTGTCTGCAGCAGAAGAACTGCACAAGCAGCGCCTGTCCTACAGAGAGATTCAGGGAAACGAGGATGGTGAATGAAGTACAGTTGCAGGAGGCACAGTAGTTGAATGTAAGAGACCTGGATCTTTAGAAGAAACCTTTCAAGTCAATTTTCCCTTGTCAAATGGGTTTAAAAAGGAAGTGTTGGGATCCAGCTTGAGTGACAGGAGCACTAGCACAATTTGCTTTAGAACATTTGCTGGGGTAGGTCTTGCTGATACACTCCATGCTAGATTTGGGCTAATTTTCCAAAGAGTTGGTGAATTGGAACAAAAACATTACATTTTTTGTTAGCTAATTGCAAGTTGGTACAGCTTTTTTGCCAGAGTTTTACTGCAGTAAGAAAGAAGTCTTCCATTGCTATATACAAAGAAATGAGGCAAACACCTTCATGTTATCTGTTGGCATCAATTGCTGCCTCCATACACGGGTACAGTAACCTTCAACCTCTCTGTTGCACGTGAAGTGAAAAGCTGTGATGTCTGGCAGAAGTTGCCCATGTATTTTCAAGCCCATGGATTTCACACATACAGGTTTCAGAGTTTTCTTTTTAAAATTTCATCCCTCCATTAGCTCTACCTAATTTCCATTAGTTTTAGCAGAAAATGCGTATACACATCTACAAATGAAATGTTTGCCTTCAGTGACTGTCTAACATGAAAACCATTACAATTTACTAAACTTTCACTGTTGGCCTTTGCTTTTGTTAACTTTGCTCTCAGCTATTTTTTTCTATAATAAAATCTATATTATAACAAACCAGGTTTTTTTCTGAACTTCACATTTATTTTAATTATTTTTCCCTTGAAAAAGGTGTATGAAAAGCAAACTACTCTTCATCAAGCAATATTGAATTAAAATTTTTAATTTTAAACATGGCTAATATGAATTTAAAGCAATGGTAGAAATAGACCTTGAAGTAATAAATGTCAAGATTTTTGATGCCTAGATTATAAAATGTTTGATTTTAGGTTTAACAAGTATTAGCTCATACTTGTATAGATTACCAGCAGTTGAAATTACATGTTACAACATCAGGAATGCAATTAATTCTTTCTGAGTATACTATATAATTTTGGATCTTATTATTGCTATTGGAATTTGACAAAACTTCAAGAGACCAGACCAGAATCTCCCAAAATATTTACTCCATTTTCTTCTGTAAAATTAATTTACATTATCTTTGCATCACTTCTCTCAGCCAGTATCTTTACCAGCCTAGATATGTGACAGCACAGCCAGTAAGCCACCTGGTCTTACACTGCTGTATTGGGTGCTACACAGCCCTTTCTTTACACATCCAAGAAAAACAGCAAGCAAGCAGATGTCTTGAAATCTGAGCACAAGAATACTCCAAAATTAGCATGGCTGGTCTCTCTAACATAGATAAAGAGCAAGAAAAACAGACATAAAAGAAAATTTATTCTCATTCTCAGGGCACCATTTTAAGGTCATATGAAGCCTCTTTCATTCACATCCAACATAAAGCCTGTTCTTCATGGTGTAGGAGATCCTGCTCTTCTTAAATCTGGAATAAGGCCCCACTAGCCTACCTGCATGTGCAAAAGAGAAATGCAAAATAACATCAAGAAGCTCTCTGCTCTCTGAATTTATTTATACAGAGGGAGCTGGGAGAGTTAAGAGGAAAGCACTTAGCTTGAAAGATTCATCAGATTAGACATCACTCCTCAGGCACAAACTTAAATCCCATTTAACATGTTGGAAGGAGGCTGGGAGAAGGACAGAAAAGAGGCTTTTAAAGTGGCTGCTCACTTTCAATTTCCTCAGAAAGAGATAAGACAAGGACCACAATAAAGCCTGTCACAACAATTTTGGAAGCTGTAAAGGCTATGTTTTCCTCTCAAACAGCTCCTTTGAGCACTCCATGTTCTCAACAAGGCAATTGAACGACAAAGCCTTTACAGCTTCTGAAATGCTTGTCCCTATTCCCTCTTTACATAGATCAAGGGCAGTAAGAGGGTAATTACTGACTCACAGGCAATACACAGCCCAGCAAAAGCTTGAATATCAGTAGATATGCCATTTTTATGTTCTTAGCCTTTAATTTGATAAAACAAATGGACTGAAGTGGGCTTTTGAAGCCCTTGGCTCCACTCTTTTGTCAAACAGTTATTTTACAGAAGTTAATTTTTTCTCCTTAGCTTCCTTTTTGAATTAGCTACCTAAAATGTCCTATAAGGACCTAATATTGACCTACTTGACCACAGCAGGGTCATTTTTGCTTGGGTATCTCCTTACCGTAATTACATCTACGCTGCCCATTTACTAGGCACTCCTTCACACCTGCAGTGATTCAGAGGCTTTTGCCTTACCAGATCTTCAATTTTCCCCTGGACGCAGTACCCATAGTGCAAAGTGGCTGCTTTGCCTCCTAACCCAGTGCCCGTTCACACTGTTCATCTGCTGGAAAGTGCAGTCTCACCTGCCCTGCAACACCCACGGCGTCCATCTGTTTCTCTCATGACACCACTGCCACAGCACTCTCTGCAGAAGGCCATGCCATTAACTTGATCTAAGTTAATGGCCAAATCCTGCCCCTTCTCCCTCTGTTCCTATTTCTGACAGGGATGTTACAACACCATGAGCAGGTTCAGTTTTTGGAGGGAGATGTGACATGAGCAAGGTTGGTTCTTCAGTTCCAGCTGCAATTTGTGTTACTTTTAAGCGACCATGAAAACGTGGCCTGAGATTTTTTAAGATTTGTGTACAAGATGAATGTGCCATACAAGCACATGCACAGAAATAACAAGTGAGCTTATGGGTAAAGTGACAGGTTTCACAGCTGGTTTGCCTGTGTGGTGATGGCACCACAATTTAGGAGTAACACAGCGCACAGATTATTAGGGCTAATGGCAAACTCAACCCTGCTTAAAATAAAGGCCTAAAAACCCACTCAAGAGCATTCATTTAGTCTTCAGTGTGGGGGGAGGTCCAGGTGCCTACAACTTCCTCAGCACCAGAGCAGTTTGACAGCCAGCCCTGGCAAACTCTTCCACTTTCTCTCAATGTGGGCATCCACATCCATCTGCATCCTCAAACCCAGGATTAGGTGTAGGATAGGGCTCCCTTTTCCATGTGCTTGTCTGATTTCTTCTTTTAAACTACCACATTTGGAAGGTGTCATGACACTTGCAAAAGCACCACTTGTTGCATTTGCCATTTTGTGTAAACAGTGCCCACAAATAAATCCCAGCAGTCAGACAAAATACACTATACTACGTTCTCTGTCTTAACTGACAGCGCTTTAGAAATTTTACTGTTCTTTATATCTAATCTGGGGCGAGGGCATCCAGATAAAAATAATTGAATATTCGACACCTACTTGCAGAAGAAAAAAAAAAAGGAGTCTCTGACTTTAAATTTGCAATTTACAATGCAGAAAAAGTTCAAATGTTAGCAAGTCATCTGAGTGACAAACATATAGAGGTTCAGTTGTGATTCACATCTTTGGATCAAGCCTATATGAGATAACTCAATGTATTGCCTTTTGTGACAGTATGCAGGAAAGTGTGACATTAACAGCAGATTGCAAAAAGAGGCTATAAAAGACTCTTTTGATTACTGAAGTATGACCCCCTACATTTGATGAGATAATCTAAGCTCTTCATACAATTATGTCTGTGATGAAAACACAAGTAAGGCAATTTTGAAGTGATACTGGAAATGCTATTTCAATAAATCACCAATGGGAAGCTGCCCTTTTTAAAGCATTACAAGAAGCTACTTCAAAACCAATCCAAAGCAAACAATAAGCATCAACTGAAAGGCTGAAACATGGAAAACAAAAGAAAGAAAGCTAGAACTACTGGTGCCCTCAGCATATAACTCTGAGTCAAAGCCCCAAGCCATGCAAAATAAACCTCTAGAGAGTGCTGAACTGTTCTTGATATCATTCACTGATGTTAAACATTTGTCCCATTTGTGTGCTAGATAAGTGCTAGTAACTACTTGCCTCACCCAGAAATTAAATGGCTTTTGTTATAAGCACTGGGAAATGCTACAGAAACAGAATAAAGTTTTTCAAATGAGGTGTAGGAGGAGGGGAAGCAGAAGAGAGGAAAAAAATATCTGGGACTAAGTTCTACACCCAAATAACCAAAGAGTAAAATAGAAATTTGGTTAGCTAAGTGAACAACAAAAGGCAAGACACAGAGCAGTGTGGAGATTTGAACAGTAGAAGAGCTGTGTGTACAGAAGATATAAAGAAAACTCCAACCTTTATAAATACAGGAGGATCCTGTCTAGGGTTAAATAGAAGTCAGACATTTCAAAGCACCAGTGGGTTATTAATAACAAGACTTGACTACAAAAGCATTATTAAGCCAAATAATTATGGCTTGAAGACTAGGAACCAAAAGCTGTCCTGGCTTCAACAGACAAGTCTTATACTCCAGGGACTTTCCTGCCTGCTATTAATTCTGTGTGCACTTCTCCAAAGGGAAAGCAGCTGTCCTGACTCCCTGCTGCTGGCACCAGAAAATGGGGCTCTGGGGTCACTTCATCCCCCAGAATGCATCTTCTCAGTTCTCAGGGAGTTCCTGGGACATATCCTGACTCCCCTTGATTCAGCTTCCTAGCTGGAGCTATGGATCGTGCAGAGAATGGAAACACTGCAGGGCTGCTCTCTCCTTGATGCACTAAACTATTGATTCACACTGGAAGGTGTGAATTTCTGGAGTTTTAAATTATGTAAATGTCAGTAATCTGCCTGTAATCGAGCTAGGTGTGACAGAGAGGCCAAGAACATTAGAGAGCAAGGCTGCTAATGCAGCAATTTGGAAAACTGGTACTGCTCACAAATAGTCTGCACATCAGACATCATTATGCAGCATTTTCCTCCTTGGTATATGAATGAAGCCATACATACAGCTACCAGCAGCTGAAAACAAATCAAAGTGGCTAACAGCACATTAACAGAAGCTAAATTTAAAAAAAAATGTGCTTTAGAATGATACACTTATCAGTAATATCAGGAATATGAAACAACTACTAAATAAAGCATTTCTGCAAGGGAAAAACTGAACATTTTGCTGTGGTGCTAGTAGTAGTCAAGACACTTAGGAAAATTATACATTTTAAAACATGCCCACAAGTTCTTATAACTACAATAATTTAACACTTTTTATTCTAATCATTGGGATGATATAGCTATACTTTCAAATACAGTTTTTTCAAAAAGTAAAACCCAAGTGACATTGGGAAGAATTATTCATGCTTCTAGTAAAAATGCAACAATGTGTGTTGCACTCAAAAATATTCCCTACTAAATCCCACTAATACATGCAGTTAAACCACTTTCCATAATACAGCAGTAGCCACAAGGTTTTTGTGTAAAATATTCTTTGAAATAGACTTAGAACTAAAATAGAATCAGGCAATTTACACTAATCACAGAATAATGAGGTTCCCAAGTTGTGCAAGGTGGCAATATGAATAATGAAGAGATGAGGTTTTAAATAAAAACAATAGTATGCTGATATTTAGATAAATATTTTTAACTAAATTTTAAAATTAAAAGCATTTACGTTATTTTAAGCTGGCTTTTTAATAGTAGGCTTTATTGTTTTGTTGGCATTTAATTTTTCATGGCAAAGCTGGAAACAAATTAATTTCCCTCTTATTTTTTCTTTTTTTTAACTGAGACGATTTCTTATATAAAAGTCTGTGATTGAAATTC
Organism: Phainopepla nitens; assembly: GCA_013400175.1. Lineage (NCBI taxonomy): Eukaryota > Metazoa > Chordata > Aves > Passeriformes > Bombycillidae > Phainopepla > Phainopepla nitens. The sequence goes on from VXBQ01008413.1 coordinate 32,101, forward strand.
AGAAGATTGCACTTTGAGTGCAAGCATTTTTATCTATTCTGGGAATTATAGGACGAATATAGCAGAAAAATTATACCAGAAATCAGAATGAAAAAGTGATCAGATTTTTTTTCATCGATACCTATTTAGAAAAATTAACTGAAGCTAGTTTTTATCTTTTAACAAATTTCAGTCTTGTCACGGTTGAATTACATTTTCTCACAGTTATGTTCAATTTCTAAAGACAAAGTAATTTTAAAAGAAATTTATCTTTTAGCATTTCTAAAAGCTTCAGTTAATTTTTGTTCCCTCACATTAAAAAAAAAAAAAAAAAAAACTGGACCAATTTTTCATGTATCTTAATTTTGGTCAAAAATTCTAGTGTTTACCTTGATTGTTCTTACCAAAATGTGCCCAAATGTGCAAGGTTGTTTAAAGAAAACATACTCAGTTGATATTATGACATGTTTGCTGCTTAAAAAGTGGTTTATATAATGTTTTAGGCTGTCACTCCTCCTTTACATAATACTGACTCCAAAAAAGCACTCCAGATTTCATTTTGCAAGTATAACCTGTAGTTTCCTCAGAGAGTATTCATTTTTAAAAGCAGATTTCTTCTGAACTTTTATTTAGCCCAAAAGATTCCTCTGGGGATTTTTATTTTTGTTTAGCAACAAAATTAATTAACAGTTATTTATTGTAGCCCATAGCAAAGATGACTTATTTTCTGTAATTCAAAGCAACGTGAAGTGTTTGGGTACTGGTCCAAATAGGGATCGGCACAGAATTGCAATGCCTCCAGAAAAGACTGCAAGCTGATTCCCCATAGTCTTGCTTCTGCTTTATTCCCCTCGGTTTCCTTGCTGAGCTGTATCTCTGGGGTAGACTGAGGGAACAAACGCCTTAGAGAATTTCTCAGAAAGCCTTATCAAGAAACAATATACAAGGTTAAAAAATAAAAGGCAGTGGAGAAAGAAACTGAAATCAATGCCACAATGCCATAATGACTCGCTATTTTGTAACTCCTCTTAAGTCGCCATTAAAGCCTTTGAGATGCATTTAAAACCACTATAAAAAAAAAAAAAAAATCTTTGAAAGCCTAAAGCCTTTTTTCTGCCCTCCATTTTTGGAGGATGTCAATTCTCAGAAAAAGTGTTCTTGGAACTGAAGCTTGCTGGGAAGGTTTCCTAGACTAGGCTTGCATTGTCCTCATGATAAGAGACAGTAGCACAAGAGCCACAGGTCGAGGTAAGTGTAACCGTGTTGGGGAACCAGTTAGAAACGCTGATGTTCTGCAGGCACATTTCTATGGCCTTCTGTGATAGAGTGATCACATCACTGGACAACTGAAAGGCTCCAAAGATAATTTTTGCGGATTCTGTAAAGCCTTTGGCATAGTCCCTCACAACACAGCCCTTCTCTCTAGATTGGAGAGACATGGATTTGATGGGTGGACTGCTAGATAAATAAGAAATTGGTAGGAGGGTAGTGGTCAATGGCTCAGAATTCTGGTGGACATCAGTGACAAGTGTGTCCCTCAGGGGTCCTTACTGGGATCGGTACAGTTTAATAATTTCCAAAAACACATGGACAAAGGGATTGAGTGCACTCTCAGCAATTTTTCTGCAGATGTGGTGCTGTTGGCACACCTGAGGGACAGGATGTCATCCAGAGAGAGCTGGACAAACTTGAGAAGTTGGCCCATGGGAATCTCATGAGGTTTAGCAAGACCAAATACAAAGTTCTGGATACCTGGGTCAGGACACCAAAAAAATTTGTACACAGAAGATGTTTGAAAAGAAGATGCAATTTACACCAAACTGTTTTTTCTGTTGGAACGCAGAACTCTCAAGCACAAGTTCTGTTTGCACCTCGCCAGCAGTGCGTCACACAACATTTCAAGGCTGAAAGGACATTTTTCAGTCACTGCTGCTTTAGTAAACACAGGACTCTCAACACCTTTTTCTGCTTCCTGTTATTTGAACATTTAGAAACTGCTGCCTTTTATGAGGAGTTTTAAAATTCACTAGCCTGTTTTTTGGCTACTGTAACTATAGCCTCATAAAATGGAAGTTTAAACTATGATTTAAGATGGGAAATAGCTACATTTATATTAATACAGTAATAACTATAAAATAATATAAATATATTTAATGTCATCTGTATATGAAAGCTTGTACGGCCTCTTCCCTTTTATAGCAAGCAAGATGACTACTTGACTCATAACAGTAAAATTACCTTCTTTTGAAGCAGATGTCAACAAACAGCAAATCACATGAGCTAGAGATCACAGGATGCAGTGGTGAGAAAATTATAAAAATGCCTAAGGTGGACTGAAATTAACTGGAAAGAAATCCATGGAATGAAACAGTAAAAGGTTAACTAAGGAAAAAGGGGAGGGAAAATTTTCTCAAGATATGAATGTGTTGCAGAGAATGAAATCTTCTGCTCTTGTTTTCTCTGTGACCCAAGTAGTCAAATCTTCCAAATTCACTTGGAAAATTTCAACCCTACAGCCATGAAAATGTGCAAGGCTGGTTTGAGGCTTTCTATTATGCAGTTATTCAATCCAATGCTTGTTTTCTTCAAAGTATCACTTAGAAGCAATTACTAAGTTTGGTTTTGGAAGCATTCTCTGCTACAGAGGAGAAAACAATGCAGTTTTCTGGGTGTATTTCAAACACCATCTGATTTAATTTTTCTTATACACCACTTCAGAAGTTCACAAGGAGTTGACCCCTTTCCTTGTAGATCAGTACTAACAAACAATTCTCCACATTTTCTGCTCTAAGAATTAAATTTTAAAAACCCCTAATAACATAACAGGAAACCCAGGTAGGCAGCAAAAAGTCTCGGAGGCAGAAGCGGGTCTGAAATTTAAAGTGTCATGGAGTAGTTATTCAAACTCTGACATGGAAAATCATGCAGCACCACCTTGTGAACTTCTCCTAAAAAGACTCTGATAGGGATTGATGCAGTTGGCAGCACAGACTTAGAGCATGACTAGGAAAATGAGTGAAGGCTTTGAAGATTGGATTCAGAATGCATATTCCAGATGAAAGCATCTTTTAAAAATAGTAAAAAAATATTCAAGTAGTAAAATAATGCAGGAAATAATGCAGGGATTGATGAACATCAGAAAAGTTACCTATAAGTATATTGAACAGGCAAACAAATATGAGTGTTATCAAAGTCATTCGCTATGGTATATGCCAGTAGTTCTTCTAAATAATAGCCAGAGCTTTGAAACTTCTGTATTTCTGCCATCCTGGGAATAGGGCACCCCTACAGCAGTAGAGCCACTGACAGCATCAACAGCCAGCTCAGAATGAAATGACAAAACCTTTCTGACAGCTTTTGCTACCTCAGTCCAAGAGCAAATACATCTGTTTTGGAGACAATAAAAAAACCAAATGTACAGCCCCTGCACCCCTCACAAACAAACAGAGAACACCATAACTAAAATGTTTTTACAGAAGAGGAAGCCTTCACTCTTCAATCAAAACTCCACTTATAGAAAAGGTATCACCAGAGAAGAAAACACTGGCAACAGCTGCAGCTATTCATCTATTACCTATAAGAAGGGTTCATCTATTACCTATAAGAAAATCAGTGGGCCAAAAATACGGATTGAAAACTTCCATATCTTCTCTGACCTTTTTACGACCAGGAAGCCTTGCTCTTTACTCTCCTCACCAAAAATCATGACAGAGTAAGTGAAACACTTACTCTGGGAAAAAAAAATTCATTTGATTTCCCCACATACATGTGACAACAAACTTTGAAGATTCTTATTAAGAAAAAAAAAAACAAAACCCTGAGACAACAAGGATACTTTGGTTCCCTCTTAAAAAAAACCAAATCTGCTATTTTTTCCTCTTTTCCCTTTATATATTTTTTTTCAGTGTTCCAGTCTGATTTTGCAATGTTACTTTAAAAAAGGTAAGTGGTCATAATTGCACATTATATGCCAGGGAAAATTTTAGCAATGTTTTGTAAAAGGACAGTGTACTTCAATACTCCTTATCTTTGCAGAAATAGTATGTCTCTCATAGCCTAGAACTACATTTTCCTTGTCTCCCATGGCAAATTATAGTTCACAGTTAATTCCTCAAGTAACTGTCTTCCAGCATTTTATTTTTATTTCAGTAAAACCCACTCTTGTGTCCCCTTTGACTCCCTGTCCAAGTGCTGCAATACTTTCTATTTTTCGTAAATTGTAACTTTTCATGACATATAACAACAAATCCTTTACTAAAGGCAGCACGAGTTGCATCATCTCAGTTCCTTTGCCAGCAAAATAGGGGTTTTTCTACTAAACAAAAGAAAGACAACAGGCCAAGAGTTGTGCTGAACTCCTGCTCTTTTTTATTCTGTTCTTTATGTCTTTAATTACCGTTATGTTTATAATTTGCTTTTAATCTTTGTGAGCTACGGAGGTCAGATTAAGAGGCCCGTAGATAATGAGAAATGACATTGTCACCTGTCACAGTGTACCTTGGAGCAAGGGATGTATTTAGAAGTCATCAGACATAGAGGGTGCTGTTGCACTGAACATCCAGCAGTGATCTTTGTGCAGCTCTGAAATCAAGCGTCTTTTTACTGGGTCTTATAGCTAAAACTCAGGATATTTACTGTCATTTACTAAATTAAAAAAAAAATACTAAAAAAAAATCAGTCATTTAAAAAAAAAGTTCACTTTTTTTCTTTTAAAAGTGAAGATGGCATCTTCATGGTTTTAGTAGTAAATAATTTTCTGGTTTACAAGCCTGCAAAGAAACCATTCATTTCAATGCCTGATACCAGATATAAGTTTTAAGCACAATAGGATTTATAAGATAAACTCATGTTGTAACAGTCTAACATGGAGAGTTTTTGTTGGTCTCTTTTTTAACCATGAAGCATCAAGAACAAATTTGTCATTTTCTGTTTTTCTTGTGGAAGTCAGTGTTATAAATATTTTCCTCAAAGCAGGGAAAAGTGTCAGGTTAACACATGGGTGACTTAAAGGAAGAAAATACTTTTTAAATAATTGTCAATTTATATTTTGTATAATTTTTTCTATGTAGAGAGTCTTATTTTAACTTGAAGATTTCAATAGGCACTTTATTACTTTCAGGCTGTCTTGCTCAGGTTTCTGATATAGTCCTTCACTATCAGTATCTGACTAAAGTGATAAAAAGTGAGTTCATCAGCCTCTGTGAGCAAAAGACTTCTCTCTTTTTGTACACAGTAAGTTGAAGATAGTTTAAAAGGTCCAAGCACCTGTGCAATATTTAGAAGCCTCGGATTTTGGAAACTTTTTTCTCCAAGGCAGGAGAGAAGAAGGAAGTTGTAGGTTTCCCTTGCATCTCTATCACCTGCCCAAGTAACTTGGTTGTGAAGAAGAATTTGAAATATACAGCTGGTATATCCTTAAGGCTAAAAACAGGGTAGAGAATCAAAACCTCATTTGAAAACATATCCTTTGCTATTTCCACTCGTAATTATTTTTGGGTTGGCTTTATGACAGTCAGGTAGGAACAGGTGCTGTCTGAACACTAGACTGGCAGGACTGAAAATCCAAACTTCATATTATTAATGGATTTAATTCTTTTTTTCTTCAAGAACAAAAGATTCTGTCTCATATATAAACATTCTCTTTTCTTATTTCCCCAAAGAAAAAAAGATGTTGACATCCCCTGAATAATGACAGCTTGTTCTTTATGATATGTTACAAATTTTATCTGATCCTAGTTAGGTGTTGCACATTTGCAGCACATATATGAGTCCAAAAGAGAAAGGTAAGGACTCTGCACTATAATGCTCACAGCTCCTCTCTCAGGAGCTTGTAGTGCAATGATGAGAGCACTGAGAACATTATGGCTGGATAAATTGTCACCCCACTGGGCTATGTTGATTTGCCCCCTTGGTAGAGATTTTACCAGAAAGATATGCACTTGTGCATTGTGGTTTGGTTTTATTTGTTTGTTTGGTCGGTTGTTTTGTTTTGTTGTTGTTGTTGTAGGGGTTTGGCTGGCTGATTGATTTTTTTTTAAAAGTTAAGTAAATGCTACATAAAAACCAGATCAAAACCACTTTTTAAACTGGCAGTTTTATATTCTTTTCTGTCTGTACTGGTGTAGATATAAAGAAAAAACAGAGAGCCCTGACTAACCGATGGTAAGAAAAATTGATATATATTGCATATCAGCTAAAACAGTCCCTGGGGAACCATTGTTGCCATATTTTCTGAGAGGAAACAGGAACAGAGCTTGCCTACCACAAATTTAGATCACAAGCTCTGTGGGACATGAACTTCACCTGTTTGAGTGTCCATCCCCTTGCATCACATGTCTCAATAATGACAGAAATCCTTTTCAAGCCACACTGTAAAAAATGAGTTAATACAGGAGATTCAGTTCAGTGGATTCAGGACCAGCACAGTCACAATACACTTACAGTGCCTAAACTGGCACAATGTCAAAACCCAACATCAAATTTTGAAAGCATAAAAACCTTGATTGTTTAATTGGACCAGCATGATCACTGTGGTAAAAGAAAAAGAAAAGGAAATGTATGGCAAATCCAACTTCACCACTGGAGTCAGACAGATTATGAGATTTTGAAGTATGTATTTTGATGTCTGGTTGCTGGGAATAAGGGAAAGTTAAAGATGATTCAGCTTCAGAGAACTAGTTGATTATATGGGGTTAGCTGAAGTCATGAGCTGTAAGATCTGAAAACTGAGGTTTGTCCATCAATGTAAAGGACCAATTTTAAGCATAATAAAAGAACCCAAATGGCTGTACAGATGACAACTCAGTAATCATTTGTAACTGGAGAACAGCAGTTCAACACACTGAGATGAGCATTTACAAGCTTACAGGCACTTTACTTGCAATAAGCTGACTCACGAGCACCGATGCGTTCTCATATAAACGAAATTGGAAAACAAATGCCAGGCTAATTAAAGGTCCTCTGAAGTTCAGCCAAAGGCTTTGAATCATGGCAGAGCTGTTATCCTGCAGGTGTTCCTGTGAAAAAACTGTAGGCTCCAAGTAGCTCCATTTCTAACTATCTCTTTTACCAATACATAACTTTAATACAGACAATTGTCTGAGAGCAAGTCAGTCCAAGTGGAATACACTTTTGGAGCCCAGTCCGACCTATGCTGGAGAGCTAGTGAGCTGGACCACATGATCAGCTTGTCTCTTACTCTATGGCAAGACAGGTCTGCTTTTTCCATCTGAGCTGGGACAACAGCAAGCCTTGCTTGACATTCTGTTCCCATTTCAAGAATTCTCCCAGACTGTCAGTCTCTCCCTAACCTTTTGTCTGATCATTGCCTTTTGACCCTGGCTTTGGTGAATAGTCAGGTTTTCACTGATGTGTCTGATGTCCTGTTTTGTCTGAAGTGGTAGACCTTGCAGCACTTCAGTGTTCTGTTGAATTTCTTTAGTGCCTTCTGACTGATCTACCTGCATTGCACACAGCCGGCAATCATATCCCAGTTCCCTGAGATATGATCAGTTTCCTTTCATAGTTCTATTGTCTTTTACTTTATTTCAATACAATTTTGCATATTTATGCCAGCTATAGTTGTGGAATGAAATCAAAGCACAAATATAACTATCACCTGTGACAAAATGTTTTAAACTACTAATAAAAATCTACAAAGAAGAAACACTAAAAAAGGGTTTTCCCTACTCCCTGACTCCTACATTCTGGGATTTGACAAGGAAAAGAATGGTGGTTGGTCTTTCTATGCTCATGAGAAACTGCAAAGGTAGGACATTTGGAATAATTTCGTGGAGAGTTTTGCTGTGTTATTACATTGCTGTGGTAAAAAAAAAACCAAAAAAACAACAGCCCTAATTTGAAGTCCATCTTCTACTTGTCTTCCCAGCTCTTTGAAATGTATTATATAGTATTTCTGACCAAACAATTCCCGTAACTCAAAGAAACACTTCAGTAGTAGTTTGTGAAATTGAAATGGGAGGTCATATTTAATCACTAGACTCTAAAAATAAGGAAAAATGTGAATCAATTATTTAAACAGAAAAGGAGACACATAGCATTTTAGACGACACTCACATAGTACACAAAAGGACTGCCACATTGCTAAAACTAGAACATTTGCCACTGTAAAATACAGGTATTTCCAAAAAATAGGGTGGATAAGCATGAGAACAGATTGTGGCTGAGCTTTACCATAAATCCTTTTATTCAAAGAGAGTGGCTTTTTAAGACATAGGCTGTACATAGCATTGTGAGAAGGTAATCAGCCCAAAATGGAGGGAAGCTTTATACTGGCTACATAAAGATAGGAGACTTTAAAGGTTTATTATAAGTTGTCAAATTTTCTGAAATATTTTATAAAAATCACCAGCTATAACCGGAAAGAACTCACTACGCCAGCTTAGAAATAGCAGACTGTTTCCTCAGCCCTTATCCCCTGCAGCAAGAGAAGAGTTTGAGATCAGTGTTCTAACAAAATGCAAGAGAACATTTTATTAAAAAAACAAACAAACAAAAAAAAACCCCACCAAAACCTAAACCAACCAAACAAAAATAACAAGAAAGAAAGACACTAAAAAAAAAATTTAAAAACTTCCTACTTGTTTGCAGAAGGGAAAAAGCATAGAGAGGGGCTATTTTTCTCTGAGATAGCATCACCATGAGCTTGTGCTGAGAGCACATCAGAGCCCACAGGAATAGATTGCTTGCCCTTACAGAGGGCTATGACTGCTACTGCTTCTCCCAAGAACTGCGGTTCACTTGCCAGAGCGTCCATATTTAATACACCAGCAAACCCAGAAGTGTTCCTTGACTTAGCATAGCATGTTTGACTTAGCACAGAATTTCAGCAGCTGTAAAATGTGATACTTTTGTTTCCCATCAGAGAAGGGCAGCTCAGCAAAGGTACCTGGAAATAATCCCCTGTGTTAAATGCCTTCCAGCAGCTATAAGTATTCTTTACCTGTATAACCTTTATCTGAACAGGCAAGCAAAGTAAATATAATTCCCCAGGTTAAACCCTACAGTAATTTTTATTCTGGGTGCAGAAGCTGGTTTGGATAAAAGAAAGAGAGGAGAAATATCAAAGGAAAAAAGGAACAGGAAACCAAGGATAAGAGGAAAGCCTGCAACCCATACATAGGAAAAAAACCCCCAAAAAAACACAAACCAAAAAGACAGTCCTGACTTCAAAACTGATACCAACAGCTTGATATCACCAGTAACAGACACCAGCTGATGCAAGGATGGCTCTGTCACTCAGAACTCCTCATCTTTCTTCCTAGCAATCTAGGATGGGGAGGAGTGGTTTGCTAGAGAGAAGGAATATCAGGAAGATTACTGTGCTAGTGGTGTCCTGATACTGCTTTATGGAACAGCTAGCTCCTTGTGAACCTGGATGAACACACAGCTGGTGGCAGTAACCCAGGTGGAGTCCCTACCTGGGGGAAGAATCAACTTAGTGGGAGCCTTTGCAGTCATGGTCACCACATCACCCGAGGCCCGTGTGCTTGTCTCAGCCCGGAAGCAGATTCTGCTGAGAAGGAAGAGGAAGGCCCAAGAAGACCATCAAACTCCATGGTGCTTTCAGCTGGTCTTTCTCCACACATTTGTATCAGGGCAGCCCTTACTACTGTTTTTCAGTTGAGAACTGAAACAGCAGCTACCAAGCAGCCCTAAGTACTGCTCTTGGCATTGCCTGGTAATTGGTAAATTGGCTGAAGCTGTTAAATGTGTAAATAAGGCTGTCATTGTACCACACTCGCAGAGGAAGCTGCAACCACTTGAGTTTTTAGATTTGCCTGCTGCCTGCTTCCATGCCTTGCCCTATTCTCAGGTTGCTCTTGCTTCTCCCAGAAAGAATCAGAGCAAACAAACAGCGAAACCCTACAACTGTTGTTGATGAGACAACACACAACATTTATTAGGTCACACAGTCTTTGGCACTGTCTGGCCTTTTAATGCAAACACCTTGTTTTGAGAAAATTCAGCACTGTGTGTTGTCATCCTTCTTCCCTCCCTTCTTCCCTCTGACACTAGAGAAATTATCTTCTAGCAGTACAAATTTTATTTTCTGTCTGCAAGAGAGCCCTCTTACTATGCTTATATTCACAAACAAGCAGAAAGTGAGCTTGCCATATATGAAGCAGTTCATTTCACCAGCAGTGATCACAAAAGGCAGGGAAGGCACCTCAGTGAGTCTCTCTCATTACAGCCATCAGATAAACAGGTACTGCATGGGCTCACCGTAGGAGACACAGCACAGCACACAGATAGTTATGGAAATGAAACACCTGGCAAAGGTTTCAACTTGCTGTCAGCTCTGGCAAGAAAAAGCATAAGTACAATTAGATTTTCAGTGGCACAGGCTAGCTACATCTCAAGCTACCATACTCCTCAAGCAGAAAGGGCATAGGGTTATAACAATGTCAACACTCAGTAGGGTGTGAAGTGCAAAGCTGTGTTTTTAATGATCAGGTAGGAGCAGGGGATGGATATGCAATTCTTGTATATTATCATATGCTCATGACATCTTTCCAGTGTGCTGGAGAAATATTTACAGCAGAATTATCTCACATGTTTTCTATGAAACGAAATGTGCCACTAAGTACTGGCAAGTATTCTCTGCAATTTCAAAGGATCCGGTGAGAGATCTCGTCAGAGACACAGGGGGAATGGGCTTTCTTTAGTCAGAAGTCATCAGGATTGTCTTATTCCTTCTGCAGACCTGATTTCACCACAGGGCTACCCCCCCAGGCCACTGCCAGGGTGCAGGATGCTTTGCTGAGGTGCACTATGGCTCGGGATGTGATTTTCTGTTTGCTGCAGAAGCTGCAGACTGGTGGGAAGCCAGCTGTACCCACATCTTCTGTCTGAAAAGGTGTTTGCTCACCAGCCAAGAGTCCCACACCCCAGGTCCCATTGCTGCAGGTCTGGCTTCTTTCAAGTGGAACCGAGTGGAGAAGGAGAGCATGGAATGTGTCAACCTCTCTTTCTGGCTGTCAGTCTTCAAGTCTATATAGCTGTGCTATCCAGTATATTTCATTAGAGCACTATGTGGCAAGTAACTTTTATTTTGTATCTGATGTGAAACAGACACTACAGTCTTCATATGAATGGAAAAGGATGCCAATTTCTTTTCTTTAGAAATGTCACAAAAGCCTCTATTACTTTCATATCATGGATAGACTAGTACAGGTTTTTAAACCATTTTCATTGGATTCTACACTGTCAAAAACCAAGGCGTAGTCACACTTTTTCCTAAGTATTTGAAGAGCTAGTTTTGATTGAGATAAGAATTCACAGAAGTGAATTTTTGCCACTTAACTCAAAACATGCATAATAAGAAGCAAGACTAAATTGCTTGCAAAACCAAAGAAATGCATCTAATAGAAAAACTGCATAAAGCCTAAGATTTAACTTCTCTGTCCTAGACCATTCACGCCACCACAAAGTGTAAAGCAAGCATGCTTTTGGTGTATTTCTCTTCAAAAGTCTTTTTAAAATTTGGTGGAAATGCAATTTCCTTATTATGTATTTTCTCAGTGTCATTTTCTCTAGGCAACAGAGAAAGGTGGAGAAATTATGAACAAAGTGATTTGACTGCTGGCAAAGAGCTCTTACAGAGAAAATTTATTAAATTGTTCTCCTAAAGTTTCTCAAAGAGAAACCAAAAAGCAATTTTAAGTATTCATTACCTAATTCTACAGTAAGATAATGCAAAAGAATTTAGAATACTAAAAATTTTAAGTCTTTCAGTGAAGTGTAGAAATACAAGGGATAAATAGACTTCAATAACACTAAAATGAGTTTTCAGTGAAGCTGATGAATAATTTTCTTAAAGGACTAATCAAACAGTGTAATAACAAGAGCAGCAGATCTGCCGTCACTTGGTATATCTATATCAAATGATATGCCTTTTTTGGAAGCCATTTAGCTAAACAAGTTGTTTTGCTGAGTAAATTACAGTTAGGACCCAAAATGCTCTGGAAGGTAGTACCTATTGTCTCTTTTTGTATGAAATAAACTCACAGACCAAACATCTCAGACTCTACTGATTTTATTTCTTCTTGTGTGACTGAGTTATGGGGGTACATACTGAACTAAGCAGGTTCCTGTGTTCTGGCTCTTAGCAAACAGCTCAGAGACAAAACTCTCTCTCTTACACAAGACAGCCTTTGTGTCTGTCAGAAACATGCTGAAATTTTTCCAGCTACGGCGAGCTCCAGCCTGTTCCTTGAGGATAACTCCCTACCTGTGGAACCAAAGGGACAGACCAAGTATTCAAGTATTTAATTATAAACATAAAATCCATTCATGCAGAACAAAGGAGTCAAATGGCAATTAGTCTTCCCAGGGTCCAAACTTCTGGGTTCCACACTAACGTTAACTTTGAGCCAGTAATCCCTTTCAAGTTTAAATTAATACTCAGAGGGATATGGACCTGTCAACAGTCCTACTTTATTTAGAAGGAATCAAATGTGTCTTCCAGCTTGTGGTCGCTAGGAAGTTTTATTGCTTGTCTTACTCTGGACTTTTACCACTGGGGATGTAACATAGGTTAGAGAAGGACAGAAGTATCCTGTTAAATTTATCATGAAATTACTTCAGATTAAAAATTTCTATGACACTGAAGGTTTCTTTTTCTGTGAAGAAAAGCAAAATAAAAATATTTTCAAAAGAATTTTCCAGAAAATCAGAGAAGGGTCTCCTTTAGCTAAGGTCATGTGAAGCTGTATGGTTATACAGTAGCTATGGACTTTTTGCATGCATGGCTACATTGATTTCAGCAAGATGATGAAAACTCAATGAATAAATTGTCTTTATATTTACACACCTTTTTTATTTGCTATAACCACCAATTCATGTGAATCCTTATGAAATTCACAGGAATCCTTATGAATGACAAAAATGAGGACATCCTAGGTGTCAGAAACTACCTTCTCTAGGCAGATATCTTAGTTTCTCCTCAAAAAATTGAATGCATCACACTAAGACTTTCACAGATGCTCATTTACAGTTCTAATGAGAAAAAGAAAGCAGTGAGGAGACAGCCACACTCCACACTATAGCTAAAGCTCAACTGTAGGGAACATCCCCACCACTCCATTCCAGTTTCTGGCTGGTTTCCCCCCCACCTCCAGACCTACTATGTGAATAATTTTTCTTAATGATGTGGGTCAGCCCAAATATGTTTGTTATTTTCTCTGGGTGTGGAAGCAGGGTTCCGTGCCCAGCAGAATATGTTTTTTATTGCTGGTCCTGCCTGTGCAGAAGCAAAGACAGAGCTATTTACAGCTACACATTCTTTTCTGGCAATATCTGAGTCTCTTTCAATATTATCGTGTTGTTAAAGCTCACCAAGAGTTTTTACTCAGTGCAAGTGCTGTAGTATGGCTGGTAGAAATGGCAAATTGGCCTAAAGTTCCTGAATTATTGCTTTTATTAATGTGGGCATGTATAAACAATTTCAAAACCCAGACAAAAAGGAGAGTCTCCTTTTAACTCAGTAAATCGAAATTAGACATTGAAGAGTCAGAGCTGACTCCTTATGTTTTCTAGATGTTTCCCTTCCTCCCATCAATCCAGTATTTTAATTTTTTCCATCTCAGTTTGGGGAAAATAAGAGTCTTTGCAGATGTTGAAAACAATTTTGGGGTGGAAATCTTAGATACTTAAACAGCTCTTGCAACAGGAATTATTTTGCCATGTGCTCCATGGTCCAACACCAGGTTTGAAAGGGTGTTTATTTTGCGTGCCACTTGCACCTAAATGAAAGAGAAAGCAGAAATCTGATTCCAATGAGATCAAAGTTCATAAAACTGGGAACATTCATTCTGCAGAAAAGATGGCCATGATATTAGTGCAGAAGTATATAAAAGAAGTGGTAAGTATATGAAAGAGGTGGTTAGCTACAGATTATGTCCCCTGCAATTAGTCACTGCAGGCAGAACAAAGCCATGAAGTGAAGTTCCTGCAGTTACTGCTGAAGTTAAACATTAGGCAGGGAACTGTACCTATTGAAAAACAATGGGGTTGCCAAGTCTAATTGCAGACTTGCCATAATTGAAGATATTTTAGGCTGGGTCAGACATCCAAAGGTAGATGACGAATAAGGAAATCAACATCCCTTCTCCACCACTTACATACAAAAGAGCAAGAAAGAACAAATCATCTGTTTGCCACTTAAGAATTTCAGAGTCAAGGGGAGACATATAGGAAAAAAAATTTTTCCCCAAGATGAAAAAAAACTCCCAGACAAACAACAAATCCCTCCCAATCCACTTGTATAAGTAAATTGCTTTCCTAGAGCAACAAGGATGAGAGAGAAAACAGAAATGAGACATTACTCATTTCTGACAAGTTGTCATAGTTTAGGAACAGCACTCCCCGATTTCATGCTCTCACTGAGATCCTCCAAACCACGTGCTGCTCACTCGCTCCTCACTGCACACAGGGCTGAGAACACAGGAACAGACAGGGCAGCATCTGTGCCTCTGCCTCATCCTCTGAACACACAGCAGGGTCCTGTAAGCCAGGACTTGCTATAGTGGCAAAGATCCCACCAGCTCTGAGACCTTCTCAGAACTGGGGGGTAAATAGTGACCGAGACCTGCACAGTTAGCTTTTAGCCACTCTACATTTTGTGCAGGTTGCTGGGAGCAGCACCTCATAGGCTCATAATTTGATAGCTCTCAGTAATATGAGTTCAGTCTAGTATTCATTATCATCAGGTAAAAATGTCTTTTGTTATGTTTAGGAGCAGAGGAAGTGAAAGAGTCCTGGATCACTGAATGATATCCTGTAACATCTTTCCACTGTTTCAGGTACACCTTTTCATCAGCTTATCAAGTTCCATTGTGAGTTTAATAGCGGGGTTTTGTGAGTTTGGGTTTTTTCCTGTTCTAAACAGTTTGTTTAAAACCATGATGCTTCTGTTTCCCAGTCTTAACCTATCAGTTGACTTTTTATAGCAATTTGTTTGTATGGAACATTGTCCTTCAATTTAGTTATAACCTGATGTTTAATCCATTTATTTTCACAATCATATCTCTTTTTAGCTCTAAAAGCTAAAAGACTAAGACAAAGCACTCTAACTTTTCCTAAAAAATGGGCTCATTGTTTCTCAAATTCCTTCTCACAGTTGAATAAAAAGGTTCTTTACAAATGATGCAACAGTTGAGCTGTTTATATTGATGTCAATTACTTCTTTTCTACCAGAAATACTTCTTTTCATGTATTTGAGGACTATACTGGCATTTTCCATGTCTGTGCTATTTGGCCAATGTGTCATGAAGGCCATACACCCAGATATTTTCAAATTCAGATGCTTATAGCTGAGTTCTTCACAGTTTATAAAGAGGTTTCCTTCACAAACAACTAACCTCTTCTGAGCAAGTTTTCAGCCGAGTCCACTCCTTCTGTATCAGTACCTCAGTACTCTCACATATAGATCATACTTCTTTGGCATCAGCACATGCCTTGGTCACCACTTTGGACCAGAACAATATGCACCCTTTATGTCATGTGCTTGAAAGACAACTGATTCACACTATCTCTATGCAACAGAGATGAACTCTTTCCTCAGTAGTCCAGATTCCTCCATGTTTTGTCTCTTCCCTTGGTTTCTGTCAAAAATTGATTTGGAATTCTATCTCCCTGATCACATCTATATCCTAATTAGATGTGGACCTATCACTAGTACTCTGAGAGTTTTTAAAGAAAAAGTCTGGCAAAACTATGCTTGCATCTTCATTTCCATAACTGTAAGTGTTCTGTATACTAACACCAAACAAGAGTTTTGTTACTCTGTTCTACCCTCTTCTACTCTATTCTAGCCCTCTCCTACTTTGAAATGGACCTCTCATAGTCTACCTGTGAAAATAAATTTGTGGTGATTAGATCAGGTTTCTATTCATCTACTGAAAACCAAATGATAATTTACTCTTAAAGGGCAGGTCTAGACATGCACACATCTTCAGCAAAGTCCTAGGCTTGTCAGTCCTTGATAGAACAACTATACAGACAGGTGTTTTTCCAGAGATGATAGTTAGAAATCTTCTGAGGAGAGCTGTAGAGTTCAGGGACATCATCTCTGCAGAGAGAATGAAACGGGGAAAATTTACCAACAAAAACAGTGGCAGGAGGGCAGAAGTGAATTTCAGGAGGTTCAAGGTAGAGATGTCAAGAACACACGATCTCTCTGGGATTCAAATGTCAGTGCATGTTCTTTCAGCCATTAATCAGAAATATCAGCAATTTTTCTTGTCTTCTTCATGATTTCTGCTGGTCTGGAGATCCTCCACATCAAAGGCATTCTAAATATATAAAAATATTAAATAAGCCCAACACAGCAGCATGCACCCATCAGTCCCAGTTTTGTGGGCACGAATCACAGATATGTCATCTCTGATACCTTGATAAAAAAGTCAAATCAATAGACTGTATTAATTAACCCCATGTCACCACACACACGAGAAAAACACACCCTGTCATAGGCTTCACAGCCCACTAAGCTGCAAAACAAAGCCAATGGAAAATGTTTGTCACTTGCTGTCATTTGTTCAAGCAAATCCCCCAAATTAAAATGCTTGTAGTGCTTATGAATGAAGAAGGCTCACTGGAAACTGGTGGATTTACTGAAGGACAATCAAAATATGAGCAACAAAAAACTCAGTACCCACAAGGAATCTGTTCTATTTTACACTGTAGGAGAAAGAGGAAAAAAGAAAATATGGACACCTGAGGTTTGTCACCCTGAAAACAATCAAAACGGTGAATCTTGGCAAGGTAAACCAATTTTCTCTCCCCTCCCCTTCCTGATCCTGAAAATATATGAAACTTACTTTCTATCTGCTTAGACTTAACTGGACTTGTGCGATTAAAAAAAAGAGGCGGGGTTTTTCAGTTTTTTTTAATGCTCTGTATTTTAAAAGCTACTTTACCTGTTGCAGGGAAGTGAGAGAAGATATACTAATTCATAAATAATTCTCTGCTTTGTCCACTTCTAGCACAGAAGATGTTTGGATGCAAGACGTTTTCTGGATTCCTGATCAGCACATATCCAATTCACTTTCTCTGTCACTCTGGCACAGGATGTAAATTAAATTTGAGTAGATGGGTAGTGACTCAAGATTACTGTTTTTGAATTTCATCACAGATTTCCAAGTGCCAGCTCATACAATGTAATCACACTTGATTTGATTCTGGGTATGTTCAACTGCATTGTGCAATAACCTTTGGGTTTATTTATAAAATGATATTTCTACTGCAGCTTATTACAGTACACAGACTGCAATAAACTCCTTGTTACAAAACAATATCAGTCTGCAAAGAATTTTCTCAAATCTGACATGGATAAAACCTTCCTTTTACTTCTGTAGATATGTTTCAACCAGCCCAGGGTACCATGATGAACAGGCCTTTCCAGTGAGACACTCCAGAGCTTAAGTTTTGTACAGAGATAGTAGTGGAAACAGTCGCAGTATTAATAAAATATTGCTCACAATCATGAGAACCTTTATCCATGTAGACTAATACAAGCTGTAGTCCATGAGTGTTGTACATCACACTGCAAAGCAACAGTGCTGAGACAGTGCAGAGGTAGGATCTGTCGCTCTACAAATGGGCTATAGGACTTCTGCAAAAGTTTAATATTAAAAAAAAAAATGTTGAAAACTCATGGAAAAGTACTGCTGCATCAACCAGTGTTTCAAAAAGTATCCAAGTGTCAGAGAACATGGAAAATGAGTTTTTGTTGGAAATATATTTTACAAAAAACCAAATACCTGAGATCATAAAACCAAATTCAGAACAAATGGAAACAAGACTGTACTGTTCATAGAAAAAATACAGGATGACAGGGGTTTCAAAAGCAGAACAACTTCAAGAGTCAATAAACCTGTATTTGTTTAGCCTCTCACAGGGACTGATTGCAAAGAAACATGTATTTTATTGTCACATAGTGTAGCTGGCAATTAAAGGCTCACTACAGAAACACACAATACCTGAAACTTCAACACCTGTGCAAGCTGAGAAGCTAGATACTATTGGTAGCTACTGGACTTTGGTTTTCAAAAACATGGAATTTGACTCCTCTGAAAAAATACCCTTCAATTTATGGCATTCGGTAGCAATTCCCATAATATAGACTCATCTGCTATGACCGTGCTGTCTCACTCCCAAACCGTATTTGAGTGATACAGCGAGGTACCTCTGACAGGAAATAAATTGTACAGATATTAACTAAACAACAAAGTTTCCTCCATAAAATCACCTGAACATAGAGTTTTATGACCTTTGTATAGAATGTACAATTCAATATTTTGCTTAGTTCGTATCAGTGTCAGCTAAAACATGAGGAGAAAAAACCTGCTAGGCAGTGATGACTGAATAGGAACCTAGGCTTGGAAATGCTGTTAGAAATGTGCAGACTCTATGTGGAGTTTCAATAAACATAAACCCAACAGGTTCAGTCAGAAGTACAAACTAATTAAGCTACAATGATTGTAACATACATGCAGTATCACAATTTGAATCACAAATTCTTGAGAGATGTTAATGCTGCAGAGAAAGGTGTGTGCCTGCCTGAGAGAAGCAAGGTGGCTGAAAGTGATGGGACCAGTCTTGACTTTACATGAACCTCACCTCTGAAAGAAACATTCACTGAAGTACTAAGAGTGGCCTAAGATCAGCATATCAAGTTTTATCAAGTGTCAAAAACTCTCCTGGCAGTTCCAGCAGCACCCATGAGAGATGAAAGAATATCAGAGATCTTACTCACTGCTTCATCACAGAGCTCCAATATGACAAAAATTGTTAGGAATTAAGTTCAGTCAAACAAGACGGTCACCATAAAATTGTGCATGGTAACAGAAACTCTTCAGGAACATTCAAATGAAGTAAGATACATAAAAGGTAAGGAATTGAATCTGAAAATCAGAAGCAATCCAAAAAGAATGCAATTTGAGTCTTTTCTAACCTCTCACGTTGACATGTCTGTGGCTGGCGCGGCCCTCTGGAGCCCGGCTAGCTCTGCCCGCACACCATGGTCCGGCAGCACCACACCAAGTGTGGGGAACTGTTCTGATGGATGCAATGTCAGAAATGAACCCCAGAGCTTTGGCTCTATGAAGGAGCCATCAGTCAAGGGAGAAGCAAACAAAAGAGAAGAGGCCCAAATGTTCTTGAGTTCCAACACCATCCACTGAGATGGAGGTAGGAGAACAAAAGAGCCCCAAGCACAGCTGGGCAGGGGGTTTTATATGACTCAAAATTGAGGGGCGGGTGCAACACATAAACCAATGGGATCTCTCAAGGGGCAGGGTAAGGGAGGAGTGAGGGGGTTGACATAATCAGTTGGTGACCAATGGGGATAAGTGGAGGAGAAAAGGGGTCACATGGGCCAATGGGACATCCTAGATTAGGGGATTTCCAAAGGGGAGTGTACGTCAGGGATTGGCCCATGTGGGGATTGGCAGGGAAAGGGCTAGAACAAGGGGAGGAGATACTTTGAGGGACAGGTGTTTGGGGTGCTTATATACATGGCAGAAAGTATTGGGGTAGAAGCTACGGCAGAGAACAGGAGCAAACATGCAGAGACTAAGAATAAACAAGGGCTGCAACATGTGTGGGGTGGAGAGTCATGGGGAAGATCCTGAATCGAGCAATAAAATAAAAATTAGAAAAAAAAAGTTCCAAAATACAGTCCAAATCATAAATATTAACTTGCTTTGTACTGCAGGAAGGATTTTTAAGCCAATCAGACATATGTTACAGAAGAATAAGACCTCACCTTCTAAAGGTCAAGAAGAAGTGGAGGAAATAACTGAGTCAATGACTTTACTCATCAGGATTTCAGACTAACAACACAATCAAAATGTTCTGGGAAAGGAAAGCCCAAGAGCATGGAATGACTGGCTGATTATTATTCCAGGTTTATATACTTAATGAAACTCTATTTTTTTACTATTAGTTGTTCCTGGGAGAAATCTGGAGGTCACTACACCTTCAAACCGCACTGCTGTGTTGTGCAGAGGCTCGGGGTGCACCTTGGCAGTCGGCACAGCCGAGGCAGGGAGCAGCCCAGGGAGTGACTGCAGAGCTGCTCCTTAGTGCAGCACAGCTCCCACCAGAGCTGCTCTCTGCCTCAGCAGTGATAGCAGACATGAAGAACATTTTCACTGGTGCTATTTGGTTTGTAGCATTACTGCTAGCTTTCTCTTTCAATTTCTTACATTAAAACACAAATTTGGGTAGTAACTAGGAAACTTCATAATTATTATTTTTGTTTTTTTCTCCTTTAATTCCATGGTCCCACAATCACATCTCCCACTTGAGTCAATGACTTAAAGCTTGACTTTGCAACAATAAATTTCTTCTAAAAGCTTTCAAAGCTTCCACAACCTTGGACATACAAATTAATTCTGCTTTTCTTGTCCCAAAATAAATAGTTCCAAGTGGCTTCACCAAAAAGAAAAAAAATATTTTCTACCATTTTGCTCTTTGTCACATCTGTGTGTCCCAACAGCACCTCTCCCTGCTCTTAGTAAGATGACCTGTATGTCCTAAAGGCCACTGGAGCAACAAAATAACTGAGAAGTTTGCACAGCAAACAACAAGCTGATTTGGCATCTTACAATATAGGTCCTGTCCTTGTTTCTTCTCCCCTTCTTCATTGGTGAAGTTCCACTTCACAAAGTCCCCTAGGAGGAAATTTAAAAAACACTACCTACAATAGAAAAAAATTTGTTTGCATTTTGTGTGTGCTGCATAGGGTTCCATTACTTTGGATATTAAGCAGCTGCATTCATTCTATTTACTAATGACAGGATGATGTATCCTAAGCCTATAAAATAGGCAAGATGGAAAATAAAAGATACTGTTAAGAAGGTTTTTATCTATATTTAATTCTAAAAGCTTACTAATGCATATGAAGAAAACAACTATTTAACTCTCTACTTCAAAGTAAATTACAGAAAAATATGATGAAACAGAACAAAGACACACTGTGAGTAATTTTTCTACAAAGCCAGACCTAATCAATATGACATTTTGTTTGTGCTGTGGGAAATAAAAAGCCTATGGAAGAGACATGAGTGCATAGAAGGACCACAGATGAGACAGAATTAAGCTCAATTCTTTGGAATAAACTGAGAGAAACACAAACAGTGCTCTTACAGTCAGAGACAAAAAAACATTTCCCAGGAATCCCTGTTAGATCCTGACCTTCCACTAGAACAAACCAGCACATTTCTGTGCTGGAGAGACCATATCACGATTATATGAAGCAAAACATAATGTTCAAGCTTTTTTTAAAATAAGATGCTTCTACCCAGTAATCATAGAATGGCCTGGATTGGAAGGGACCTTAAGGATGATCTTGTTCCAACCCTCCTGCCCGTGGCATGAGCACCCTCCACTAGACCAAGTTGCTCCAGGCCTTGTCCAACCTGGCCTTGGACATTTCCAGGGAAGGGGCATGCAAAAGTTCTCTGAGAAACCTGTTCCTCTGCTTCACCACCCCCATAGTAAAAGATTTCTTCCTAATATCTAACCTAAACCTGCCCTCTTTATTCCCCCTGTCCTGTCACTACATGCTCTTGTAAAAAGCCCCACTCCATCTTTCTTGAGGGCTCCCTTCAGGTACAGGAAGGCTGCAATTAAGTCGCTGTTAAGCCTTCCGTTCTCCAGGCTGAGCAAACTTAACTCCCTCAGCCTTTCCTCATATTCCACTCAGGTCAATAGCCTGTCTAGGTATTTTCATGCAGAAAATACCTTGTGGTGATCAGGGGCAGCCAGCCTGACCCGCCAGCTCTTGTGGGGCTTCAAGCAGAGCACTATATGGAAGGCACCCCAAAACCTTAGTTACATACCTACGCTGGTCTGCAAGAAGGGGGTGATTTTGTGGACTGTATTGATTTCCAATCTGTTACAAAATTTACCTTAATTTCTCTTTAAATTAAAAAAGAAGACCTCTAAAAGGAAATGCTTTGTAAATATCCTTTGTTTTGAGTTCTCATTACAATGAAAAATACAAGACCTCTTTATTGCATAAAACCAAAAGAAAAAGATTTCTGTACCGATTTTTTAATTTGGCAGGCCAAGCTGAGATTTTGAACATAGAGCTTACTCTGAGAGAATGCAGCAGCGGAATGAACCAAATAGAGTAAAGAGCCATAAATTCAAACCACTGAAGCCCATGATAAACTGACAGGCAGTTCTATGAATTTAAAAATAATGCATATTTAGTTAAAGGATGCAATTAACTGGTTAGGGTTCTATCTCCTCATGAAACACATACGTCTCATTTTGACATGTTAAAAACTCGGGGTTTTTAATAACATATTAAAATTATTGGCAGCTTGAATAATTTGTCTGTCAAATTCTATTATTCTTTTATGCAAGAGTAATTGCAGAATTTATAGTAGGCCAGAATGTTTGGTTGTCTCTGGCTAGAGTCCATACATTCTGATCAGCTCTGATGATCCTTCATACATAATTCCCAACAGCGGACTTCATGAATCTAAATATGTATTTTTATGGAAAAACAGGTGTTTTAATGTGTAAATGACAAATTGCTGTGATTTTACCTGACAGGCAGAAAAAATTATTCCAGGAAATTTTTTCATTTAAATCCACCTTTCTTTTTCTGCACACAGACTTGTGAAACCTGATAATATAATAGAATTAGGCCACATTGTTTGAAATGGTGTTACAGAAGCTATTACCATGAAAGGATGCTCTTCATAAGAGAGAAAAGCTGATTAATATTTCAAATGTACTTGCATGGAGACACCAATTTCTTGGTTTTATTTAAGAAGCTATGTAATGTCTCTATAGCCATCATTTTTATTCTTTCAGTAATCCATCATGTTCCTGGCAGGGAGACTTCCCATCCTGTTTAAGAGAATAAATACAATATATGTCTGAAAAGACATTAATAAAAGGGCAAGACCAACCTTGAGGTATCTGCAAAAGCCTGACTGTGGTTTTAGCTACTGTGGAAAGATGACGACAAAAAAAAGTTTGGAGTTGATCCTTATCTGCTGAGGATAAGCCATGCATGTCAACAAATGTGCCACTTCCAGACCCTTACCACATCAAGATGATTTTCTGCTGGAAAGGCAGACAGGCAATCTGTGCTTCCTTTTAACCAATTGTGTAGGGTTAAAAAGCTTGGATATACACACAGATGGATGCTATAGATGGCCAAGAGCCATGAGGGAGGAGCTTATGACTCTTGAGAGTCGATTTAGCACATTCAAGGACAGCCAGAGGTCACAGTCACTGGAACATGCTGCTGCATTGTTGGTTCCCAATTTACATTTTATGATCATCTGTGGCTGAAATGACACTTCACGCTTCATAAGGTCTGAAAGAAGAAAATTAAATGCTACATCTCTGCAGTCAGGCAGGGCTGAGACAAGCAGGGCCCTAGACTTGCAGAGTCCAGAGAAGTGATTTGCAGTCAGCAGGCACCCAGGTGCCCATGGACTCAGGATGGAAGATCATAGCAGCAGTGCCCTGGGATGGGACATTGTGACAAATAAGAGAGAGATTGGCTGGAGAGGGAGATTTTAAAGTAGCAGCTCTGCAGTTTCATCTACAGGAAAAAATTAGTCAAAAGGACATGATGTACTCAGAGCTATAATGCAGGGGAAGTGGTAACTCTGGAGGGAAGAAGGATTTTTGTCTTCTTTTTTATTGCATCCAGGACCAGCCAAACAAAAGGCCTCATTCAGAGAAAGGCAACAGAATACAATTTAATGATAATCTCTCTCTTTTTTCATTACAAGCTAAGTCAGGGTGCCATGCACTTTGAAATACATCACCTTTATTTACACCAAGCAATCCAGGTCAATTGCCATTCTGTGTCACAACTACTTTTGCATGTGGTTCTTCCACAGTGACTCATAGCAGAATATTTATTTCTTCCACACCTTGTATTTTAATAATTCCTGCTCTCAACTCAGAAACATTAGGAGGTTAGGGAGAGGCAGTGTCTGGAGGTATTAATTTTATAGTAAATATTTATTTCTACAGGTTTAATCCATTGTGTGGGATTTTCAGTTTTGCCTTGGATGTGATGTGTCGTCTCCTCACCTTGATTATTTCTGGGTTTAGTTTTCATAGTTTCCATCCTAGACATGTTTCTGATGCTGGACTGGGCTGAAAAAGGGAGGGATAAAATTGACCATTTTGGCCAAGAATGCCTGCATAGAAAAAAACACGTTAGATATCCATCAGTGAGGTGCTGCAAGAAAAGTCTTTGGTTTCTAGTATTTTTGCTTAGTTGGCTGTAGTATGCAGAAGTGTACCTAGTAGTAAATCTCACTGGACCAAACAAACCATGAGAATTCTGATCACATCTCCTCACTGCTCCTGTGCAGTGCTGGTAGGTATGTTGGAAATCTGGCTGTAAAGCCGTTTTATCAGGCTCCCAAGGGCACTACTGCCTTTTGGAAATCCTCAGGAAAGTAGTTGGGGTTGATTATTATCCACCCTTTTACAAGCAGAAATAAAAAAGATCAGAGTACAGAATAACAGTTTTGATCTATTGACAAATTAGAGACAACAATTATTCCGAGATTCTTGAATCTACAGCCACAAAAATGTTTACTATAAGACAAGGTTTATTAACCATTCATCACAAAGGTTGGACTCAATGATCTTGAAGGTCTTTTCCTATCTTAATGATTCTATGATAAGGACTTTACATGTCAGATTCAATCTCATGCCTGCTTCTTGTTGAGATGAGGGAGGCCATCTGGACCTCTGCCAAGATGTTTCATTCTCCCATGCCAATTTTGCATCTCAAGTCATGGGTGGGAGCTGGCATTCAGTAACAGAATATACAAAATACTACTGGGAGCCACCATGCCATACCTCTTTTTGGCTTTTCTTTTTTTTTTTTTTTTTTCATTCATGAACTCTTACATATCCTTACCCACAATTTAATAGAAAATTTTAGGCAAGTTTTACAGAAAAAAATTCTGAGAGAAACAATAATTGCTGTATTAGAATAAAGACCATTTACACAGCAGCAGCTGCTCCAGTAATGAAGACCATCTACTCATAGATAGAGGGGAGCGCCAAATTTGTTGCTCTGATATAAGGAAGGAGCATGCCATAGACAAACAAGAGCCAGGAGCTCTACTGACAGGAAAAGAACATAGCAAGTGGGACAGGAATGGCCCTAGAAGTCCTGTGACAAGAAAAGCTGTCTCACCCCACTGACCCCACTTCCCAGTCTGAGAGAGATGATGCAGAAGAGGCAGAGATTGCTTTAGCAGATGCATGAGTGGAGCTGTCAAAGCTTTTAACGCAATACTCACTCTCACACAAATTGAAGAGAGACATGCATAGTGGTGCCAGAAGTATGATCAATGAGCCTAAAATGAGAAATTTCAGCACTAGAGAAAAGCAGGAAGCACAAGCATACACAAAGCACCAACACGGAAACTGAAACCAAAGCTCCAATTAACCCCTCTTCTGTCCCCAGTCTCAAAAAACTATGCTATTTTGGAATTCCAGATTAATCGATATATTAATAGTTGAGTGTAATGGTTTCAAGTAAAAGAGAGCTAAAATACTGCACCAGAAATCCAAACAGATGGAGGTGTTTGTTAAGGGTACTCATGATTCCCATCTGTCTCCACAAAGTGTGCTCAACCTTTTTCTTCAGAGTCTCTCCACAGTCATTTGCCGGTCCTCTTCCTTCTCTCTTACGGTCTGTGTTATTAGCATTTCAGAAATACTAATGTTCACAAAAACTCCTGTCTTGACATAGTTTCTGGGTGTTTTTCTTGCCATTTGATCAGTGGAAATGAAGCTTGATTAAAGTACTGGTCTCTTTTCATGAATGTAGAGGCAAACAGGAAAATTAAATTGTCTTCAGTTTTCCATAAAAGTGTGTAAGTACTTAGTTTAAATATTAGTCTTAATCTTTCACTGAAAGATGTTCTGGTGTCTAGATAAACTTCCTCTGAAACTGCTGTCTCCAATAGTGAATATATCCTTACTTCAGGCTGTTGGAACCAAGACTTGATGCCGCCAAAATCCTGGTCACAGCTGGAGGACAGATTTCTGAGGAAATTCATACGTGTCACAGGGGGTCTCAGAGCAAATACCTCTGTGTCCAGAGAGGTATCAGTGCAAAAGTTTCCCACGGGACCAACCAGCTACTGTATTTTTCCCAAATGGAGCTTTGCCAAGGTATGCTGTTTCAATCCCATATGAAGTAGCCTTAAACACAGCTCTGTGCTAATGTGTTGTGGCTGACATTTTCAAATACCACTGTCCCATTCACAGAATGCAGAGATGCTCTACTATTTGACTATTATGCTTTGCTGCTCCTCTTTTTATTCTTTTTCCCTCTGGTCTAAAGCATGAGCATGAACTATATAGTATCTGTCTAGAAAGTAGTGCTATTACTTTTCTACCGATTAATAACTAATCCCACCTCCCTTTTTGGTGCTCAGACAAATTCTATATAAAGCCAGGTCAATGGTGAGAAATGGCACAAATATTCTGGCTTGCCATTTAGCACATAATTTAGCACATATTTTTGGGGTGGACATTAACACATTCAGCAGGACAGAGATACAGTTTTTGGCGATGCAGACGTTTGTTTGCCAAGTGGCAGTGACGTTCAGAAAGACAATACAGAATTATAAATTCATTTGGATTGGAAAATACCCCTATGATTATCAAGTCCATCTGTTAGCCTAACACGGCCAAATCTACTACTAAACCATGTCCCTAAGGGCCATATCTACCCATCTTTGAAATATCTCCAGAGATGGTGACTCCACCATTTCCCTGGACAGCCTGTTTCAATAATTGACAAATCTTTCCCTAAAGAAATTGTTCCCAATATTCAATCTAAACCTCCCCTGGTGCAACAAGAGGACATTTCCTCTCATGCTGTAACTTGCTACTTGGGAGAAAAGGCTGTTCTCCACCTTGCTGTCCCCTCCTTTTAAGTAGTTGTAGAGAGTCTCCCTTCAGTCTCCTTTTCTCCAGACTGGTCAGCCCCACCTGCATCAGCTACTGCTCATCAGACTTGTACTCCAGACCCTTCACTAGCTTTGTTGCCATTCTCTGGACTCACTCCAGGCCCTCAATGTCCCTCTTGTAGCAAGGGGCCCAGAACTGGACACAAGGTTTGAGGGACATCCTCACCAGTGCTGAATACAGGGGGATGGTCACTGCACTGGTGGCCACACAATCAGAAAAGACTTACTTTCTGGTCCAAATGAAAAAACAAACAAAAATTACCAGAGTAATTTCACTCCCATTTGTCACCTCTGGGAAGTTTTACTGTGTACAGAGTTTGCATTCTGATTCTTCTGCTCCTTCACTGAATATAGAATAATCTCAATTAAATTTTGCTCATTTGAAAGCTGAGGAAGCTCAGGATGTGTTCAGCAGGTACTTAAATTTCTTGGCTTTTAGACTTCAGCAGATCTTTAGGGGATGAACACAGTAGGGGACTATATCCTGCTTTCTTTACGGTACCTGGCCTCTAATGCAAAATACCAGCCACAAAGGTCACATTCTTTGACGCCATACACAGCTCACTGGGAAACACAGGACATGTAAAAAAGCATCCCAAATGTCCTTCAGGTTTAGCAGATAACAATGTAGGCTTCCATACAGACACAGCATGTCTGAATTCTTACTCCCTTACGAAACCCTCTGACAGAATTTATAATTTCTGTTTTATGATATAGCCAGAGGCTGGGGCTCTCACTGACTTTTTTTTTAGAACACAGCTGCATTTTAGAAGATCAGTTTTGAATTCAGACAAATAGTGGGCATTGCAGCACATGCCAGTGACACCTGTCAGAAACTTCCAGGGGAATTGACTATAGAGGGAGCCTGAGACAAAGTAGTGAAGTCAGACTGGCATTTCTAGATAACATCTGCAATGATTTGTCTGAAAATGGGATCAATTACCCTCCAGAGGCACTTTTTTCCTATCTGTTTGAAAAGGGAATAGCAGATAAGTAATTTAGTCTACACACCCTTCTTTTAAAAGGCTTGAGTTAAGACAACTGAATCTCCATAGATAGTCATCAACTTTGCTCACTGTGCAGCTGCCCTCTGGTTTACTTTTTCATGTTCAAAGATTGTAACAAATAGTCGAGCAGACAGCCCAAAAAGCAATAGACAAATCTGCTTCTTTTAATGCAAAGTATTCTTAGAAACTTTTAAGATAGATAATTATTAAGATAGTGGAAGTTTATTTAAAGATTTCCCTTGATCTCAGTTTTTTACCTAGAAATTTGAGGCAACTGTGCCCGTGCAGCCCATGGAGGTCCATGGTGTTCAGATATCCACTGCCTTTCCACTGGACAGTCCCACCTTGGAGCAGGGGAATGGTTTGAGGAGTCCTCCCACTAAGGAGGAAGGAGCAGTGGAGACAGTGTGTGAGGAACTGACCACAAACCTCATTCCCTCATCCCCTGCACCACTGTGGGGGAGGATGTAGAGAAATTGTGATTTCAACTGTGAAAAGTTAATTCTGGGAAGGAAGTAGAGGTGTGGAGAAGATGTTTTTAATGTTTGCTATTTGATTGGCAGTAAATTATACTCATTTCCCTGAGTCGAGTCTCTTTAGCACATGATGGTAATTGGTGGGTGATCTCTTCCTCTACTTAGCTCAGGAGACTTCGTTTATATTTTCTCTCCCCTGTCCAGCTGAGGAGGGGAGTGATAGAGTGGATCTGGTGGGCATCTGGTGGCCATATGGTGGTCAAACCACCACAGTATTAATTAATTTCCCATAGTTTTTTGATCTTTAAAATGTTTCTCCAATGTATTAATGAGATTTTTCAGCATTTTCTCTTCAAACATCTCGTCCTCTCCCAGCCCCTCCAACCAGACCTCTGCTTAACACCCCAGTCTTCAATTGTCAGTCACTTTGCTACATGCTGTTCTTTTTTTTCAGAAATAACTGAAATAATAAATCTCCTTAGAGTGGAAAGAAGAACTTTTTCGTATGCAGGGAAGCTTTGGAGAACACGCATCAAACTTAGAGCAGCTGTCCAGACTGTCTGCAGATTTGAGAACCAGCAGCGACACTCACTTGAAAGATAACTTAAAAAGACTTTTGGAAATCATAGACAGGGAAACTTTGATAAGAGAGGAGGATCAAGATAATAATAAGTAGGATGAACTCTGGGTAGAATGATCTGATGAGATTGCCAGGCAAAAAGCAAAAAGAGAGGAAAAAAACCGCTAAAAGTGCTTCAGTGAAATTCTGAATTTGGATTAGGAAGATTAAACCTTCTTCAACTTAAAATCCTCCAAAAGCATGTCAAACGTCATTACACCATCTTGATTGTTCCTTTGTGCAAGTAATACGAACAATATCCAGTTCTTCTATTAGTAAATTTTATTTCAAACATAAAGCAAATGCCAAATATCTGCAATATGTTAGTGAACCTGTAGCAAGCTTAAAAAAAATTAATTAACACCCAAACAAACAGGTCTCAGAAATCCCAGCTGCATGTAGATAGACTTTGGTATCTTGTCCTGAGCTCTAGCAACACACCTGAGCTTTCCTACCTGAGTAACACAAAAAAGTTATTGTTGCCATTAGAACGAAATAGTATTTGGGGCTGTATTTCACTTACCTAGAGTTATATCCACTTTCAGGGTACAATTTAAAGATTTTGAATCCTCATTATCACTTTGGTTTAAAGATCTCAGATTATTCAGTTTCCAATAAGCAAAAATTTACTTATAAGAGACAATTGTCTAGGACATAAGTGTCTTATTGTTCCCCAGTGTTGCTGCTAAAGGGTCATTCTGGTTCACATTTAACTGCAGTTTAGTGGTACTGCAGACCTTTGTTTTGAAAACCAGAGATCTGGGGATCCATTTTGCTGCACTTACACCAGGCCATGTCATCTCTGCATGTTTCCACCTCTGCCATGGCTTAGCCTAAGAAGATACACTTAGAATCATCATAAATTGGCTAGCAAAGCCAGGAGAGTTCATTCAATGGCAACACAGGAAAAAACACAGAAGACTTTCTCTTGTAATACATTTCACTGACACCTTACACATTATTAATTCTTGTACATACTCCAAAATTACCTGTTTCCAATGAATTCATGTCTTTTGTACTTATACATGAAAAGCACGATGAAAAGTGACTCAAATGACTGTTACATTTTTACTATGAGGCTTTTGCCTGGTCTAAAATCTTCTAAATATTTCCTTTATTTACATGTTGTCATAGAAATAAATAAAGCTATTATAGGAGATGTGATGAGTTGCATTTATTTTCCTTAAGTATTGATTTTCTGTTATCTAAGAAATATTAGATGTAAACAAAAAGCAACTCCTTTTTTTTCATTACAGAGATACTGATGTAAATTAAACCTAATTAAGACTGCATAGACAAATAGAGCAGGAATTTAACCCATTCATGAGAAATTTAGGCTTTTTAAAAAGTGGTTCTAAATTACATAAAAAGGTCAGGTAACACATGATTCCCTTAATAGAAAATGCATTCAAAATGTAGCAATTCACCTGTTTGAAATAGGAATGTTATTGAAATTATGTGAAGACATTCCAACTGACCAAAGAGAAGCTGCATTTGTGATAAGTCATGTTTGTTGGTGCTGCCCAAAGATTCAGCTTTTAATTTTGAACCAATGTTTAATGTTTTGTTTTCTAATCTCACAGGAAGCTGCTTTGAATAATATGCCTTTTTTCATTTTTTTTTGGCAAACACTGAAAATCCTTTCACTAGAGACTTCAGATAAACGTCAGATGAGGCAGTGAAAGCAGAATAACATTAATGTAGTTACAGACTTCTATAGAGAAAAACATTTCTTTTTCAACTACACCCTAAGAATCCATAAAAAAAATTAGTCGTAAGAGTGAATTTTTTTTCCCCACAGTTGGGTTTATGTAGTTGAAAACAGACTGTGGTGAACAGCATTGTGTGAAGAGCTAGCCAGAGCTTTGAAGTGATGCTATCTGCACCTTTCTTTATGTGAAACTCCTGGAAAAAGCTTTCAGTCTCCAAAGATCATGTTCCTCGTCACACTTTCAAAGTGTACTTTGTCACAACAGTGACCTTTTGGCACAGCTGTGCTGCAAAAGATGCATTAAAGAAAGTGAAAAAGTTGGCAACAAAGTACCTCTCACATTTTCCCATACTTGGAAATGTGCTTCCCATACTCTCACCACCGCTTTTCTGTACCTTCCTGAGCTGCAACACGGTTTGCACTATTCCCTCTGCACCTTTAAGAAAAGCGAGTGAAACCCCTTCTCCCCAGCCAAAGCCCCACTCTCCACCACCCTGGAGCTGTAATATGTGTTTTCTAGCCGCAGTGTTGCTCTTCTGCCTGCCCAACCATGCCCTCCAGCTAAGCATGCTCAGCTCCTCCCAGGGGAGGAAAACTCTGGTGGGATGAGCAGAAACATGGGAAAAAAAATTAGAGGAAGAATTGTTGAGGAAAGAGTAGTATGCAGACAATATACAGTCCAATTTATTGGGGAAGAACCAATCATGTGAAGAAAAAGAGATAAAGAAAAGGCAGAGGTTTCTGAGGAGTGTTAGAATCTGATTTTTATGATCATTTAGAAGCTTGTACAAATAGCACCTGGATCTTAGGGGTCTTTCAAGTGATCACTCCGACATTAACATGGATAGAAAAAATGATGAGATGTCATCAGAGAATATTGCAATTGGGATGAAAACCTTGGTGCAAAGGTTATTCTCATTTTATACTGCACTTTCTCTATTCTCAGTAACTGTGAGCAGCAGTGACATTTAAATGTCAGAGGTGAAATCCATACTTCACCGGTCAGCTCAGGTTTCCTAACCACAACAAAGAGACCAGAACTGGACCAAAGACCTTCACAAGGAGGTTTATAATCTCTGAATACATACTGTTATTCCTCCTTCCACTGCTCCTCCACTAGTATTGCATTTTCATCAGTTCTCATCATACTGTATTGGGATGAAAAGATGAAGCATTCTGATTCTTATCATAGAAAAAAAATAAACCTTCTTGGGGTTTCCCTGCCAATGCTTTAATCATCACTGCCCCGAAATCTGCAGAGACTTCTGAAAGACAGAGAGAGAGTGGTGAGAGGAAGATATCTTTTAGAGAAATTATTGTTATTTCCTGGTAAATTATTGCAATAGCATATGACATATCAAAGAAATCCAGCTTCTGCTTTTTCAGTACTAATAACAACTACTTTTTTATATGTATACTCCCTTTCACCAAATTATCTAGGTATTACTTACTCTAGAAATCGTCTTTGAGACAGTGTTTGTCTCTCATACTTTCGTAAAGCACTGTAAAGCATGGTGGGATCCAATATGCCTGCAGGATTTAGGAGCTAATGTAACAAATATTTCCTTTTTAAATGAAATGAGATTAAATAAAACTCTCGATAGACATGCAGAGCAGTTAATCTATTTTATGTTTTGTTTTACAAACAAGAAAATAGCACACAGGGAGTGCTAAATCACTTGAAAGAGGTCATCATAATTTTGTGGGATCATTTAACCATCACTAGGAAAGTTTTGCAGAAAACTCACTCCCTTAGGGTTGCGCAAGGATGGAAAGTTTGTATTAAACAAAAACAAACTCCTCTATGCTTGAAAATTGTTGAAGACTTCAATATCTCAAAACAGATGAGCACAGATTTAAATTGACAATGCTTTTGGGACAATCTGAGAGTCATGCAATATACTTAAAATAATCTACTGCAGACTTGTTCTAGTCAACAACACAATTCTATTGGGCTTTTGCAGCAAGAGTTCTAAATTGCACTGATCTTATGGTCAAAAATTTAAGAAATAAAGGAACTGCTTGAGAGTCAAAATGTATTTCTTACTTTTGCACTTCTGGTTTGTCTAAGATTCTTGTAGTGGGCACCTGGGAGTATGTTGGGAATGTAACTAAAATGCACGTAAAGTCTCTACCCTGAGATGCTGCAGATATGGTAGCAAAGAAAATATAGATGCTAATGACAGCCAAGTGAATTAACCAGTAAAAGCAGTGCAAAGGAGACCCTTAAAAGTTGGTAATATTTCCTGAATCAAGTTGCACTGTAATCTTTCTTTTAAAATTAATTTTGAGAGCAGATTTCAGCAAAGTTCATTTGTTGGAGTAATTAGAAGCCAGGTTCTCATTAGAAGTAATCATTAAATTATCTGTATATAGAAAAGTGGATGCTTGTCTGCTTATTTCTAATGTTCTATTGCCTGTGCCTATCAAAGTTAGCACTTCTTAAATATCAGTACTTTTGTAACAGGAAACTCTAAGTAAATTTCTCTAAATTGAATCTCTGTTTATAGCTCAAGAGATTACAGTCATATTCCTCATACTGTCTTAATTGTTCAACTTAATTAGGTATCAGCCCTTTAAGAAGTTGAAATCCTTCCTTATTTCAGGCCATTTAATCTTAAAATTCTCCTTGGAACTAAATTTCCTGTTTCCTGTATAGAGCAGCAACAAATGGAAGCTCAGAAGCTCATCTTATGCTATTTGGACTGGTAATGTTAAAGCATTATGTGACCTCTGTAGCACAGTAATAGCCTGGAAGCATGACTGAAAAGTCCTTCAGGAGCTGATAAACCTCCCCAGTTTCACAGACAAATGCTCTGTGTATTATACTTCATAGCACACGAAGCTGTTAAAATCATTCATCACCTGGATCCTGAAACTGCATTTCCTTTCAGTCTTTTAGAGATCCCAGCTAAGAGTGCTAAAATTAGCACATTTTTGAGAGGAGCGCACAGTGTCCTTTAAGGATTGCTATAAAGCCAGACTATTCCTCAAGCTATGCAAAGGCTGTGAAAAAAGAAAACATCTTCACCCATTTTCTTTCTCAGACTGATTTTAAAAATCGGTTTCTTTGTTAAAAGATGTTGGTGGTTCTCATTATTTCATTTGAATTGCAGAGATGTACTTGAAAAAGGAATTGACTGTTGCCCAGAACTGCAAACTCATTAAACTAATACTTGGTCTGTGGCATACAAAACAAACTCCAGCTGCCTCAATCACGAAGAGTTACACTTTAGAAATTTTCTCTTTTGAGTCAAGATACCACAAAGTTAAGATCCTTTGTGCATCCAAATATCCCAAATGCTCAAATATCCTTGGAGTATTCAAATATTGTGGTCACTTTATGAAACCTCAGTCACTTCTGCCACATGCAGTGCCTTAGTTGTCAAACACAGAATTATAAACAGGGCACCATCTGATCCATTCCCAACTTTGAAGAGTCTTTTGATCTCAACTGTTTTAGGTCTGAAAGAAATGTTGTGATGTCTGCATAAAACCAAAATGTTCATGATGCTTTACACCAGATAATTTGGCTGTATGCAGTTATTGAAAGATACTACCATGGACACTAATGGGATGAAGAGTTCCCTTCAAGAACAATGGCTATTGCTTGGCAAGCTAGCAACAATGAGGCTGCATTAGTGATAAAAGGGTTTAGAGCCTGGGATGGTTCCACAAATGATTGTGGGGCATTTTGGAGTATGTGTGATTCAAAAACATTTGGAAACCAGAACTTTTCACATTTTCACAGTGCCTCATAAGGCACTGGCTGGCTAGCCTGCTGTATCCACAATATGATGTGTGTTGAGGGGAAGGTTGTTTCTCAGGACACAAATTCAAAACTCTGCTTTTCTTTGTTTACCCAGGTACACAAGGATTTGCTCATCTCCCTGAGCATCTCTCTTTGGAATTTCCTGAGTTCAGATCATCCTTCTAAATGACAGTTTAAAATTATATTTTTCAGAATAAATTAAAGTTTTCCATTAAGCACCTGCGCCTTTATCTCTTGAGTGTCCCAATATTTGAATAGCAATCACAAGATTGAAGCAAAAGATGGATGAAGATGGCAGGTGAACATCCACATTTGAGATCAAGCTCCATGATTGATGAAACATCAAAAACAATTGTAACTATTTCCATGACAGGTGTATATGCTAGCAGTGTTAAAATACAGAATTGAAGTGCAAGCTCTTGCCAAAGTATCTCTGTGGTTGCAAACTGAAATGCCCAGTGATAAGACAGATAAAATAGTGTCACTTACTGCTTTAGTATTTCTAGAATGCAAAAAACTACTACTACTACTTCCACAGTTATTAACTATTTATTTCAGTGAAAGCTCATTTGGAGTAGAAGTCAGCTTGAGAGAGGATGTGTAGGTTATCCCTCTTAGAAAGCAGATAAATTGTAGAGCGATAAAATTGCGGTTTGGGTTGGGAGGGACCTTTGAAACTGTCTAGCTCCAATTGCTCTGTCATGGGTTGGGACACTTGCCACTAGACAAGGTCACTCCACCCAGTTTGGCCTGGCACACTTCCAGGAATGGGGCATCTACTTCTTCTTGGGGCAACTTCTTCCATTGTCTCACGACTCTCTTAATAAAGCATTTCCTTGTAATATCTAGCCTAAACCTACTCTCTTTCAGTTTAAAGCCATCACCCTTGTCCTGTCACTACATGCCCTTGTAAAAAGTCCCTCTCAACATTTTTTGTAAGCTCTCTTCAGGTACCAGAAGGCCTGAATTAGGTAACCCCAAAGCCTTCTCTTTCCAAGCTCAACAAATTCAATTCTCTCCGCCTTTCCTCACAGGAGAGGAACTCTATCCTTCTAATTATCTTGATGGCCTCCTCTGGACTTGCTTCAAATGGTCAATGTCCTTCCTGCGCTAGGGATCTCAGAGCTGGATGCAGCACTGCAGATGGGGGTCTCACCAGAGCAGAGTAGAGGGGTAGAATCACCTGCTGGCCATGCTGATTTTGATGCAGCCCAGGATTCCATTAACTATTTCATCAGAAAACCTCATTTGTCTCATTAAAAGTAAAACAGCATCCTACACTCTGCCTCAAAAAGCCTCTTTCGTATAGATTTTACTTAACAAGACAATACCTTATTCACTTCATTGACTTTACTCCCACAGACAAATAAAAAAATTACAATTATTTGAAGGAAGAAATGAATTCTTCATCTCATTAATGTCCATGGTAGTATCTTCAATAGCTACATACAGCCAAATTATCTGGTGTAAATCATCATGAACGTTTTGGTTTTATGCAGACATCACAACATTTCTTTCAGAGCTAAAACAGTTGAGATCAAAAGATTCTTCATAGTTGGGAATGGATCAGATGGTGCCCTGTTTATAATTCTGTGTTTGACAACTAAGGCACTGCATGTGGCAGAAGTGACTGAGGTTTCATAAAGTGACCACAATATTTGAATACTCCAAGGATATTTGAGCATTTGGGATATTTGGATGCACAAAGGATCTTAACTTTGTGGCATCCAAAATCAAAGATATTTAGTTCTCTATGGCTGGTATTCAGAAGTAGATAAAGCCTTCTTAAAACTTAGGCAATATTTGGCTAAAAATATATGTATTTTATGACATGCACAGGATGTATAAAGTTCCATACTCCTTTCATTTTAGCAGAGGTCTTAGTCCTGACAGAGCTCTTACTGTGACAGTAGTTCTGAAGGTGGTACAAAGATATATGTGAAATACGGCCCTGTCAAAGGCCTATAAGAGCATGAAATCATCTTTAGAAAATAACCTGAACTCAGATTTTACCTCTGAGATTTTACCATTGCCCCATTTTCCTTAGCCGGACAAGTGCTATCCATTGCTTTCAGGGAAGAGAGCAGCTGGGGTCACCTAGTTTCTCTAAGGAAGTGAGAAACCTGGGATTTCTGGAAGGAATGCATCACAGATATGGATTCTCCATGCTGGGGCCAGAAAAGAATTTACAGTCTGAATCCATAGTTTAATCACCTTTGAAATGCTAAAATGTTGGGTATTGCATGATTGATATCCCAGCACATTTTCATGTCTTAATGAAGTTTGAAAAAAAAGTTAAAATGGATCATCTCTGGCTTCAGTTGACCCCTCAGAAGATTCACTATCTCAGTCCTTTGCCTTGGGCAGCAAATTGGTGGTGAATAGTCTCAAACTGAGTAGCACTGGTGTACACTGGTACACTGTACACAAATATGGAGAATTTCTACCAGTGATACCTTTAGTATCACGTAGAATAACATCCTTTTTGACCTGTAGACAGTTCTAAAAGACAAGCACAGTCCTTGTCTTAGAGAGGTAATTAGGTGTGTTTGTATTATTTTGAGCACTGTATTTCCGTGGGTGAAGCTGAAGATAATAATAATAGGAAAGCAATTACATTCACCTCATGTCCCCAGCAAAAACTTTAGGATAATAAGTAAGATTTGTTTTTATCCAACCTGCATTATTTGCATTTATCTTCATTCACAGCCAGGATTTTTTCCAGTATTACTGTGGTTGCTTGTATGTTCAGATAATTAGAAGCATCAGTGATAATGTGTGGTGTTCATTGTAAGATGACTATCAATGCCTTTATGTAAAAACCCTTGAGTCAGTCAGAACTTGGCAGGTTAGTGCACAGGTAGTTAAATCTCTGGAGAGATATCTGCATAGTTCCTGTTCTCCAGAAAGCTTTCAGACCCACTTGGAAAAGGCTAAATTGTGAGTGTATGAAAAGTGATTACCTCAATGGTAGCAATTTAATGGGTTTTGTTTATTTGTTTGTTTGTTTTAAATTCAGACATTTCTTTTGTTTCCTGCTTCCAGCAGAAAACAAAGTTTGGCCTTTTTTTTTTTTTTTTTTTTTTNTTTTTTTTTTTTTTTTTTTTTTTTTAATAAATCAGCTTTCAGGCTTTACAGAATACGGCTTTAGAAACCTCGCTGAGTGTTTTTTATTATGTACTTGAGGGGTGTATGTTGAACTCTGCATGACCTGAGCTTGCATGAGAAGAAATCTCAAAACTTCACAGAGATGTTATGGCAAGAGAAGATATTTTATAGCAAATATTATTTTCATTATATGTTTTCATGCCTGCAATAATCTGCAGCAACCATTTTGAAGTGCAGAGGAATTAAGTGTTTTATTTATGCTCTGCTGGTAGTGGCTCCAAATGTATTTGGACTTGTGTTTCTTTACTCACCCACTGCCTTTTACAAAGAGTAAAGCTTGATTAAGCTATTACATGTTTGTTTCAAAAATACTAAGGTACAGCAAATTGCA
Source organism: Phainopepla nitens (assembly GCA_013400175.1). Lineage (NCBI taxonomy): Eukaryota > Metazoa > Chordata > Aves > Passeriformes > Bombycillidae > Phainopepla > Phainopepla nitens. The sequence continues at coordinate 70,181 of VXBQ01008413.1, forward strand.
CACCTACGGGATTTTTGGTTTTCTTTTGGCCACTTGGAAGACAATGTGAATGACTTTTCATCAATGTGTGGCACAACATAAGCAAGATTTACAATGGAGCCTCTGCTTACTGGGGAGCTGCAGCCTTGTCTGCCAGTCCTGCAGGGCTATGTCCAGAAGGATGTGCCAGGGACAGAACACAGTGGTACAAGTCTGGCTGCCATTTCCACATGAAGGACTAGCTGAGCATCAGTTAGGAAAAGTGGATAGTTTTGAGGATTGAGATAATAGAAATAAGATAGTGTTCAACAGTACAATGTTCAAAGAAATTAATTGAGAAGCTAATAACATATTTTGAAACTCTACAGTGAGAGCTCTTCAGAAGAAAAGAGCCCAAGAAAGGAGCATTTTGTGCTGATTTGTTCATCTCAGAGGAAAAAAAAATTCAAAACACAAAAGAGACACTATGAACATGAAAGAGGCATATGATTTAGGCAAGGAGTTTTCTCTGAAACTTAACTAAGAGGTACGGAGCAATGGGACTCCACCGGATGTGCTGCTGATAGTGTTGTCCCCTGCCATGTTGTGCCCAGCACAGGTGCCCCAGTGATGGTGGCAGCACTGGGGGGCTGCCCTGAGCCTGACACAGCCAATTCCAGCAGCTCCAGTGGCCCCAGTGCAGGGCACAGCTGAGCCACTCAGCCACACTGGGACAGGTGTTTCCCTGTGGTGCATGGGAAGGCCTCAGGATGGAGCAGGGAAAAGTGTGAGGAGGAAGGAGTGGCAGAGAGGAGCTGGTGTGGGCTGGCTGCAGCTCTCCATTCTCCAAACCCCTGCCTTGCTCAGAGGGACGAGGTGGAGGAGTTGGGAGTGAAGGAGTGAGGTTGTAGCTGAGGAGAAGCACTGAGAAAGGATGATGTTGTTTTAGTGTTTGCATTTTTTTCCCACTAGCTGAATCACTAAGCAAATATTGTATTTTTTCCTAAATTCATTGTTCCTAAATTGTGTGATTTGTCTGTGATAGTGATAGATAAGTGATAATCCTGTTTTCGTCCAGACCCATGAGATTTCTCATTACTGTTCTTCCTCTTTTCTCCCCTCATTCCACTCATGGGGCATGAGCAAGCAACTGGGTGAGCAAGCAACTGTTGAGCAAAGTCAGTCCCACCATACAGACAGGGCACAACTTGGAGAACTCAGAATGATGGCAGTGTAGAAATACACAAATCCAGAAACAGACCAAGCATAAAGGCTAATAACTGAAACAAATTAACAATATTTACAAGGGAGCAAAACCAGTGAAAGCAGAACAGATGAATACTTTTACATTAAAAGCTTGAAGGTGGTGGTCTGAAAATGTCTTTGTAAATGCACAAAATGAGCAAAAATAGAGAAAACATTTAGGAAAACAGAACCATCGGGAAAAAAAGGAAAAAAAAGAAAAGGCAAGAAGGGTCAATTCATAACCTGGCTTATATGACAGTGAGCATCTGTAGTAGTAATCGAGGGTTCCTATGACATGTGAAGTGAGAGAAGTATTTTATCCAAAGGGAAAATTTTATGATACTTGAGATATGATGAAAGGGATCAGAATATTAATTTAAAATCTAAGGTAATTTCTGGATGAACAATGAAGATTTCATGCCCAAGGGTACATTGTCTGACGGTTCCTTCTAGTGGGGTTGAGACTGTAATTCTTATGTAAGCCTATAAGCAATATAGTGTATTGTAAATAACATCAAAGTTCTTGACCAGAATTAGGTTTGAGGCTGAAGGAGGCCCCAGTAAACACAGTGTATAACAGGATTACAGTAAACACAGTGTTTAACGGCAACTGAGTAATTTTAGGATTACAATAACATATACACCACACATCTCTTAAAGGCATTACTGAAGGCATTGCTGCACATTTAATAGTATGAATTTATCAAAGCATTTATCCTTGCTTCCAGATAACAGCGTGTTTCAGGTGTAAAAGAGATTTTGGGTCTTCACTAAAAATCTTCTGTACTGAGACCAACTACAGCCGCCAAGTGCTTTTTGGAATCTTTTGCTTTGTTCTAAAACTACCTCAAAGCTAAAGAAATGTCCCTATTGAAGAAGAAGGACGTTTCCTTCGAACATTTTGTGTGTAACATTAAAGTCACTTATTGGGAAAATGTGGAGAACACTACCATCAATTTCTAGCTCAGGAAAATAATTTATTCTAGGAGGATGAATCCATTAGACTCTCTCTTTTTTAGCAGAAGTGAAAATGTGAATCCTTAAACCTGTAAAGTGAAGACAAAACCATTTCCTTGCTGCAGAGGACCATGCCATTGCTACTGCATTGAGTTTGCATCAACTGCTTCTGCAGAAGCTGCCAGAAGCTTCCTCCAGGTCTGGCAGAGCCAATGCCAGCCGGCCTCAGGACAGACCTGCTGCTGGCCAAGGCTGAGCTAGTTAGAAACAAAAGCAACTCCTCTGTGAGAACATATTTAAGAAGAAGAAAAGAAGTTACTGTGCAGATCTGATTGTGGCCAGAGAAGACAGGTGTGCGAATATGTGTGATGAACAGCTCTGCAGACACCAAGGTCAGTGGAGAAGGAGGGGCAGGAGGTGCTCCAGGCGCTGGATGTGAGACTCCCCTGCGGCCCCTGGTGGTCCATGGGACTGCAGAGATCTGCCTGCAGCCCATAGGGGAGACTCACAGCAGAGCAGGTGGATGCCCAAGAGGGGGCTCTGAACCTGTGGGAAACCCATGCTGGAGCAGGCTCCTGCTGGAACCTGTGGAGAGAGGAGCCCTGAGCACTGGAGCAGGTTTCCTGGTAGGACTTGTGACCCATGGGGGACCCATGCTGGAGCAGCCTGTCCTTGAAGGACTGCACCCTGTGGAATAGTGACCCACGCTGGAGCAGTTTGTGAAGAACTGTGCCTGTGGGAGGGACTCGCTTCAGAGAAGTTCACAGAGACCTGTCTCCTGTGGGAGAGACCCCAGGGTGCAGCAGGGGAAGGACTCCTCTCCTTGAGCAGTGGAAGGAACAACGTGCGATGAACTGACCATAAGCCCCATTCCCTGTCTCCCTGTGCCACTGGGGAGGAGGTAGAGGTGGGAGGGAGTGAGGAAAGGAGGGGTGGAGGGAAGGTGTCTCTAAGGTCTTTTTCACTTCTCATTATCCTGCTCTGATTTTGTTAGTAATAAATAAGTTAATATCTCTAATTTGAGTCTGTTTTGCTCATGAAAAAAATCACTCATGAGTAATCTCTCATGGTCCATATCTCAACTCATGAACCCTTCGTTATATTTTCTGTCCCTTGTCCTGCTGCAGAGGAGAATGAGAGAGCAGTTTTGGTGGATGCCTGGCATCCAGCCAGGGTCAGCCCACTACAGTTACCTAACATGACCAAAATGCTAAGTGATGGCTTAAGTTTTAGCTTTTATATTTTTCAGATTCTCTGCTGTTTTAGTGTGTAGTTCAGGGCTTCATATTAAGGGTTGGTAAGCTCTCTTCACAGGGTAGGTAGACAAAACAATTCCTTTCTTGCTTGGGACTAAGGACAAATTTTGGGCCCAAGAGTGGAAACAACAGTGAAGAAAGAGAACAAGGAGGAGAGAGCTTCATAACCTGAAGCTATANGTCCCTTGTCCTGCTGCAGAGGAGAATGAGAGAGCAGTTTTGGTGGATGCCTGGCATCCAGCCAGGGTCAGCCCACTACAGTTACCTAACATGACCAAAATGCTAAGTGATGGCTTAAGTTTTAGCTTTTATATTTTTCAGATTCTCTGCTGTTTTAGTGTGTAGTTCAGGGCTTCATATTAAGGGTTGGTAAGCTCTCTTCACAGGGTAGGTAGACAAAACAATTCCTTTCTTGCTTGGGACTAAGGACAAATTTTGGGCCCAAGAGTGGAAACAACAGTGAAGAAAGAGAACAAGGAGGAGAGAGCTTCATAACCTGAAGCTATAATTGGACAATTAAATCCAATATACCAATTAACCAAAATCTTTAAAAGTGTGAGACCTTGTGACTGGGCATCCATTTTTAAGATTGTTTGTATATTTAACTTGGGTGTAGCCCTGGCAGGGTTCCTGCACTGCCCAAGCTGTATCCTTTCAATAAATACTTTTTATCCTTTTATTCTATCTAGCCTCTGTTTCCACGTCAGCCTTTCCAGGCATCATAAGTGCTAAAGCAATTACAGTCTCAGTCATTTAAAGAAAGAAATCACATTTTCTTGGAATATTTTCAATTAGAAGAACAAAGCTCCAGAAAATTGACTGTGGAAAATAATCCTCCACTCCTCCCACTTTCCAACAAGCTAGAATAATTTATCTTTCACAACAATAATTTCTATGGTTCTGGCAAATTGATTCCGAAGAAACAGTCTATTTTGAAATAGGAAAATTATCTATGTAGCAGGTGTTCCAGCAATTTCAGTGAATTGCACTCTCCAAAATGATACCATGAAATGAATAAGTCCTCTTTAATTTGAAACTGCATTAAAAAAATATGTATATACATTTATCGTTAATGAACTAAAGACAGAAGTGCTGCTAAGCAGGCTCAGAGCTGCTAAAGCTCTAGATAAGCTAGAGCTTTAAAAATTATATTTATAAATGAAATTTAGAGCCTAATGGGGTCACAACTGTCTTGAATAGTCTAAGTCCAAATAAGCATAAAAGAGATACACACTGGGTTTTTTGAAACATAGCCTCTTCAGAATTCAGGGGCATCTACTCCTTGTACATCTGTAGAGGAGAAATAGAGACTTTTTTAAGGTAATGTTCAGAGCACCTAAGGTAATATCTTGCTCTTTGATCACTTTCATTGAGGCCCTCTCCCATGAGCTACAAAAGGAAAAGCTGGAGCCCCCAGTGTCATAATTTGCCGTCCTAAAACAGCTAGCGAAAGTGGGGCAAAGCAAAGATCAAGTAGGATTTATGCCTTGTTTAAACTGGCATCAGTATTTTCTTTCATTGCTACCTGATCATTTTTGTATTATGTCTTGTGGGAGAAGGAAAGGCCTTTAGTAAAGCCAACTGGATTTTTGGATAAAATATAATTTAAATATATTAATTTCTTTCTCTGCTTAGGCTTTATTTCTCCTCCTTTGGCATTTTTCATTCTTTACCCAGTGGAATGAGGTATTATTGAAACACTTACGGTTTCTTCCAGAAGAAAATAGTAGAGTTAATGTAGTAAATATATTTCAATACCCTTCACACTGCGACTGTTATGATGTGGAAATATCATTTGTTAAAGCTGAGAAAAGGCAATAGTTGTGTGCTGCAAACAGCATGGTCCAAGGATTGGCCCAAGCACAAGAGTAGGCTGTAGAGACCTGATTTTGGTGCTGTTGGTCTACCAAGGGACTTCAATGCACAAAGTCAAATGATTTTCTTGCTCTTCCTATAAATAGTTGAAGTTAAAAACACTAAGACTCAGACTAAGTCCTTCATGCTTTTTAACAGAGGGCCAAATGTCACAGTTTTATGATATCCTGAAAAGTTACCCACAACTGAAAAATCAGCTCCTGTCTGGAGAATCCAGGTTAGCAAACATTGGTGTCTTTGAATAGCTTTTCATTTTAAGTTTTTCTTTGTTGAAGAAACAAGCAGCTGGAGAGAACAATCTGTTTCCAAGAAAATAAATAGGGCTGATCATCCTGTTTTTCATTCATTCACTGTTCATCTTGGTGAAAGCAAGCATTCAGGATTAAAACCTGATATGTGCTTTACTTTTAATTTTGAGTTTTTAAATTAGAGCTTTCCAGACCTTCTGCATGTTTTACTATGCTTTATACTTTCTGGGAATAAAAATTATTTTTTTTTCTCCATACATAGAAGCTGATATTATCAAGATACTTAGGGACATTTTCACAGAATCCTGTGTAATCTCATTTCTATTATAAATACCTCCAAAAGTACTAATACCAGGGACCTGAGGTCTTTTAAACAATCCGTGAAGAGAGTAGATCTTTAGGGTGAAACTGAGAACAGATCAAGTAGATGCCTGCAAAGGTGAATTGAATTCAAGCAGCTGCCAGATGCTGAACATGGATAACCAGACTCTTTGGCAGGCACTCATTCCATGTGATAGCACTGCCCCTCCAAAGCCCATATGCTCCACAGTATGGGCTGAGATGCTCAGGCCAAATTAACACCTATCTTGACTCCTGTGTAAAGATCCTGGCAGTGAATCCCATGTGATAACACCACACTTCAGAATAGAGGGCAGCTTGTTTTCAACAAGGATGTCTTTTCATCTGGAGCACATAGTCCTTATTCCCCACAGCACCTTAGAACAAGGACTGAATGTTCCAATTGAACTTCCCTCTTTATTTTCACCATGTAAATCTCTCAGTGAATTTTTACACTGCTGCTGGCACTGTCAAAGTTAATACTGTACCTGTTTCATGGCCGAATGGAGGGAGCTACTCTACCTGGATGCCAGTCTAGCAGATATACCAGGGCTTCCTGGTGCTCTAGGGAGCATTTCAAATTTTGCAAAAGGTACTCTCAGATATACAGCAATCATGATCTTGAAAACAAACCCAGCCCAAAGCCCAAGCATTCAACTGGCTGTGTAGCAAGTGTTTGAAAAATCTTATTGTGGGTAATAACTGTAAAAAAAGCAGAGTTCGTGCTGTGAAGCAAAACAAAAAGAGTTCAAATGAATAAATACAACTTGTTGGTTTCATTAGCCTTTCTGAAAAATCTTCTTTCTAATTCCAGAGAACCTTTAATCCACTAATGTAGAAGCATATGCTCTATTCTTAGCTGAATATAAGGTAGTGGATAGCTATAATTACTTCAACAGAATAAGGAACAATATGTACTGTAAGTCAGGCAGATATTTATTTTGCCAGCAGTTGGAATATATAGCTGCTCATGTTTGTTACTATTTCACATTCATCATTACATTTATTTGCTTACTTACAAACTGGTATGAAGTGCTACTGCTCTTTCCAGCCAAATAAGTTACAAACTATAGACATCATAAACATTATACAGAAATATGAATTCCACATGAATGGGACACAAGAATGAGGTGGGGGGAGACAGAAAGAGGTGCTCACTCTTAAAGATTTAACCATACTCTGCTGCTGAGAAAGAGGATCCAAAGGCTTGGAAATCTGTACTGCCTGTTGTGTACACAGTAACATTTCCATCAATTCGGTTTAATATTTGCCAGGAAAATCACAAAGCCCTCTCAGGCTACAGCAGCATATAATCTCCTTGAATGTTTTCCTGAGCTCCTGACTCCGGAATGCATAGATAAGTGGATCGATAATGGAATTGCACATGATGAGGATGAGGTAGAAGTTAAAGTGGGACATGAAGCACACACAGTAAGGGTTGTAGGGGCAGGAGATGTAAAAAATCAGGTGTAGGAAAAACGGAGCCCAGCACACAACAAAAACTCCAATCAGGATGGTGAGAGTGATGGCCCCTTTCATGTTGGCCCCTTGGCGAACAGGGCCAGTCCCTGGAAGAACAGCAATCTTTTTTATGTGCATACGAGCCATCATAAACATGTGGACGTAGAGGGATGCCATGAGAATGAGCATAGTGAAGAACATGCTGATTAGGCAGATGATGACAACACTGCTATCAGAGTAAATGATGAACAAAATGCCTGAGACTGTGCAAGCAGCCCAGATGCACGTGATGATAACCCCTACACGCTTCACTGTCATGATATTATGATACTGGAGGGCGTAAAAGATAGTAAAGTACCTGTCCACTGCTATTGAGAGGAGGCTGCAAATTGATGCAAGCAGGGAACTGCAAATGACTGAGTCGATGACATTGTCAATGTTTATGGTAAAGCTCTGTGCATCTGTGTCTGTATTGTTTAGCAGCGTGATGACAATGGTTTCTGATCCATTAGATACACTCACTAGCATGTCAGCCACTGCCAAGCTACAGATGAAGAAGTACATTGGTGAATGGAGGTTCTTGTTCTTGGCTATTGCCACAATGACCAGGATGTTCTCCAGCAAGCTAATGATGCCCAGAGTCACAAACACTTCAGGGGATACAAAGAGTTGCTCGTAGCAGCCTCCTGAGGAGTGGCCCTTTGCATTGGGCTCGCTGGCTCCTCCGTGCAGTCTGTAGCTGTGGTTCCAGAAATGGAGAGGCTGGAGTGTCCCACGATGCTGGGTGAAATTCATCTTATGGAGATCCCTTTCGGCTTCCTGCTTTTAAAACTCCTGTTTCTTTTGCATTCCTTTGAAAACCTTCTTTGGCTTTTCAGCTTGGAAAAAAAAAAAAAGAAAAATAAGCTAGGACTGAGGCAGGCAGCAGTTCAGAACACTTTCACTACTGTGGAAAAATAAGATTTCAGACTCAGAAGAACTGCTTACACTCTTATAGACACAGTCTCTGATCATCATCACATTTACCTTGGTGATCTATGTCACAGAGTCCCAACGGTCTTTATATTTGCATCGGATTCTCCCATATGGTCAGTTCCTGTTTAGTTCACTGGGATGCTGCAAGGCTGTTTTGGTGCTTTCCATTAAAGAGATGCGATCAGAAAATGCCCAAGTGGCTGCTGCGGAGCAGGAACTATTTTCAAACTGCCAGCACCAGTCTCGCTGTCAGGCAGTGCATGGTGGCTGCCTGTTTTACCGTGTGTGCGGAAGAGAAAAATATTCAGGGCACTCTCCGCCTCTGCTTTTCTTTCCAGCCAATGGGACTCAGGAGCCGCAGAAAGTGGAGGGGCTGCTGATTCCGAGCCTCTGTGAAACATCGCACAGCACGGCACAGCGGGTTCAGAAGCAGCACAAGTTACCAGTAGCTACAGGAAAGCAGACAAGCTGCCAGAGATTTGCTCCTCTTCTTCAGCTTCTCAGAATTGTTTTTCAGCAATGATTTTCAATTAGCAAAACTTTCAGAACTGTACTAGCGTTCTTACAGAATTCTTGCAGCTGAAGTGATAGATTCTATTTTTCAGATTCTGATTTACTCTTGCTCTTTCTGTGGCACAAACTTGTTCTGCCTTGTATGTGTGGCAAAATAAGAACAGGGAAGGGAAGCAAAAGAACATATATTTCCTCTTGATTCTTCCTCCTAGGTCCTCTTTGCCTTGCTACTTTTCTGTATCTTAGCTGTCTGTTTCCAAGATGTGTTGCAAGATTGCGTTATACTCTCTAATAAGATCCTTACAATTTTTAAGATATGGAGGCAAGATAAGGACCAAAATCAACCTGACCCAAAGCCACAAATGGCTTAACAAACACTGTCCTAAATAAAGTACTTTTCCCAGGTAATAGACTTAGTAATCTTATTGAGAAGGAAAAGATGATGGAGTTGATTGCAGAAGCCCTGTCACTATCAAGAATTAGGATATTGGGCAGAAAAAGAAAATTCAGTATTTATAACAGATTAAGGAATTCAGCAGGAGACAAAGTTGGAACCCATAAGAAATAGAGCGCATACAATGGTAATGACACCAACGCATCAATAAATCTCCTAGAAGTCCATATGGCCCAGGAGCCCTAGAAGCACAGGGATATCCCTGGGCTTACTGGGCATGAGCTGAAAGTCAGCTTGTGTGAAGTCTGTCAGGAAAAGCACTTGAGAATAAGGAAGAATGCCAAAGTAACATGAAGAGACCGGGCAAAAGTGGTTTTGCTGTTACACCTTCAAGCATTACAACGGAAGATTGAAAAACAAGTATGCTGAACAAAGCCTAGAACATGAATGGATTTTAAAGGCCATAGGAAAGTCAGTCACTGCACCTGAGAGTAATATTGGCCAGGAAATCGTTCGAAAGGACATTTCCAGTTAACTACCAGGAAGGCTCTGGAGGGGTCTGTATCTGATGCAAAAGTCTATTTCCTGTAACATCTCAAAATGTTTTCATCTTCTGTGCATTAGCTGGTTTTAAGGTGAAGCAGCTAATAAAAAGGTACAGGATGACAGAATACATGTAGATACACAACTATCTGTATTTAACATCTCAGCAGCAGGATGAAGTGTGATTTTACTTTCACATTTGAATTTGCTGTAGACCTACAGTTATGAAGACCTATATTGGAAGAAAAGCCTCAGTTGATTTTTTGTGGCTTTCTCCAGATAGATTGCTTCATAAAGCTGAAACATAAACCACCAAGACAAACAAAATAACTTGTGGCACAGGAAATCCCACATTTATCACTTTGTAATATATCATTTACCAGCAGCATGCTTGAAATTAAGTAGTTTGCTGCTAAAAGGGTGAGATTTGCTCTCAAGACATAATGCAAGCCAGAATTCAAAAAGATTTTTTATCTAGTTACTGATCCTCAGGCCACTGTACCGTATTCACTAACTCCTGACACAGACAGGACATGGACACCCAACCCTTAAAGAACAGAACTACAGAAAAGTTATATAAAGACTGATGTGAGAGAACAACATCTTCCCAGATAACCTATCTTTTCTACACCTGCATCCAAAAATGTGTAATATTCAAGTTATCCAGGGGGAGTAGCCACTCAGCATCTCTTCTTTCACTAACCTCTCCAGGCTGGAAGTATCTGGGACACAGGGATCTCTCCTTTCACCTAGTTACGTGGACGTGGATCAGGTCAGCCTGGTAAGAATAGAGAGAAGCTTCCTCCAGGGAGTACTGCTTCATTTGTTCTAATTATCTGTCTGTCTATTCCCCTCCTGGCTTCTCCCTTTCTCTGCACATTTTCTCCATTCTCATTGCCATTTATCTTTTCATTTGCTCTCTTCACCCAGAAGCTATCCAGATAATGCTCCATCTTTGATTTTTCGCTGAATGTGTCATAAAAATGTAATATCAGTTATAACAATGGAAAGAAAAGCCCACTATTTTTCCCACCCACAGCCATCACTCCCCTCCAAATTTCTGCCTGTGCTCTGCATTCTTGGGGCACATTTGTTTTGGTGCTTGCCACTCGTATTTGTAGGATGAGATTTTATTACTGGGAGCAGCAGACTAAAGGAAGCTTAGCAACTTAGTTGAAGCACTGAAGAGGTGATGTGCCATAAGCCTGCTCTAACTAAAAGGTGAAACAAGCTCTATAAGCATTTTTTAAAATGAGAGAAGATGTATGTACATCTAATTACTTCCATGGTTAAAACGAATGCATGTCTCAGGCTCCCATTTAATAAGAAATAAACTATGTAATGTCAAAATTGTTCAAAGTATCCTGTCTCTCATGCCTGAAGATATGTTAATATTTCAATTATCTGTTTCAAAGATGATAGGAGTATTGTGTAACAGAAATTGCCTAAATTATTTCTTAAATTTTAGAAACTAAAGCTGGGAAAATACTTCTTTTAAAAGTGATGGTTTGCAGGATTTTCAGCACCATGGAAAATCAGCCATGGTTGCAGAAAACTAGAAACTGATAACAGTGATATACTAATGTGAGTGCCAGCTCTTAAGAGAAATAAACCATCAGCAAAGATTTGAGCAAAGCCTCCCCTTTTGATACAACTCCCCCACGTCCTATGCCCTGTTTGCAGATACTCTTGGACACCCACCTTCCAGGCAGGGTTAAAGTCATCTCCACCTCACGATATTTTTGAGAGATGAATTATCCTCTGGCCATTGAATTTGAAAGTCAGAAAAACTCATCCCAAAAGTGATACAAGAAGACAGGCAGAGACATGAGCAGGCTGTACAGGTCCACTGTGGGAGAAAAAGAAAGATAGAGGGAGTTCACCCAGGCCCTTTCTTGCTCAAATGCAAAGTGTGTGAGATCTCTTTGAATCCCATGACTACGTTAGTCAAGCACAGAGATAATATTTAGCACTTCAGCATCTGTAAGTGGAAATAGAGAGGCTGTGGGAAGCTGGGTAAAAGGAGGAACCAAGGAAGCAGATTATTAACATTTAATCAGCCCCTTGGCGTTGTGTGAGTACCCTGGTACTGTGCAAAGGGCGATGCTGCATTTACATGCACAAGCATAATTCATAGAGGAATTTGATTACTTATGCTCAGATGCAGTTCTTCTGTGCATTCAAAAACTCAAGTCTATAACTACAGTAAAAACTTAAATATATTTTAGCATGCTGATTTTGAATTAAAAAAAAAAAAAAGAGCCAGGCAATTAAACTTTGGAACCTTCTATGAGATTTTAGTCTGCATCATCTCTCTATGTTACAGCAGCGACAAATTCCACCTAACATTCAAAATACTCCCCCAAAATGATTAAAAAAATGCAATGTACTTCTGCCTCCTATCCCCAGATGTCTTTGGAAAAAGCATTTCTTTGATTCTTTCTAGTTTACTAAATTAGCCTCATTAGTTCACATTTTTGGACCAGTAGGTTTTTTTCAGTCTCACATCATCCCTCTGGATCAAATCTCTGTTCTTTGGTCTGTTGACCATTCACCCCCTCAACTTACTACAATCTGAAAATCTCTGAGTGATGCATTTTGTATTAACATCCCTGCTAGTGATGGAGATATTAAAAAAAAAATCATTCCCAAACTCCATTGTTTCCCAGTGTTCAGGATTTTGATCACCATCTTTTGGGACCATATGCAAATAAAAACACTGGTCAGTGGGAAACTGGTCTAATACATTTTCGCCTAGCATTTTATTTTGGGGAACTGATTGCCTTGTAATCTTACTCTTTTAAAGTGAAAGGAATTTTTAAATCAAGGGACTTCAGTGTCGAAAGCAGGAATCTCGATAGCTTGCCTCTTTTCCTCATGTCTGCTAGATACAAGAATAGGAGAACTGTTTGGTCAATCTGGAGACTGAAAGCACATAAATTTTGATTTTTCTGGCAGATGATACATTTGCATGTACTTGAAAATGCTGTAAATATGCAGAAGTGGAATGTTTTTCATTAAAATGGCATGAGAAGCACAGAGGCTTTAAATATTAAGCTGTTTAAATCTGATCTCATTGCTATTTTAGGTGATCAACATTGTGATCATGGATATTATTAATTTGCAGTCAATGCAGCAATCACCATCCTTGTAGTTTTTTCTCCCTCGCCCCATCTCTCACAAATAATCAATTTTCTTTTCCTTGCTTGTAGATTTAGGTGCTTGTCTGTTCAGACTCATCTGAGCACTTTGTCCAAATGACTCCACAATCTCCTCTCCAAATATCTCTTAAAAAAACATACAGAAACATCTGGGTTTAAGTACGAAATAAATATTGCCATCAATCCAGATCAGCAAACCAAAAAGCAATAACACTGTTTTTTTTTATAAGTAAGCCATTATTTAAATGATTTATGATTTTTTAAAATAAGCTATTAACCTGGTCTTTTCCTTTGTTCATGACCTTTGAACATAAATATAGCAGAAGTAATACTTCTAACATCTGCACACACTTCTTCACTCCCTATATGCAGCTGACAGGGCCGTTTTCAGCACTACCATTCTTTCTCTCATTTTACATAATGAGATAATTTTATATTATGAAGTTTAAAAAGATCTTCACTTTTCTGGTTTATTATCTTGAACAGAAGGGGATAGAAACATTCGGTTTTTATGTGTGTGAGAGATGCAGCAACATTTTATTCTAGCCGAAAAACAACCTAGTCAGCCCCACTGTCCAACCATGAAAAAATGGTATGTCTCATTATAGTTGAATGAGAAGTAGAGAGCCACAGCAGAAAAATTGACAGATCATCATCTAAAGAAAGCCCAGGGAAAAAAGCAGCTGTTTTGTAGATGTCAAATCAGTTTCACAGAAAACTCCTCTGAGTGGGGGTATAACCAGATGTTCGTGTGAGATTGAAAGCTATTAACTGACTTTTTTGTCCAGACCACTCACTTCTGAGCGTGATTGTTGTTATTCCAATGGAAAAGTCAGACATTACCATGTCATCATTTCTTTAGTAGGAAAGGAAGGAAGAGTTGTGTACTTAGTGGGCACTGTTCAAGATGTATAATTTATGTCTGAAGGGGCTTACATACATACATACATACATACATACATACTGTTAGCAAAAAACAGATTACTTTAGCCCTTACTGAATGTTCTGCACAAAACCTTGCATACATACCTGCATATATGTATATATATTCTATATCTGCACAGTAGATTTTCAGAGTTTCTATTCATTTTGGTAGTTCCTCTAAGCACTCTGTTTCTTAGCAGATATGTTGAAGCAGTCCTAGACAGAGTCTGCAGCGAGTGCTTAAGCTACATGTGAATTGTTTTCCTCCATAGGAGTTCTTTGAAGCAATTGGAAATCCCGGAGTCATAATCTGGTGTAAGACGTAAAGCAGATGCACCAAGTGATGAGACAAGTGAGTGAGTCAGCCAGCAGCAGTGTCAGGATAAGCCTAGATGAAAGGACAACCCTGAGAGTAATTCCCTGAGGTAAGTGCATCATCACCAACACAATCCAAAATTGTCATTGTTTTCTCTGAGAACTGGGCACAAGGCGAAAGTACAAAATGTCTAGACTTTTGAAGTGTTGCAGTGTGTCTGCCGTGATTTGATTTCCTGATACTTTTTTACAACAATCATCAGCATCTTGTGAGAAGAATACCCCCCTTTCACCTTGTGACAACTGCTGTTCCTCCTTTGAAGGTCTCTGGTAGTTTAAAAGGCCTGAGTTACAAGATTGTATTGATAATGAAGCTGACCCACTGGAAAGCAGAAATATTTTATTTTCAAAGTTCTTGTAGAAGGGTCTTCTGAAATTCAGGGCCATGAACCAATTGCTGGTTTTGAATAGCAGTTTTGATCTGGGTCATTACTGAGAGCTTCTGATTCTCGCTGAAAGGTTATTTTTCATAAACTCAGGAAGAGTCTCCTTTCTCCGCTTTTCAGGAGAAACTAAGCCCTAAAAATAATTTTCTTCTCTACTCATGGCATACAGATTTTATGGCTTCCTGTGACAGAAACTGATGACTTTCTGCCATAACAGATTCTCATGAAAATGAAAAGTTCAACGTATATATGAGAGCAGTGCAATAAATTAAATAGAATAGCTCGTATCTTTATGGTTTTCAAAACTCCACACTCTATGGTTGCTAAAAAAAAAAAGAACAGAAGGGGGAGAAGGTAGCTGTGGTAGAAGAGTAACACTTGAATCACCCTAATGGCTGAGAAATCAATCTGGGCTAGGATAAGCTTTTACTTCAACAGACAAGATGGGACTGGTGCAGTCTAAATCTGAGTTAAAGATTGATAAGGGCTTAGAAGTAGTCTACAAAACTCTGGGTGAAGGTATATCACCTTTGAGAAGTGACCATGAAAAGCCCCAGAGCTCTCAAACTGGATTGAAATTCTTTAATGCATTAGTAATATTTTATCTGTTTTTGTACAGTAAAAAGATTTTGTGGCATCTGCTTAATTGAAAGTCTAGAGGATTGTTTGAAACCTTTGAGTGCTAAACAGGGAAAAATAAAAGTACCAAAGGATGCTCACATGCCATATGTCGGAATTTTCAATGAGGAAGGGAGTATCTGCAGCTGTGTAAACCAGGATGTCAAATGGCTTTTGGGTAGACTCATTCATAGTCCCCTACTCCAGAGTGACTCTTACTGTAGCACTGTGTGAGCAACAGAGATGAGATTTCTTCCTCACATCTGTAAGAATAAGGTAGAGAATTGTAAACATGGGATGCAAGGGAAACAAAGCCGATTTAAATGCATGTTACATTTCCTTTCTAGTAAAGGAAAACAGAAAACAAAGCTAAAATCCCTCCAAGGACTGTTAGGCTGTACAAACATATATCAATATGCCAGCATGCGGCACCTTAGGATACTGTGAATTGCTGCAGATAACCAAAAAAATCCCCAAAAAAACCAACCAACCAACAACAACAACAAAAAAAACCCTGAAAATGTTAAAAAATTAATCAGGTAAAGAAAATCACTGAAAAATTAAGAAACTTGTAAAAAATACCCAAGCAACCAAAAGGATTTTGCATCACCCTGGGAAGCTTTTATTAGCTCACTCAAAATTTACATGGCAGATAACATCATCCTGGGAAGAACTGACTGATTCAGGTTTCTTTCTGAGAAAGACAACAATTTCCAGAAATTATTGCTGATAGTACTAAATAGACCTTCTTTAGCATTATTTTAAGAACAAATCCTACTCATTGTCTTCAAACTCAGATACACAAAGGTATAATTAAATAATATTATGTTTTCCTAAAAAGTTCTGTTTCATCCTCCTTTCTTTAGTGAATGAAATTCAGAGCTTCTTTGAAAGACATCAAACAAGCATCTTTTTTCTCTGCCTCTGAGAAAGTTTTCTTTATAATTTCAGAAAATGCTTGTTGAGACAGATGGAGAATAGCCAAACAGAAGAGTGAACCAGCTTATTCGTGATACTAAATCTGTATGATGTATCACATGCTTAGTAACAGACTAATTCAGTTTTGCCACATCATAGCCAAAAGTATAAAGAATGAGGAAGTTGCAACACTGTCTTTAACAAAGCCATAGTTTCCTCATGACAACTCTTCCGCAAAATGGATTACCTCTGTTTACTTCAGATTATAATGAGAAGTTCTTATAGCTGATAGAGCAGCTGAGATCCCCTGTGAAACTCACAAAGGTTCTGAGAAGCAATGAAAACACACAGAGAAGGAAAGCAGACCTAACTTCAGCCGAGAAGCTACTGATGGAAAGAGCACAGCCTTCCCCGTCAAGTTTTCTGAGTGCAGATGTATGTGTGACTTTCATCTATTGGGAAGTGCAAGCCCTGCTAAGTCCTGAAAGATTTTTTTTAAAAATAGCTTTTATAAAGATCTCTCTATATGGTTAGCTGGCAGTATGAAAAGGATTTTCTGCAAAGAAGTGTAACAAGCTCCTTTTTTCCTACCTCTCCTAGTATAAAATCCACGCAAATGATAGTTCACAAGGTCACTGAAACTCAAGAAAGTGATTTTCTGCATTAAAGTGATTAAAGTCACTCTGAGACATAAGAGACTAGTTTTCTGTCTCAGAGTCATGGAAGACATGCAATCACATTTCAATTAATTTACAGGATAGAAGAGAGAAACAAGGATGAAGTATTACAGGTCTGTTTTAACTATCAGATATGGCAATGTGCTCCCACTGCTTGCTGTATGACAGTGCCTAAGTACTTTGTATTAAACAAGCAAGAAATTCAAAAGCTAGTTTTATTTGTTTTATTGCAGGTGAATTCTCTCATATAAAATAGATATTATTTTCTTTACATCTTGCACTACCTTCCCAGAGACAATGTTCCATAAATAGTGGCATAGAATTAATGAAAATGGCAAGCTGAAACCTTTCTAATGCTTTTAGAAGTCAGTGGCATGAAGGAAAGTCTGTTTACAGGTATGTGATTTCTAAGGAGTCTGTTGCTGTCTGCAGGTCAAGCATCTGCAGAACTAGCAGTTCTCTCTCTCTTAACCACAGGATTTCATCTCAATAATTTCGAATAGTTGAGCATTGCAGTTATTGTCAGACTGTGTGTTGCACTGTGGAGTACAAAGCTGTATCTGTACCTGGGCGCACAGGGATGCTCATGGCTGGTCCTGGAGGAAGCGCAGGGCACACCCTGCAGCTGTGGCTTAGCTGCCATTGCATACCCATCACTGGGATGTGCCTGTGAAGCAGCCCGGGTTGTGGCGCGGCCCGAGAGGAGCTGTCCCTCTGCCGGGGGTGCCGCGGCTGCCGGCCGCGCGGGCGGTGTTACAGCGCCCCTCCCGTGGGGGCTGCTGCACCCTGTCCTGGCCATTAGGGCCGCCCTGGGGCTCCTCTTGGAGACGTAGGATCTTGCCTAGTGTTTCTCCTCACCCTGTCCACATCTTGTCAGTCACTGTGGTGTGAGCTTCAGGCTCCTGGTGGGTCTTTGTGCTGCCCTGAGATTTTCGTGTTTCGGGAAACCCTCCCGTGCACGGTGCTGGAGCACTTGTATGTGGTTTGTGCTGCCACCGGAGCTGCTCTGCTCTGCCACACTGCGAGTGTGCTGAGATCTAGAGCTGGAGTTATCCTACTGTTCTTCTGCAATACTACTCTTCCTCATACAAAATGATCTCATCAGTCTATAATCCTTTCTTCCTGCATGCCTTCCTGCTAGAGGTTTAGGAAGCAAATTTTTTCTCGTCTTCCTCCTCTGTGTGAATAAATTTAAACTACATCCTTAACACCAACGTTTAGACCCTAACTAGACATTGCACAGCCATGCCCTTTTGTCTGGGGAAAACCCTGTGCTGCACAAGATTTTATGTCAGGCTACAAGACTTCTGTGTCAGTACCACAGAACAAAGAAATGAGGGCCAACAGACTTTCCAAGCTAAAGCAAAGGTAATTTAATTCAAATCTCCTGAAAAAAAAAAATCCAACAAAAGGAAAAAAAAACCCAACAAAACAACTGAAGGAGGACATAGGACTGACACCATGAATGGCTTCAAGCATCGACACTTTATTGTTCTTTCATTCAACATTTTACACCATCCATCTTACATGCATTCCACCAGTGTGCCCTCTCTCCCCTTCTGTGATTGGCCAGCACACCTCAGCACTCCATGTTCCAGAGCCTTCAACACTGCTCACCTGTCCTACACAGCTGGAGCCTGTTAGGGATGGGGCTCGGCCACAGCCCCATTCCCAATCACCACAAACTGTGTGCCTACAATCAACTTCTCCTTCTACTCAGCTGCTAGAAGAGGATTAAGAAGCAAGTAGCAATAAGTGACTATTCTTGGCTTATTTGCACTGAAAAGGTGTAATGTCAAACTACCTTTGACCGCCTCCAAATCAAGTTTCTCCAGTCATCACAATTTTTTTCTTCTGCTGCACTCACCTGAAAAAGGTTGCGTCTTAATACTGTGAATTCAAATAGCTGTTTTAGACATTTTCATGAAAGTCAAGACAACTACTGAAGAATTTAGTGGGAAAAATTTTAAGTTAGAATTCAGTGAAGCTTCTAAAACTGAAGCACTGCAAGGTTTGCCGATCATTAAAATATTTGGTTTAGTAAGCTGAAGATAGATTGCTGATATTATGAAAGCTCTACATAACCTGTTCAGGTTAATGAATTCTGGATGTGGCAGAGAGAAATAAACTGGAGCTGAGATAAACCACTGAACTAATAGAAAGATACTGAGATTCATAATTTATTGAAACTAAAATGAAACATTGTTTTGCTTTTTTACCCAGACATGACCAGATGTAATTGATACAAATGTCAATTATGAAACGCGAGCAGTGCTATAGAATTGGATACAGGACTTGCTTTGTGATATTCTTCAACTAAATAACTCCAGAATACTTGTAATGTGAATAACTCTTACTCTGGCAGTGTGCAGTGCACAAAAAAAGCAGGATGATTCTGAACTTCACTTCAACAGAGCTAATATATAACTTTTCATTACATTAGCCAGTTGGCATGTTTATGGTGATTACTACATAGAAAAAAAATGTAGAGTTTTCTGGGATGGCCAATGAAAGTGGTGCTCATCGCAGCTCTTGTTGCTTCTGTATTGCCCATGGATGATCTCTGTTCCTTTTTCCACCTGGGAAAACCTGTAGGAATGTGAGCACAGTGCAGCAAAAGTGAAAATGAAGACAAATTATCTTGCGGTTGACAAGAAGAGCAGTGTAGCGTAAGAGCAGACCCTCTCTCTTTCCAAGACCCATGATAGTGTTCACAGCATGGTTCTTGAGAGAGAGAGGGGAGAAGAGGAATATTGATAAGTTGTGAGTCACTCCTTCAAGGTTCTCTGTGTATGTTTTGATGCCTTTATATAGGAGAAGTTGATACCCTTCATTGGTTTATTTGAGGTTGGACACTTAAATCCTGAGTTTACTCCCCTGAGGAGCCATGTAGTAAGAGGGATCCCCTAGGCATTTTCAGTTCTCTCTATGCACACAAATCATCCCTGAAAAACAACTCTCCAGCCACTATTCAGACAGCTGGCTGTGGTTGACTCTCTATTCTTATGCATGAATTTTATTCTTACAGTGGTTTTCCTAAATCTTTGCTGCTGTATTACATTTGCCTATTGGTTTTATATGCCTCATTATCTAGTCTTCTTTAGTTAATTCAATTTTTCCTCCCAGGTCATGTTTTCTGGACCTCTGGTCATTCTCACTGCAGTTCTCTGGACTTTCTCCAGCTGGTCTGTGTCTCTTTTCAACCATGAGTCTGTAAGGTTAATGGAATTTGGATTTACACTATTGCATGACTTATGCTTAGTTCTCTGAGCTTGTTTTGCTAATGCTGTTACACTGTACTTTACTACATTATTCAAAACTATATGAAAGATTTGCTTAAGAAGCTTGTGTTTAGTTTTTGTTTGTTTGTATAGTAAATCCTCTCTGTAATATTTAGAAATTATCTACGATGGTCACAAGGAATAGCCATTCATTAAAAATTAATCAGGAAGGATTTGGATGGTTATTTTTGCAGCTGTAAATTCAGTAGTTAGCAGAAATGGTTAATTAATCACTGTTCATGCACTTTTATTTCAGAATCCAGGAAAACAGAAATATTGTCCTGACTTCTGTGCCTTTCATCCATGTATGCTAACAGAAACAGAATAATTCTCAACATATTTCCTCATTTGTCACCTTCCAAGTCCCACAGAGCCAGCAATCATAAATCTTTTTTCTGCCAAACTGCAGCTGTTGGCCCAGTCCCTGGTAGCAGTAATTTGCATACTGTTGAGTTCCACACCCGTAATAGGTCAGGAGCTCTCATATCAGAAAAAAAAGACCCATTTTCCAAAGTCAATTTTACCTTGAACAGTAAGATTCACACATGCCACAGGTCTGCATGATTCTCACTGCAAATGTAGAGCTCTTTGTTTTCTTTGCAAACATCACAATGTTTCCGAGAATTTCTGTAGCAGAGTTTTCCTTTAACTAAAGAAAAAATGCAGAATTTTTTTCTGATTTGAAATAGGAGTTGTAAGCTCTTATATAACTATCTATTTGTTAAAGCAGGACAACTCCTTTTTTATGCGTGATAACAGCAGGAGAGAAATAATTTTGGGAATTACTCCCATTTACTCCCATTACTGCTATTTAAAGAGATCAGACGATTGTTTTACATAACTGAAATGATGTTAAAAGATATTATTTTGTCCAGACTTCCTCAAAGGTCCTCTGTCACAGTTTTAAAATAGTGTGTTCTTGCTTTTTCTTATATTCTCTATAGTTTGCAGTTGCCTAAAGCCTATCTACTTGACATGAGAATCTCGACTAAAAGAGGATTAAGCCAAACCAAGAATAATTGCAGATAGTTTTTTTCCTTTTAAGCATTACTCTCATAGAAGAGGGATGGTCATGCGCAAAAACAAGCACTATGTCAGCTGGCATGGATAAAATAAAGATCATCTCTGCTTTGGAGAGCTTCTTTCCAAACACGCTAGCAGAGCTAGCTGCTCATGGTGCTGCTGCTGAGCGCCACAGATCAAGGAGTAGTGCCAGACAGAGCAGCATAAACGACGTTGCAGAGCAGCAAGAGGGTACAGTTGGTTCCCCACTGGATGATACAGACCCTCTGCTACGGATTTTTTTCTTCTCTGCTCCTGCTATAAGCACCACTTCAAACTCAAACAACAGCTGTCTACTCCCCAGCATCATTCTGGCTTTAAAGCTGTTTTTCCCCAGAGATGATGAAAAGGGAAAGAAATCATAAAATGTGCTAGTGACAGCACAGTGCTACATTAGACAAAAAAAAGAGAGAAAAAAAAGTTATGCTTCCTGGTAGTCTGCTCCTTCAAACCATAGCAACATCTTCTTCCCCTCCCCTGCTGTATCTTCAAAATAATGGATGTTTTCTATCACCTTGATATAGCATTCGACAGTCCTGACATACCCTTCCCTATTCTAGGTACTATCATGCTGCACATGCCTATATTTCCCAAATACAGACTCAGATAAAGAAAGATTTTAAGCAGTAGGAATGTTTGATTCTTGCTGCCTTATTTGTTTTATTAAGCAGGTCTTTCTGCAGTTTGATAGGTCCTCTACAACGCATTTCCCATGCTGACAAGTTGTTTCTTTCCTCTCTCCATCTTTCCTCACAAGGCTGAGTACAGAATTTCCAGCTGGCCTAACTTCTCCCTTTAATGGCTTTGAATGTTTAAGTCAACCAGAGAAAGATGCTATTTTTTATATTCCTATTGATTGATGTACTGCATAGAAAGATAGATATTCCCATCCTCTTTGCAGAGTCAGTTTTATAGGGCAGCACAGCTCAAATGTCATCAAGAAAATAATAAAGGTACTGATTCTTTTCTTCACTATTCATTGGTAACTTTATTTCTTTGTGCTTGAAGTTCTTATAACATCATGAGGGCTTAATGTTGGCCTAAGGAAGAAGCAGAAAGAGAGTCAGATATTCTTCAAAAGGAATTCTACTCATTAATGAGAACATTTACTATCTTAAACATCTGTTAAGAATTTGAGACTGAGAGGTATCTTCACTCCCTTCAAGAGAGAAAATATTTTATGTTCCCATTTGCTTTTTAGCATATTAATAAAGAGATGTCAGGCTACTTTTTTCCTTTAGTTCACACTGAGAATTTTCAGAGTGCTTGGAAAATGTGAACTAGGTGATTTTCAACACAATTTCAGAAATACTGACCTCACTCCCATAATAGAAGCAGTGTACTTTGTCTCAGTTCTGCCAAGTATAATGTTACAGATTCAGTTCCTTCTTACTTTTGCTGTGGATAATCAAAGATTTGTCCAAGTTTTACCTATAAAACCTCAAATTCAAAACATTTCTGGGGTAAGCTCTAAGACAACAAGATAAGCTGCCCCATCCTTACCTCACGCTAATGTGTGAACATGAACAAACACAGGCACACACGGATTGGCAAACGGATTCAGTGTTTCTTATTTCTTAATATATTGTTGCAACTCCTTTGCCTTTTTGAGGCCCAGTCAGATATAGCTACTGGTACTTGTAAACTGGAGAGGTCATACAAACCTGAAATAACTTTAAGGCATTAGACACAGGTACTGAAGGATAACCTGCCAACCCCTTGGGAAACTCAATTTACTTTATTTCATACTGCCCTTGGCAAAGGGAAAGAAAAACTAGAAGACAAAGTCACTAGGAAAGCTCATTCAAATATTTGTTATGAGTGAATAAAAGAGAAAGCCAGCAGGAGGGAAACATTAATATTTTACGTTCACCAGATTCAGTGCCCAGTAACTACTGAAATGAACAGCTTGTGTTCCAATTTCCATCTGAGGCATATTGGTTTGGCATCACAAGAGTCACCAAATTACAAACTGCTGTTAGTGATGTCCCTACATACTCAGTAATTAGAGCCATACCTGCAAATATGCATAAGTATTCTCTGGAGAAAACTGGAGCACTAATGAAGGGTAATTTTCATTCTAACTGCTTTTTAGTAGTTAGAGATAGAAGCTGTAGTCCACAGCACAAGCTGCAGCACAGAAATATCTGGCTCCTGGTCAGGTTTTCTTTCCTCATACTCACACGTGCAAGCAAAGAAACACGAAATATAGTTTTTTAGGAATCTAAACCAGAGGCAAAACACATTGTAGGGGTGTTACAAAGTTATGTCATGGGGTTTTTATTATTAATGCACATAATAACTCAGTTAATTCACATCTGTCCTAGATTTATTATTATTGGTCCCTTAAACGTCTTCTACCTACACTTGTGCAAACCTATAGCATGAAAATTTGCAATGCAGCTGTGAGCACCTCTATGGTAAAAGCTTCATGATTTGCAAGAAGCATGAACCTTATTCCCAGTACCTTCCACAGTAATATGTAATATCACCAGAACAAAAGTGAGCAGAACTGGAGAAGGGTGTTTTCTATTAATGAGTGAAATGTCAGGGAAATTATCTTAGTGCTACAGAGGTGTTCAGTGCAAGGAAGAAAATTGCAACAGGAAGAATTTTCAGGGAGATCTAGGAACTGGTTTCTAGCTACTGCATACTTGCAAGGTTTGAAGCCTCTGTAATGTTCTAAACCAAATTGTGGCCTTGCTGAGGTTTTCCTTTGTTTGAAATGGGTAGGTGCAAGTGTAAAACAGAATATGCACTCACTTTTTTGACATAATGGCTTAATCCATTGCTGATCTATTCAAACTCAATATGTATTTGTTAAAATTTGTAGAATAGCATACAGAGCATACTCTACATACAGAGAAGCTCTCAAGAAGAGAGCCTAAATTCTTCTTGTGTTCATGTGTCTAATATTACCCATTAGCTAGGTGAAAACCAGATCAGACAAACAAAAAACAACAAAAAAATGCAATGAACGCAAATTCAAACCAATGCAGAATATTAGACCTGGAGATGCATGTGGAGCTTGGGCCACGTGAATGCAGCCATAATTGCACAGTTCCAACAAGGAGGGCATATTTGTCAGACAAGGGATGAGGAAATACAAGCGATTTAAATAGGAATGCTGCTGTATATTCCATTTCAGAACCTGAGGCTTTTAATACATTGCAGTGGGTCCAGAAGTAATGTACAGGAAAAGCCTTGAAGAAATGTAGTTTCTACAGTGTTCAAAAACTTTCTCCATTTTCTCTAATTCTGTCAAATCTTTTAGACAGTTTCTGCATTTAATTAAAGACAGGGAAATAGTCAAATGGGAGGATTTTCCTTCAGTGTAAATGGAAAGACTAATATTATGTATCAACATGATGCAGACAGAAAAGTTTATACAGAAAATTAAGGGCAGGTATTAACACTGACATATCCAATAACAAGCACATTTACTACAAACTGTGTCCATCTCCTCCCAGTTGGCCCAATTCTTTATTCTACAGTCAAAATTCAGGGAGCTAAACAAAACCTAATCTTAAAACCCTATGATATTCAAACTCCTAAAAAATAGGTTTATTTTTATTTTGGGAAGCAGCTGCCTGTTAGAGCTATTAGGATGCAAGTTCAAGGTGTGAAAGAAATTTACTCCTTTGTATTAACTCAGTTCCCTTTTTTGCTAAAACAAAAAAATGCACACACAAATAAACCCCCCCAAAGCCCACCTCAACTATAATGAAGCCTGCTTACTTGAACAAATGTTTTCAGTGCAGTTTAGCTGACTACCTTAATACATTATAAAGATTATTAGGTAGATGCAAGAGGTTTTCTCTCCATGCTGCAGTCTGAAGCCTGTACTTACATATTTTCTAGTCTCACTGTATAACAACCCCCTGATGCTTCCCTGAGGAACTCTCTGGTTGCAGTTTTGGGTACTGCAACATATTTGCCTATTTGACATATTGCAACAGATCCTTGGCTTCTGTAAATCAGCCAGGTTCCACTGACATCTCTAGAATTACTCTGGCAGCAATGTTACATGGTTACATGGCTTGCCTTTAAGGTCCTATAAAAAGAAAAATAGAATTGAGAAATAATGTGGAGCCTTGCAATATCAGCCTTTTAAACCTTCACAATGAAATGTGTGATTCTCAGGGGTGGTGTTCACAGTCCTGAGCTGCTTGTGTTGTATTTAGGCTAAGAACAGAGGCAACTCCAGGAATGTGTGACAGCTATGTCAGGATTGTGAGAACAGCAGCTTTAGAGGTCACACTCATACTTTCCTGTGAGTGGGGATAGATTTTAATTCTCATCTGTTTGCTTAATAGCATTAAGATGATGTATTATTCCTAAAATGCCTTTGTGCTTCTTTTGAATCAGCTTTGGTGCTGCTTTTAAGGAGTCTTTTTGTTTTTTTCTAATCTTTGCCTAATTTAAGTGTATGAGAAAAAATCCTGTATGTGTTTCCTCATAGCGTCTGACAGCACTGCAGCTCTAGGGAGAACTTGTAGCAATGTATCTCCAGTAGATTTTAACGTGCCATGACTTTCATCAGCCTGTATTTGAGCTTGGTCTTCAGGGGCATTACATTTGCCTTCCAGAAAAACTGATTAAAGGGCTTAGAAAGCTACTCTATTTGCTGAAGACTTCCCATCAGCATTGCTGTGGGCGCTCCTCCCTCCTTCCTCACTCACAGCCTCCCCCAAGCCCCTCGGGCCAGGGTGGTGTCCCTGTGCTCCGTGAGAGTGAGTCAGCTACCTGCACATTGCATCCAGGCACACTGGCTGGGCTCTGGAAGCCCTGAAAAATAGAGTTAAGTAAACTGCAGCAAGAATTAGTTTCTGCTCTGGAAAAAACAACAGGTTTTTTGTGGGGTTTTTTTTTTTTTTTTTTTTTTTTTGTTTGTTTGTTTTTTTTTTCCGCCGAGACACTGAAGGAACTCACAACATTGTGTTTATAAGTAAGGTTAAGGGGTTACAGAATCACACAGTGTATCCACTGCCATGTAAGAGAACATTTATATAACACTGCAGACAGGTTGTAAGAACCAAGCTGGGAGGTGAGCTGGCAAGGTCTGCCAAGCATCTGGGACTTGCCATCCAAATGCTGAAGCTGAGAAAGCTCAAACTTTTACTTGTAAAAGGTTACATTTTTTGGTGGACTGTCTGTCACAAGAAGAGGTAGATTAGTACATCAAAATGAAGGTTTTCCCAGTCTCAAGAATAGCAACTGAGAGTTTAATAATCAACTTTAGGGAACCCATCTTAAATTTTATGGAGAAATGTCAGCAGCACACACTCTGAAGACTCTAACCTGTTTGTGCATGCAAATTTTGGACAGTGTGTTGGAATTCCTACTGCAGACAACAATATTCACCAGCTCAGAAAGATACTGAAAAATATGTTCTAATATATCATCCATATCAATGGAAGAAATTTTCTTCTTTTTTTTTCCTGAAGCTGTGCCTTTTTCTATGTGAGTGTGCATTTACAGCACTCCAACAATTGCAGAGCACCATGTTATCCATAGTTATTAACAGGAGAATCCACAAAAACATATAAGCACTTTTGATATGATTGGAGCTTTGAATTGGAAGGACTCACCTAATTTATGAGATATTCCAGCCTCTTTGGTATCTTCAGGCACTGACACATGGATTCTGTAATGAGTCCAGTCTTCATGAACACTTCAGCTGATAATTCGAGCAAACTATCAATTTTGCAGAAGTGAGCTGACTTACTCTTTACGATGTATTTTAGTAACTTTAACAAATACACACATTTAGAAATTTCCCTTCCTCATGTTTCATCATATTTACAGAATCCTGTTCAGTACAATTTTTTTTCACAGAAATTTCAGTTCATAAATATTTTTTAAATACAAGGATATTGTGGGACAACATACCCTAAAATACCTCAGTGGCTCATTGTGGCTTCAAATAAATTGTATCTACATTATAAGATGCAAGTACTATAAGCAAAGTGACCATACTTCAGACATCTAAAATTTAAAAACAATACACAGGAATGACTTCTACGTGCTAAACACAAAACACGCAACTCAGACTTAAAGTAAAAATATTATCCAGGAATACTGCTTAGAATTGGTCAAACAAATAGCATACTGGTTGCTTACTGCATTTTGTGTTATTTTCCTGAATAATGCAGTGTGTTTTAAACACAAAATAGAACTATTAAACTGGAAACATAGTAGGCAATTTATCTTCACTACTAAATTTATCTTTAGATGTCAACTAGAAGGACAAGCTTTCAGTTTATCACTCATGAAAAATACCTTGCTCAGCCTAAGCACAAAAGGAAATAGGTTAGCAGTTTGAAATTGGGAGAAATATTCTTTCTTATGCAGTCATAATTCATGAAAGCCTATAAATTCACAAATGTTTTATCAAAGAACTCTTCCCCGGTTATTTGCTATTTCTTAATTTAGGCTTTCTAAATCTGCAGAGTTTGTGTCAAGTTATTATGGCCATGGTATAGATTTCACTGTACAAGGAGAAAAATTAATCCAAATAGGAAACATAACATGTTGAGAGCATCCAGCTGCAAATGTAGTGTTTCAGTTTGTTTCAATGTCTACAGCTTTTGCTTTCTGATCAACAAGCAGCATTTCAGACAGTTATTTTCCTGATTAGTAAAACTTATCTTGGGTGTCTTACACTTTAGTGGAAGAGCCTCTACTAAAATCACATTTGAAATTCAAGTGACATGGATTGTTTCTCGTTTTAGTTCCTAGGGATTTGTGAAATGAAAGAGCATTAGAATGAGCATCCATATGATTTAATATTTAAGAGATAGCTCTTGATGCCTATCAAACAGAGGTTCTAAGAGTGCTCAGTTTTAAAATAATAGTATAAATATCCCTTCCCAAAATAGCCATTGAACTGAAACATGCCATTTCTCCTAAAAGAATTCTAGCACTCTTTTGCATAGGACTCAGTATATTTTTACTGAGCATTAAGCTTACTGTATTTCCTTCATTACTACTGTGTGTTTTGAAAGTGGGCTCATTTACTTCTTGGTTATCAGTCATAAACCTTTTTTCTTCTTGTCTCCCTTTTTTTATTCACATTTCAAGGCTCAAAACAGACTGAAAAAGAAACCAGACTCCAAAAAAGAAAAAGCATGACTCTCAAAGTAATTGAGTGTGGGAATCCAGGACACAGGAATATCTCCTGTGCCTGTCCTGAGAGGTCTTATTTCTCAGGAAAGCACAGCTTTTAGTCTTTGGCTATGGAAAAAGCTTCCAGCACTTTGTGAGAAGTTGAGATTTTGTAAGTGTACATAGTAGATGATACTGTAGTTTATCACAGGGTAAAAAAGTAGATTTTGGGTTTTAATATGGAAGGTAGATGAAAGACAAGATGGAGGACTTTCAGGTGTTGACTCAGCTTCTTCCTTCTTCTTCATCTACTCCCTTTTCTGCAGTTTTGAGTAGCACAGTGATTGGTTAGACAAAGTCACAATGCAGATGTAACGTGACTGAAGAATAATTAGGAATTGGTAGAAAAATAAAAACATACTACGTGTTAGGTACATTGTGGAACTCAATTCGATAAGGTATCTGTATAAGAATACTTGCAATTGTCCATTTTGTTTCTTTCTGGCACATGTCACTGAAGTGTGCAGGGCCTGTTGTCATCTAAGGCTCTGAGTTGTGATAAAGAAATATTAAACAACTGAAGACTGAAGCCAGTGACTCTTACTTGTCTCTTTCCTGGTTCCTGACCCTGGCACAGACTTTTCTCAGGGGATTCCCAGTAAAGGGGATTCCCGTGGTGGGCAGCAAAGACTCCCACATCTGGTGCCAGTGCCTGTGTGAGGAGACTCCGACAATTGAGAAAACCAATCCATGTCACAAGAAGGCCATGACACTTGTGGCATTTAATTTTCACCTGGCCTGTCTTCATGCTGCTGCTGCTGCTGCTATTTAGAGATGCTTATGATAATCTCAAAGGTAGTGGGTTTTGTCCTGGTTTTTACTTCTGACCCATCTCAAATAAGTTCAGTCATTACTGCCTAAGAAATTAGCCAATAATTAACCAATAAGGTGAAATTAACCAATAAGGTGTGTGTGAAAACTGTTTAGTTTTCTGTTCCCTGATTAAGGATAGAGTTGTTTTTTGCTCTGTCTCTGACTCAGTTTACCCAAATGGTTCACTCCATGTCTGCTCTTCATGAAGCTTGCGTTTATAAACAGGTTAGATGATGTGAGCAAAGTAAATAGTACTAATTTCTCAACTGCAACAGTTACCAGACTTTCAACAAGATGCAACTAGCAATAATTCACATTTTTTCTATGCATTAGACTAGACTGTCATCACTGTCATGCCTAGAACTATTTTTGAACATATTTTTTAATCCATGTCATAACTTAATGTAATCATCACATAATCTGAAAGAGAGAATCAATGTTGTTCATTAGAAGATGCTATGAAAAGCTTTGCTTTTCATGAAATTGTCAGAATATTTATTCTTCCCTTCAAGTAGTACAGTTCTTCCTCATCTATATCCCTGACTTGGTGCTTTTGTACAAATCTTCTAACTTTTGCCACTTACCAAGTAATCATTTGTTTGAAAAATTCGCATCCTTTCTCAGAACCCTAGACTCATTTTATTTCAGACAGGAAAATATGTACCAGTTAAAATAAAGCTGCTTCACTCTTTATTTTGCCAACAAAGAAACTTGCAGTTTTATAGTGAAAATCCTTTCTTATGCTGCAGGTCAATGATATTGGCTAGAGAACGTTTAGGAACTCAGCATTCCTGCAATGGAGTCTTGAAACCCTTTAACAGGCAAAGCAAACCAAAATCACACGATGGGAATTTACTCTGATACTCATGTCAGGCACAAGGTAACTTTTCCATCTTTATTAAGCTATTTCACAGACACTCCACTCACTCCTTTCATGAAAAAAAAGTAGTTTTCCTGCTCCTGAGTTGATTGGAATATGGTAAAGCTTCTAGGGAAATCAGTAAGAAAAAACCCTTAATGCATGATATTGAGCCATAATTCCTTTGGGTCTTTCTCATTTCCAGTTCTCATTATAGCTTTAAATAGTTGGTTAAAAGGTGCAGATTGGCATCTTTAATAAACTTCTGTTTATAGCAGTTAATGTTAAAAGTTGACAAAAAAAAAAAGAAAAAGGAAAAGAAAACCTCACGAATTCCAATTGTTCTGTTAGAAACAAAAACAAGTGAAAATTTCATGACACAAAATGCTTTAGCTTACTTATAGAGGTTACATAGGAAAATTGTAATGGCTTGTTCATTTGGAGGATAATTGTTGCTAAGGGGTCCAAAGATAAATAGGTATAGCCCATTCTGTTAGGGCTGGCAAATCACTGGAGAAAAGGAGATTGATGTCCAAGATAACATTTTTTTAATCCACAAAAAATGCAAAGCATAAGGGAACAGCCTTCAAAAAAAAAAAAAAAAAAAGATCCCTTCTTCAACTTAGATAATAAACTGGGTGATATAAGTTTCTTTTGTATTTTTCTCTTTGTCCCTTTCTCTTTGTCCCTTTCTCTTTGTCCCTTTCTCATTGTGTGAAGACTAATTTATTATGCTTTATATGAAGAATTCCCAAGACATGCAAGAAAAAGGTAAGCAATGATAATTCATAATCAGTTTTCCTAGAAAAATCTAAAAAGTTATCTAAATTATCCAATTCTATGAAACCCTGAAACATCTGTTTTCTAACATTGTTTCTAATTTTATTTATCTTCCTGACTTAAATCACGAAAGTAATGAAGACTGTAATTTCCACTTCATATCAAAACACAGCTGAAATAGTACAAGTAAGAGTATTATAAAGATGTCAGTGTTCAATTTGTGCATGTTCCCACCGCTCTATTATTTTCTGCATGACTCTGCATTAAATTTCATTTTTATCAGAGGATCAGACTAAGTCAGACATTAGCAAAGTGTAGCAAAAGACATTAGCCTCCTCTTGCCTAAAGGTCATAGATTCATTAATTTTGAATAAATACAGATTTTAAAGGCTGTCTGTTTGTTTGTTTTGGTTTTTTAAATAAAGTTCATATTGTAACAGATTAAAAAAGAAAAAGAAGTAAATTGATTATGTAAGAATGCAAGGTTTTCTGATATGCTTTAGTATTTACTATTTAAATTGAGGATGACATAAAAAGCAATATCAAAAGTATCCTGCATGGTTTTGCTTCATTCCTTTTCCTCTTGAAGTGCAAAAAACCTCCTTTCTTACTCTGTAGATTACTGCTTTCTATTTATTTAAAATTATAACTAATATATGCTCTCATTGATCTTGAGAATAAACAAGAGAGAATCATCTAATGCAAGTCCTGAGTTTCAGAATAAATAAGCACAAGCATAAAGTAGCAAATCTTTACAAAATTAAAATCTGAATCTTAAGTGACTGCTGGATTTGCCTATGATTCACATGCAAATTGAGTCCAGGGCTACATACAAGACCAGAACCTCAATTTTCTTATACTACAAGAATGGGACTAGGGTTTTTGAGACTCAAACTCTACTTAAAGCCCCTGTGTAGACAAACTTCTTAAGCAAATAATTCAATTTTCACCTCTCTCTGCTGTTTTGCTTATTCTCCCTATTTTGATTGTATAGGCTTTATGAGGCAAATACCATCATTTACTGCATTTTTTCATGGGACATAGAATAACTGCTTCCTGACTGGGCAAAGTACTTCAAATAATGTGGGGTGGATGTATTTTTATCCTGTGCACTGAGCTAACACAGCTTCTTTCTCTTCACCTCTCTTCTACATTCTCATCAGTGTTTGGACTAACAACATCAAGGTTACAGAAAGATAAGTTGAAGGAAGGCTTTGCCCATAACATTTCTTTATACCTATGACAGAAATAAGAGTGTGACTTTGCAGTCTACCATCCTCCCTGAACTAAAAACTACACTTTTATTAGTTTTAACAGTTTTATTAACAGTTTTATTGACAGTTTATTGACTGTAGTTTATTTAAACTACAGTCTCTGCCATAGTATCCAGTTTGGAGGTTGTAAGAGAAGATCATAAATGCTTTCATTTTTTGTAGGATGCTCAAATGCGGTTATTTTATAAAGCACAAAAGATACTACTGCTTGTGCAAGGGACTACCATATTCTACAAAGTCATAAAGTCCAGATCCATAAAATGTTGTGTAGGAAACAGAGGATATGGTAGTTCCTGGAAAAATAACAACAGCCTCTGGCGTTATCCAATGCAGAAAGAAGAGAGAGGTTTGTTTCTGTATGGGTATCATTGAGGAAAATGTGGGGTCTGAAATCCCTTCTCTCCCAGACAAAGGTAATAGGTTCAACTTGCCGCTTTGAACTAATCTATTCTATCTGAAGTCTGAACCTTACGTAATTACTACCTTGTGGGGTTTTAGCATCAGGAAATGAGGATGGTGCATTCTGAGTCATTCTCTCAACTGGATCATGCCTGGATCATATTGTCAATAGCAATTTTAAGAAGGGCCCTGCCTGCTCCTAGTCCACCATCACCAGCAGCACAAGATGCAGGCACTCAAACAAAATACAAAGAACAGGTAACTGGCTGCTTTGGCTTTGTACATTTTTCTGCCTTCACTTTCAAAACAGACAGGAAGATCTACTGCTCAGTGGTTCATTACTTGTCTCTTTATTTTCCTTACATACAAAGCAAGACAATAATTTGGAAACAAGCACTTTAAAGGAAACAAGATGACACTTTATCTCTGCACTAAAATAAAAAAATGAACAAACTCTCTACCCAAAATGTAAAAATAAATATTATCACCTGTAACATGGTCCTCTTGGGATAGCTTCATAGCATACTGTAGCACTGAGGCTTGGCAGAAGCTCAGGGTGTTACTGCTGAACAAAGCACTTAGTTCACAAAACCTCCTTAGCCCATGGACAGAAGTTCAAAGCCATTTATAACATCACTTTTGCCAGAAGGGAGCTGGGGTATGTTTTTAATACTAATTCTGAGGTAGAGAGTAGACACAACAGAAAAGGGCTGATTTCACCTTCACAGACATATCACATAACTCTGATAACCAACACAGAGGTGTCATTTGAAAAGGTTTGTTTACTGCTTTCAATCCTCAAACAAGAGTAAGTATTTATGGGAGATGTGAAGGTCCATGCACCTGATGTGAAGGCTCTTGCACTCACAATGCTAGTTCAGGACCAGCAGTTCTTGCTCTGCTACCAGCAACTAAATTCACCCAGCCTTTTCTTCCCATCCTCCTCTACAAAGGCAAGTGAAGGGATTGAGCAGAGATTTCCATTGGGCCCCCAAACAGCCTATTTAAACCTTGTGCCTGTCTCTGCAGTGTCCTTTCTTTGGGTCTCTATGGCTGAGCTCAGAGGATGTGGCCCATGGCACAAAGAGAGGACACCTCTGCCGCCAAACTCTGCAACATTCAGTCCTTCATACTGGAAGGCCTTGACAGTTTGTTTCTAAT
Source organism: Phainopepla nitens (assembly GCA_013400175.1). Lineage (NCBI taxonomy): Eukaryota > Metazoa > Chordata > Aves > Passeriformes > Bombycillidae > Phainopepla > Phainopepla nitens. The sequence continues at coordinate 103,800 of VXBQ01008413.1, forward strand.
TTCCTGCTATGGGATTGTAAAAGAAATTGCTCAGCTTCTTGAACTCTTTCCTGAGCATCCCTCTTGAAGCAAAGAGGTCTGCTCCTTGCATTGGGTGCAGGCGCTAGAGACCAATAAACAGAATTAATCTATTGAATTAGAGGAAGTGATGATCTTCATGAAAAAATGTTGTAGTAAAATATCATTTTCCATTTGCTTCATACTGGATATTTACAAAAAAAAGAATATAAAAAAGTCACAGAATAATGTAACTATACTTTATATTACATAATTAATCTTACAAACCATATGCATAATTATTTTAACTTAGAAAATTAATCAATACAGAATGGGGAGACGGGAAAAAGATACAATAAGACTATTGTTTTTGAATCATATGAAAATCATGTCAGACAGGTATAATTTAATAGCTATTGTTCATTGCATATCTTATATTTTGTATTTAACCCATGTGTTAAATAATGGATAGGGTGAGTAATTAGTTAAGTTTTGGTTCTCTCCATATCCTTGAACAAGTCTGTCTTGTCTCAGTTGTACTCTTTATCCCTGAGGGTAAAATTATCAAAGGATCAATCTAATGCTCATATTTGGAAAGAGCCAGTTGTGAGTATTCTGTTACAAGTAAAGTCTTACTGTTGCTTGATCACTTATTTACTCTTTCTTACTTAGAAACATTCACCACCCTAATTCTTGCTGCTTGCTTCCTGGGTATTTCAGGTGACAGGGTCTTTGAAACTCATGATGAGATCTTCTAGGCTGTCTGATGACAGATAACAAGTCTGAAACAGGAAGAAGGAGTTCTGCTGAAAATTGAAATGCCAAAATATGCTGTTTCCCACAGTGAAAACACTTTGCACATCACAAGTAATGAAAATGCAATTAAACTTTCTTAAAGCTTATTTACACTCATACACACACTTGTCTAAATAAATATTTTAGACATGTACAGCAAAATTAAATTTCACAGCTGATTGCTGTAATTGATTTGAATGTAGTCTTTAAATACTACCTATTTACCTGCTACCTGGTGTTAGAAGAAGGCTTGTAATCAATGCTCCTCAATGCAGTTTCTCAGCACAGTCAAACCTATGGTGATTTGCAGCCTTGAACACATTTATGCATAAATGTATACATTATCAGTATGCAGTTGCATTCTTCTACATGCAAAATTCTTTGTGTCTGTTTCTTTTCAGCAGTATATTTTCATCATATTCAGCACAGAAAAGTACTGTTCCCAGGAAGTTTTCACAATTAAAAAGGAAATTACTCTTTCAATTATTTTCAATCAATTGACAGTTTATTGACTGTAGTTTATTTAAACTACAGTCTCTGCCATAGTATCCAGTTTGGAGGTTGTAAGAGAAGATCATAAATGCTTTCATTTTTTATAGGATGGTAGGATTACTCTAGAAGTAACTAGCTACAAATGCAGAAACAAGTTGTCATGATTATGAAATTCTCTGAAGCACCATTCTGCTCTGTAATATGCTAAAGCTTTCCATCTTTTAGAAAAAATTGTAGCTGTTTTTCTCTGAATTACATTTGATTTGGCAAAGATGTATGTGTTTATCAGTGAATTAAATGTTCCTTTGTTCTGTATAAAAATGAAAGCATTGAATTCAACTTTTTCAGCAATTAGATGCTGTTAGTGTGTTCCACAGAGTGAACCATTAATCATTTTTGCTGAACATGGATTTGGAACACACCCTTTGGAGATTCTTTTATGGACCCTACATGTTTGATTACATCTGCCATAATTAATTACACAAGCAAATACAACCATTTAACACACTGAGAGTGTGGATCTACATGGCACAAATAGCTCCTTTGAATCCTTGATGATATGAACTTTGAGGTTCAGGATTGGAGCCAGAAGTCTTTCCATGAAGTTCAGTGTCTAGAATAGATAAGAAACTGTAACCACTCTAAACCAAAGGGTAGCCTGGGTGAGTTTTTGAGCTTCACAGCCAGGCTCTGCTGAATTCAGCACAGACAGACCCTGCTGAATTCAGTAGTCTGGATTATGACATTTTCCTGAGATTGCTGGAAGCATGTTGTCTGCTCATTTTCCAGTCAGGCTTGCTACTGGCGCAATGTCCATCAGGTTGTAAAGGCAAGTCCCTTTTTATTTTTTTCATTCCTCTTTAGAAAAAAAATGAAAGCAAGCTATTCTCAAGTGTACTTCCTTATGTCCCCCAAATGACACTACTGATGAAACATTTGTTTTATTTGCTTTAACTGGTTAGCTTCAGTGCTGCTTATTTCCACTTGTCCTTTTTTTTTTTACACAAGCCAACATTGGAGGAACACATTGCTTCTCCCATAGAGGACATTTTAAATGGACTTCTCATGGGTTTCCATGAAAACTCATTAAGAAGTGATCCAAAGTGGAGAAAAACACATGATGCGCACTCACAGCAGAACTTCAAGTGCTGGGCTGCAAAATACATTTGTGAAAACACCTACCAAACAACAACAAGTATTTCTGAACAAAAAGGACATAAATAACCTCATAAGAAAAAAAGTTTTGTAGGAATATTCTTCTGAAAACACAGGGTCTTGACTAATTTAGTTATGGTTCTATAATTTGCCCTGGCCTGCTCTTTCTGGGTGGCTGAAATAAGACACATCACATGCCCATAGCTCACACCATCTATGTTCCAAACAGTGAGAGCTACTTCTGTGCTGGAAACTATATGAACAACCATATTGGCAGCATGCTGTGCTCAGGCTAAAACTCTCAGCTTTTAAGCTGAGCTCAGGCAGAGAAACATAGCAGCACAGGCTTGTCATTTCCAGTTTATATCAGACCACTTTGTAGCATAGGCAGAGAAAGTCAGATGTGACAGCCCTGTCTGTGCAGAAATAGCTCTCTTCTTGGGAGTACAGGGTGAGCTCTACTTTGAGGGTTTGTTAGTGGAGAGGGAGAGGCGAACAATCCCTACTCTTGTTTGCAATGTTCCTGAGGTGGGTGTTTTTAGCACAGCTCAGTGTCTCTTGACCTGCAAAGCTCGTGTCTCAGACATCTCTCATGCTGTTGTTTATACTACTGAGATTAGAAGGAAGAACACCACATGCTTTTTGTGGAAATTGCAGTAGTGTTTCCTGTTGGACACTCGGCATATTCCTATATATTATTGAAATCCATGGGGGATTGGGTGGTGGAGGGTTTTTATCAGTTTACTCATTATCTCCCATCCTAACCATATTGATTTTGTTTTCCCTTTTATTTTGCTAGAAGGCATCTTGGACTGAAGTCTCATGAAAGAGACATTTTAATTACCTCACATTTTTTCCCTGTTGTGAATCCTTCAACCATTATTGAACCCAAGTTGTTTTTAACTTATTCTCCACTCTTTAAAAGTCTGTTTTCTCAAAAATCAATATTTGATCCTGTTGCCGCATTTAAACGGTGTTCTGTTCACAGACTTACAAGACTGTGTCCTGTGAAGGAAGGATTAACATGAAATGAGCACTATACAAGCCTTAAAATTAACTTTTGGATTTTGAAAGGATTACATAAAGATGCACACATCTGCATTGCAGAGTCAAAGCTTTAAACAGAAGTGAATTTTGTTTGTTGAAACAATAGCTTTTAGAATAAGTTTTCTTGTCAACTTCAACTTAAATAGTCTAAGAGAGACAAGCCACACCAAGCTGTTCTATACAAAGCTAAGGTTTAGCATATTGATAAAGTATGCCAATATACTTCTATTCTAGTAAACAAATCCATATTAAGGATTTAATGATTTAATGATCTCAGCTGAAGTTAACCAACCCATCAACCTTTTTGCCTAAGAGCATTTGAGCTACATTTTCAGAAAATTAACAGAAATTTGGATTACCTGAGATTTTGAATGACTACTGTCATACAAAGTATAAAGAGGATTTTCAGAAAATGTCACCAAAACCACATCCAAAATCCAGAGGTCTTTGAGACATTCAACAAAATTAAAGTTAAATTAAAGAATTTAATTAACTGATGTTTTAGTTAAGTATAAAGCTTTTGTCTAGACAGACAGAATCACTTCTCCACAAGATCATTTACTGAGTCTCAGTCAAATATTCTACTGAATATGAAAATCAAATGCTACCATTTTAACTTTGACTCTTAAAAAAAATTGGCACCTACTTTCATGGGGACTAATAAGAACTTATTTAAGCACAATTGTAAATGTCTTGTAAGCCTGTAAATGTGAAAATAAGGTACCTTGTTTGGCCACCCCTGAAGTGTGTTTCTGCAGTCGTGTATTTAATCTCTTCACAGTTGTGTACACTATCCTTCTCAGTTCCTCTTTCTGTTAAAACTTTGAGTCTCAAAGCTATAAGTACCACATCTTTATATATTAGCACCAAACAGTTTCTTTTTTAAAAACAATTAGCTATTTCTTTGCTTCTAAAGATGAAATTCTTAAACTTTTTAAATGTCAAGAGTTTGAATTAAAATCCAAATAAACAAGATTCCCTGTTAGAACTCCAGAAGGCCAAATTACTAGACAGAGAAATCCAGTAGGCATGACAATTAGTCTGCTTTTGAAAACCTCTTGCAATTCCCTTCAGTAAGAAGTATTTAAAATAAAGAGGAGAAAACTTGGTTGAATGTCTTCCAGTAACAGAAATATAGTGCTGATTTCATGTGGGAGAGAGAAGACCATTACTGAAATAAAAAAAACCCTTCCACTGTTCAGTTTTGTTAAACAACTTCATATTGTAAAATTGTGAATCCCTTTTAATTTTGTTAAAATAATTTATAAAAATAGTCTTCATATTCCTCCATTTGTATAAGACTGAATTTCACAGAAAGGATACCTCAGGTATCAAGAGCATTTTTGAAGAGGTAGTCTTATATATGTGTGTTTTCACTGCTTTGAAGACTGTGTTTCTGACAAAGAAATTTACTTACACTAAAAAACATATTCTTTTTCTAGCTGTATTTTTTCTTATCAGTAAGTCGTCTCTTCTTTGAGGGAAAATACCCCCTGGAATTGCAAAGAAGGTTCAAGGAATATTAATTCTAATTAATTTTTCTTGACAAAATTTTGCTCCAACCATACTACTGTGGTCTTGCTTTTAGGTGCAGAAAAAGAGAGAGTTTATTTCCTGAAAAAAAAATTACGGAAATCTTCTCTATTAAAGTGCTTGTGCTCAGATAAATGAGCAACAAATGGAACATGCAAAAAGAACCAGTTGAATGATGTATTGCAAATAAATAAATGCAAACATCAATAATAGCTATTTTTTTTTTTTAATGATGTGAAATTGGAGCACTTAAAATTAGGTTGAGCATCTTTTACAGAAGTTCTTCCCTAAGAGCCAAAGCATACCACAGGGAATCTAAAAACATGAAATTACGTGAAAGTCGTTGGCGTAATTGTGTATCTCTTTGACCATGGTAAGCCTCCTAGAAAAGAACGTGTGTGATTTAAAAGGAAAAAAACCAAAGTAGTTCTATACTTAAATGTCATTTTGTCATCCTAGCAAGCTCATAGTGGCTTCTTGGGGTAACTTGGATGAAGTTAAATCACTAATTTCTGTCCCACGAGGGTTTGATATGAGGACCTGTTTCTTACTTGTCTTCTGGCAGTTGAGGGGATGTTCAAGGAAATTTCTTTCTGATAGTGTTGTGAAGATGAATTTCTTAATGTATCCCAAATATATACAACATATTATAATTCCAAAATTGCAGTATTCAAGAAGATGAGAACTAATCTAAACTATTTTTGGCAACCTTCAGGACCTTGACAGCTCACTCAGCAGATTTTTCTACTGCGTAATTTTAGAAAGCCCTACTAAGTTCTATTTCCACTGAGCACTGTCCTTGTCTAATAAAAGAGGATAGTTATTGTTGTGTTTATTGGCAGCTTTGCCCTCTACTACTGTCACAGTGAAAACAAACTCACACTATTTATGCAATTTTACACAAATCAAGGTGTAGATTTTCACATGTTCATCACTTTCAGTTGGTTGCTTGAATATTACAGTATTTATACCAAAACAGTATCTCTGAATAATGTTCAAAGTACGTTAGCTTGGCCAGAGTACCACATAATATGCTTGCTAACTCACATGTTTTATGGAACATTCCTACATAAATGTACTTTCTGCTGTGTACTATTCATTATTCTGCAGTAGTGCTTCTCTGACTTGTCTAGAAAAAAATTACTCATTTCATTTTATGCTTCTACATTGGCTTATCTTTTTTTTTTTTTCAGTTCAATTGGTTTAAAACCTTCCAAATTTTCTATATCCTCAGTTTTCTGTTCACTTTAATTATCACATATTTTGACCTCACTTGAAATGATAAAAGACATCTCAATTTGTGGAAATTGTGTGCTGTTTGGCAGAAGCATTGTGTTTATTGTTGTGATAGAAAAATCCTTCTGTGTTAACTTCATTTTCTTAAACACTTTGCTTTTAAAACTCACTTTATTAATAAGTGCCGTGCAAATTTGTGCATATGTTTATAGCACTGTTAATTCTAGTTCTTCACCTCTTCCAGTGCATTAAAGAAGATTCACCTAACATGAGCAAATTTGCATTAAATTCATATGAGAAAACAGCCAACAAACATCAGAAACAACACAGTAAGAGTAACACTTAGTAGTTTTCCAACAGGCCCTGAATAAAGTACACTTAAAAAAAAAATGGAAATTTGTATGTGTTTAGGGTTTTCAATGGCCTTAATATTTTCAGGTTTTAGCTCTTTTACTAAGCTCATAAAGCACACAGTATTGCAGCATTGGGCAGTAAATAAAACCATTCAAAGGCACAGACCTCCGCAGTGAAAAAGAAATTAACTGTTCCTTAGGAAATAGATTTGCTACAAATTCAGAGAAATGAATTTATAGTTTCAGAAAAAAGTATGAATTTTCACAAGCATACTAGGATCTGACAAATATCCATGCAATCAATAAGGTAGCTACTGACCCTCATTTCTACTCTTTTTAAACCTTTCCTGGATTGTTCACTGGAAATGGTTATGCTATTATTTGTCATCTCATGTTGTAGCCTATGTCCAAGCATATATTAAGAGACACCAGATTTGGTTACATCACTCCTGCCTCACTGAAAAAAAAAAAAAAATTGTTGTTGAGCTATGGCTTTTTCTAGTACTTTATACATAGGGAGCCCAGACTATATTACATCAGGCAAGATGAGAAAGAAGAAAAGAGCACAGAGCACAGGAGTGAGTGTGCTGAATTAATAACAAGCTGGTAACTCCAGAATTCAGAAGTGAAACATCCACATGAAAAGACACAAAAAACTAACAAGAAAGTGGAAGGTCAGAAGATGGCAACTCGGGAAGATCAAGGATTGTCTTGTTCACAGGAACAAAGGCTGACACATTGTCGTCTACTTGGGCATAGCTTGGACAGCTGATATGAGGGAAGGTAAGCATACAGATGTCTGGCCTTGAGGCACGCTGCTCTCAACACACTAGAGAGTTAGCCAAGAAAATTGTTGGATACTGATAGGTCATGGGTACAATTCTATTTTGAAGTTTACACACAGAGTAAACAGACACCCAAGCAAAAGTGACTCAGAAATCCGAGGATTTATAATACAATTTGTAAACAATAATAATTTGCCTCTTGACTACATACAAAATCCCAAACCAGGAATGATGTACAGCAATCCAAATAGAAAGTCATGCCAAGGAAACAGGAAAGAATATCCAAGGCCAAAATAAGCACCTACACCAATGCCTTGAGCCCAATTGGAGCAAAATCAAATAAAGCACAATATTTCCAATTAATCCATAGGCCCTAATATTTCCAATTAATCCATAGGCCCTAATATTTTTCAGGGAGAAAAGTTATTTTCCCTTATCCATTAGGTCATTCATATGGATCTACCATTCCATTCCAAATTAAATGAGGACTTTGAAGAGAATCCTTGCTGACATCTTAAGTCAATATCCCTCTTCCTCGTTCTAAACACTTTTACCTCAGCTGTGGAGTGCCAAAGGGGTTTAGTGGGATGACATTTCAAAAGCAAATTGAGGGCAAGCAAAGTTCTCCTAGCATTTCAGAACTACAAGGGAAATACTGGAAATGGAAGAAAAAGATGGAAGTTATTGAGGCTTGATGCAGACAATCTATAAGGAGTGAGAGAACAGTTAGGTAAGAGCATTCCTCTATCACTGAAATTCGAGAGGGAGACTTTTTGCAAGGTAATAAGAAGGGATATAATAATAGAACTTAGGATAAGAAGTAATAAAGTTGTGAATAAGGGATAGGCATAGTTCACTTAAGAACTGATTCTTGTGTGCACTGCTACAAAAACACTAACAAAGAGTGATATAAAAATGTGTAGTGAAGAAGCTTGTAGTTGAATCCTAATGCTTGTCTTAATGATAACCACGGACATGGTTATCTTTTTCTTTCAAGACCGCGCAAAGAAACTTTTCATCTTCATTTCTGTTCAGAATTAAAAGAGCCAGTTCTTTGCCATCATTAGGCATCTATACACTTAAAAGGCTGATGTAGTTAAATCAGTTCTGCTTCTTAACATTACCTGTACTACCTAGGAGACTCAAGCCATTGATTCTGTGCTTCCTATCTTTGGGGGGTAAAAATAGATACAGTGATGTTTTAAGAAACAACTTCAAACATGATAAATAATTGCCTTTTTTTTTTTCCTTTTAGTTAAGAAAAGTACAAAAGAATATGGAACAATGGCAGAAAAAGCATAGCATTTAAAAAACCTCATTTATGTTAACTGAAACGTGCACCTGTTTCAAGCTGCTGCTGAGGTTTCATTGTAAATAGTTGGCCTTGTTCTATTTTTTAAAGTACCTTGTGTTTTTACAAACCTAGCCATTAATCTATCCATCTCTTGAGGACCTAATCTGCATGATTGTTCTTTAATTTGTGTGCAGCTGTGACTAGATTAGGAATGATTATTCTTTTCTTTACCTCCGCTGTTTAGCGCACTACTTCTAGTTTACAAATACAAGTAAGCAAGGAATTGATTAATTATAAAGTAGGGAGTGAAGGTGGGGGTAGGAAAACCAGAGTAGGTACTGGTTTTATTACTCCTGACAGAGCTAGACTGCTAGCTGGTTTACTAAAGACTCAGGTAATGTCCCCGCGTTCATTTCTCTAAATACAGTAGCTAATCAGAAACACATTATGCCACTGACATGATTTTCCACTAGAGAGGCATCCTTTACATGGTAGCTTGCAGTAATTTCATGAGGGAACAACTGAGCAAAACCTTTAATTTAAAGACTGATTTGATTTAAATACAAATTTCTTTGTATTTGTTTTCTCTCCTTAACTAGAGCTAGTAAACTGCTTTCTCTTGAAGTCAGGCATTAAGCACTATTCCAACTCTGGTGAATGTAGTACTGAACAGGGACATGTGATTCTGGCATAGGAGACTTTGCCATGTCAGAAATCGCGTTCAGCTGGGGGAAGAGGACCCAGTGGTCCAGCCCACAACTGCAGGTCCTGGAAAGATTTTAGTCACTAAATTAGAAGGACTGTGGTGAGCTGAGAAGGATCTTGTTGATCTGTGGATTTCTCTATTGCTTGGTAGGCAGTTTGCTGGAGTCTAGGAAGCAGGCTAGCTTCCATCATAGACCAGGATCTGTTGCTCTTCTCCTTATTTCTTGTTCAAACTTCTTTGATTTGTAGTTTTGATTTGTAGATTTGTAGTTCCTGCAAAATTTTGGAGGGTTGCTGTTTGGGTTTTTTTGGTTGGTTTTTTTTCTGTGGGGAATGTGGGTGGAATTTCTTTTTGGTTTGTTTTTTTTTTTCAATTAATATTTCTGATGCAATTATGGCTTTTCTTGGCTCCTTCTGTGCCAGCTGCTGCTGGTCTATGCATGGCTGATTAAATTCAGTGTCTGCTTTGTGTTTCCAGTTCCATGAAAAGTACATTTCTGAAATCTTTCGGTTTATCTTAAAGTGGACTAAGTGAACCAGGATGTTTACCACTGTGGTTTATGAGCATCTAAAGAACTCCAGGGCCCTTTGTGCAAGGCTCTGCCAGACACTGAATGGGATTTCAAAGAGCAAGGAAGGAATCTGCCTGAAGAACAAAATGTGAAGTATCTGTAGGACCATCTGTGGGTTCTCCTAGCAACCCACACAAAAGCTAAAAACACGTCTCTATATATATCTAAGCATTTTCAGCTAGATTCTTCTCTTCATGTAACTTAAATATGGGCTCTAGCCAAGGTATGATCATTGGTGACATATCTTTTGTAACAGTAAGTGACATCATCTTTTCTAAAGGCAAATAATAGCTCTTTGAAGGAGAGGAAAGCAATTCCTTATTGTAAGGAGCTGACTTTTAGTGAGTCACTGCCCAAACATGCCCACATGACAATGGAGTTGATGGGAAGTTCTTCACAACTTCGAATACTGTGCCACTCACTAAGTCTAACAGCATTTTCAGTCACTATTCTAACTGAGAAGTTGTGCTTAAAAATAATTTTCCCACTTTTCCATCTCCTTCCTCCAACTACTGAAGTACTTGTTTTACTAGTTTTTCTTTGGCTAAAAGATAGTCTTTTTTACAGGCAACTGAAATTGAGTACTCGCTACAATTTAGTTCTATTAATGACAAACTACAAAATTTTGCAGCCTCAAAAAAAATCTGCTTTCTTTCATCTCAGAGGAAACACCCCAATAGTGTAACTGCTAATGGATTGGGTTCCTGCCAAATCATAATTTATGTACTATATTTTAATCCGTCCCTCATCTCTATTTACCCAGTACCACAGATTTAATGCCATATATTTGGGATTCTTATTACTTCCAGTATCTGTATCTTAGAAGACTGAAATGGTTCCCCTCGAATTAGACTGAACTGCAAGAGTTTCAGATTCAATGATTCACATGAAAATACTATTAATTTGAATTTATGAAAAAACTCAACCACTATAAGCCGCAAATCAAGCCGACTCAAAACACCCTTTTCCACAAGATTATGCAAGACAAGATGTTGAGTTTTCTAGCTCAGTGATTTCACTGGCTCATGATTCAGCCTTGCTGGTTTGCTGGTACTGCTGCAAAAAGTCTAAAGGAAACTCTTAAGTACGTGCTCTGCTAAAACAAACAAACAGGCTTTAACTGTAGTATATGGGATTCTGGATAATAACATGACTGTGGCTTAACTCCAGCCAGCTGGTAAGCACCACACAGCCACTCACTCACTCCCCCACCAGTGGGATGGGGGACAAAATTGGAAAAGTGTGAAAATTCATGGGTTGAGATCAAAACAGTTTAATGGGGAAAACAAAAGCAAACATAAGCAAAGCAAAAAAAGGAATTAATTCATCATGCTCCATGGGCAGGCTGGTGTTCATCTCCAGGAAAACAGGGAGCTATCATGTGTAACAGTGACTCAGGAACACAAATGCCATTACTCAGAACTTCCTCCCCTCTTCCACCTTCTTCCCCCATCTTTATACACTGAGCACAACACCATATGGAATGAAATATCCCTTTCATCAGCTGAAGTCAGCTGTCTCAGTTGTGTCCCCTCCCAAATACTTGTGCATCCTCAGTCTCCTAACTGTAGGAGGAGTGTGAGAAGCAGAAAAGGCCTTAACTCTGCCCAGCAGTAACAGAAACATCCCTGTGTTATCGGTGCTGTGTTCAGCACAGATCCAAACCACAGCCCTGTACCAACACTGTGAACAAAATGAACTCTACCCCAGTCTAAACCAGCACAAGAGACCAGTGAATAGGACATAAATCTGAGAGCAGATTGTCACAGGTGGATTACCTTCAATTTGTTTTCTTTGTGTAGTAAATCCCTTTATCTTTCGACGCAAACTTATGTTACAGAATCAGGATGGCAATTTTCATTCACATTTTAGGCACGTAGCTGTGATTTTCTTTTTTTTGAGTAAGAGGAAGAATTCTGTGCCATATCTCAAGAATAATGAGTGCATCCAGGCCTATAATTCTTCTTATACCTTTGTATAATACTTTTAACTGTTATTACTGAGAAATCATAAAGAAATGCAATTTTGGGGGAAATTTCTTTCTGTTTGATGCAAAGATATAATCATACAATAGGAAACAAATACCAAAAGCATAAGCTTTCCTTCCTTCTCCTGCCCCATTTAATTCTGACCTAGAAATATAATTAAATATTTATTGACTGATCTAAATCACCGATTGTAAAGTGCAGACAATTATCTCACAGTTCATTGATTTCTATAACTCCAGTTTATCTTGCTGTCAGATTTTCCTCAGCCATTATCTCTAAGTAGGTGGAGAAACAGACATGTTTAAGCAAAGTACATAGGTCATATAAATCGGCTCCAGACTCTACACAATTAATTAGTCCGGTCAAAGGGCCTCTGGTGGAAGAAAATCTGTGAAGGGGAAGAAAGCAAGGAGTGGGAGGTACAGAAGGCATATTCAGCACTCATGCTTCTGTGGCTCAATTGTTAGTGAGTTAGTGGTTAAAAGTGCCAAATCAAATGGGCAGTTCTAATTGGGCAAGTAACTACTCCTGACGAAATTGGTGATGGTGAAGTTGTTTTTCTTCTGTGTTACCTTTTGGAGATTTTGAACCAAGTCCTTTTGGGTAGGGGTCTGTGTCACAGGAATTAAGGGAGAGCAGTTGAAAATGAAACACTTGGTCTTGTACACAGAATTCATTATATCAGACATTGAGAGAAATGTCTGGGCTCCTGACAGGACTTGGACATGTACCAGGTTTGTTATCTTCTCTCTATAAAATCAATTTTGCACATTTTAATAGATATTCTCAGCCTTTTGTTTAAATTGATTGTATTTGAAGTTTCGTAGTATGTAGAGTTTTTTCCTTAGGTTTTGGCCCAGACCTTTAATTCATATCACCACAGACCCCTCTGATGTGTCAAAGAGTAATTGCTTTCTCACCAATACAGAGCTAGCCCAGATCACAATTATTGACCTAAAGTTCAATGACCTAGTAACTCATCCACAACTTCTTGAAATCCTTCTTTTGCCACCCTTCAGTTGTTTAGTCCTCTTTCTCCACTAACATTTTCTTATTTTCCATAATAGTGAATCTGTTTCTTAGCAATAGACTTGTCTCCCAAGCTCAGATACTGAATAAAATTTGATGCCTTTTCTTCCTCATCAGTGTCTCTGAATAAATTACTTGGAAGATGCTTTGAGGATAAAATTAGTATTTCAGCATATTAAATATAAATATTGCATATCTCTCTTCCTCTCTCTCTCTTCCTTCATTTGACCATATACAATGAATTGGAGTCCTTTTGTGCCTGTCCAAGGTTGCAGTATTTGCTTATTTCTCTGGACAAATCTGGTATTTGAGTCTACCATGTGCAATAGTTACATCCTGACTCAGTCATTGTGTGAATAAACACACACTGGTAACCAGGGTGACCACTAAACCACAGCTGAAATGCAAAGAGTAGATTTGTTTCATATTCTTGCTAACAGTGTTGGGCAGCACAGAGATTTTCCATACCACAGAGTGTCATGCCCAGTATTTAAACTGGGGGAGAGTTGTTCAGGAGTGGCTGATCACAATGCGGGGAAGGCTGGGCATCAGTCAGTGTATGGTGAGCAATTGTATTGACCATCACTTGTTTTTCTTGGGTTTTAATACTTTCTCTCTCTTTATCTCCCTTTAAATTGTTGCAGTAGTAGTAGTAGTAGTAGTAGTAGTAGTAGTAGTAGTAGTAGTAGTAGTAGTAGTAGTAGTAGTAGTAGTAACAACAAAAATATTTTACTTTATTTCAATTTTTAAACTGCTCTTATCTTGACCCATGTATTTTACACTTTTCTGATTCTCCTACCCATCCCACAGCAGGGCATAGTAGCAGCCATCTGCATGGTACTTACTTGCTGGCTGGGGATAAACCAAACAACAGCATATCAAGTTTCTGCCTTACACCTTTCTGAAGATCAAACAAACAGTCACACTGACAATATATAGATTATCTCAACCTGTGTGATAATCTAATAAAACTCACTCTTCGGAAGCTGTAAATTAAAAACAGAATTTCTCCCTCCTCTCTACAAAAGGTGCTTGTCAAGGCTAAGAGAAAAGTGTATAGCATTTATGTTACAAAGAGTTACTGAAACAAATGAAATACTGAAATCCAGCTTTTTTTTCTCCTTAACAAGAATTTCAGAACAGTTTTTCTGAATCTAGAATGAAATTGCAGTGTTTCAGTGAAAAAGAGGAGAGTTAAATAAATGCTAAGTGCATAACTTAAGGACATCAGAAAAAGTAGTAAACATGTCCTTATGTCAATCATTCCAGAAGCAGAGCTGCTCATTTTCAGATCTTCTTCTAACATGGAATAAAGACTGTGCAAGCAAGGCAACTCTTTTAAGTATGTTGAGTTGGCTGGTGAGGACAACAGGAATCATCCTTTTTCCCGCTTGTTTTCCCACTCGTGTTCACAACCCTTGTTAATTTCAGGACTTTGAAGTACATAAGCTACTAATTAATCTTAAGGAGGTGTTTCTATTCTTGCTTTAAACTAACATTGACTGGAGCTTCACTGAACAGATTAAGTGTCTGCTATCAAACAGATGTATCTGGGGTAGAATGTGCTGGAAAGTGGGAAAGAATATAATTCTAGTGTATTCATGTCATGAAAGTGAGGGAAAGCATTCTGGATAGATAAGAACCCTTATTTTCTGAGTATCTGTTCCAGTCTTGTTTTCATTTATATATTTAATACATTTATTTGGATATATTTTATCATGCATTAAAAGTTACTTGACTTGCTATTCATACTGCAAGGTTTTCCAGAGGCATCTAACTTTCCACATGCTTTGCACCAGCTGAATGTAGACATCAAGTAACACAGGGATTTAGAGACTGAGGTTTTAAACTGAATTCAGGAGGAACCTACTGACTGGGCTGCAGAGTAGATATGAAGAATACTCTGCCAATAAATACTTCAAAATGAGGTGCCTTTGTTCAGTTTTGCCCCAGAATGGTATGCTTTAGAGATTTTGAACTGCTTAAATAAAACCCTTGTTTTTCCCATTCCCCAAAAATAGGTACATCTAATGAAGCACTTTCTGATCTCTTCCTTCATCACAGCATCACTGAACATGCTGATAATATTTCTTGTCTCTCTGCTGGTGGAAGAACCCTGACAGGTTAAAGCACCAACTTCTCCAGCAGTGTGAGAACTGCTGTTATTTCAGAGGAATGTAAGAGAAAGCACAGAAAGCTCAGATCTAACACACAGCTCTTTGGATCTAAACATTAGACTAGGCAACTAACAGAACAGGAAATACAATCTGGCCCTGGTGTTCCCTGAAGTACAGATCCTCATATTTTGAAACTGAAAATCTTGCTCCTTCTGCGGCAGTCTCCATGCAAATCAACTGCAGACACTGCAACATGCTTGCAACCTTTCATTGAAATCTTAACATTCTTGTACTTAGCAGTTTCCGACTCTCCAGGGATTAGTCAAATGTGGATTTCTGCTCTCCTTGCCACTGTCATGCTTTTGGAGTCAGTTCTTCTATACTAAATTGAAACTGGAATATATGTTTTTCAAAACTTGATGTTCAGGTCTGAATCCAATTCATCAGGCGCTTTTAAAGAAGCTCTTGCATGGAGTTCTAAACGCTCTTCTCTTCAATGAGGATGGAAAGACAGGGAACTTCTGGTCTAACAATTACCTCTATTGATTTAGATTTCACCTTGAAGTTGTGGATAGTGGAAGAGGATAATTTCAACTAACAAAGGTGTCAGCAGCCATACAAAGGCACCTGCAAAGTCAAGATTTGTTCAAGAACCTGATATCTGTGTTCCCGACAAAGAGCAGAGTTATGATACAAGTCAATTAGAAGTACTGATTTCAAATATTAATTCTGAGCTATATCAGTCTCATTTCTTTCCAGGTTAACAATCTTGACCGCTCTCTTTTCCTTTCTAAACTAGGTGCCTTCTTTTAACTGTCTTGCTTATGGGCATTTTAAAAAGAAGTGAGGAAAAATATATGATCGATTAATCAGCAGATGCTTCTGTTTTCCAATTGCTTCTCATTTTGACAGAGATGTCCAAATATCACACTAATAGGCTAGACTGAGAAAATTGTCTAGAGGAGTCTAGTCAAACCAGCCCAAATATTTAATTTTTCCAGTGAACCAAGCAGATGAGATCTCTAGAGAGGAGTGGTCAACTCTGCACAGCAGAGCGTTTCATCACAAAGGCTTCTGGGGCATCCTCATAAACAAGAGGGGGAACTGTACTAGTCCAGGGGAGGAGATGTATTTGGAACAATACTGTTGGATAAATACTCTATGACCCAGAGCTGCCCCATCATCCTGGGCAGTGCCAATGGGAAAGCTACGTCATTTTCTTCAGGGCTGCAAATCTTCATCTATTCATGCATTTACCAAATACAGACTTTAACTAGTCTTGAATTTCTCTGGAGTTAGGTGGTGGCCCAGCAGTCACTGGGCTCTTGATTGCTTTTCAGGTGTCTTAGTTTGAAGTCTGGTAGCACTAACACGCACAAGCCTGTGTTGGATCGTATCAAAGGGGCTAATAACCCACTGCTGAGCAAAACCAATAAAATCCATCTCCTTCCTCTCCAAAACACTGAGTAATTTAAGAGATGCCGGTGGGAGGAACTAATGAATTCTTAATTTGGGGTTGTTGCTATAGCAACACACTTAAAATTTACACCAATGAGCTGAAAGGGAATCACTTTTTTTGATTCCCTGCACATTGGCTAGCTATCACAAAGCAATAGCTCATCCACTGAAGTGTAAACAAAACAATCTTGTTTGCTACCTGAAGAGTTAGGATTGCTTCATAAAAAGCTGAAGAAGGCATTAGCCTTCTTGTTTGTAGGCGTTCTTTTGTATAAAACAGCTGGAAACAATGCATTATGAATATTGACAACAAATAATTTGTTTGTACTTTAGTTACGTAAATTGTATGCCAAAGAATGAAAGACAGTGGGTGCTAATAATGTGAAAACTTCCAAGTGGGTATGCACAAAGGTTCCATAAACGTGACTGACTTTTGGTTCAGTGTGCTTTTGTTGTGTTTTATCTTCACTGAGGTAGCTCTATTGATAGATCCTTTGTTAGTGGTGTTTCAGCTGAAAAACTGCTTACAGTTCTGCGCAGTTGGAAATTATCATTAATAGAAATGACATTATTTCCTTTAGGCTTCTCATCTTACTGAACAACATCTAAACACGGTAGTTATACCTATGACAGAGTGCAGGACTGGTGCAACAGAACAGACTTGTTTTCAATTCCTATTTATCTGGAGAAATATTTTATTGTGACTTGACTTTTATTATGAAACTTGACCAAAAGTCAGTGGCAGAATTTAAACAGTGAAAACTATTTGAAAGATACTAAAATGGATTAAGGTGAGAAAAGAGGGTTTTTATTTGATATTCAAAATAAAGTAATGTACGAGTGTCACCCCTGAATAAAACTAGATTTCTCAGCATGTTTATTTTAGAATATACGCTGGAGCACTGGAGAATATATATGGAGGACTGTTACGTATCTATTGCGAAGAAAAGCTTAAATGAAAGCAAATATTTTTGCTGTGCACCAGTAGATGATACATCACAAACTCTGCTTCAAGATGTTTTTACAGAAGTTCACTTCACACACCTTCCTTTGGGGATAGAGACCCAATTCTCACACTTCACAGCATTTTTGCATTACTGAGAATAAGCACTCTGCTCATTCCTGTTTGAGAGCCTCTGAAACCCTTTCACAATACTGAGAAAGAGAGCCTACTTTCAGATTTGCCAGAACAAATCTTATTTGGTGTAGTAAGATGGTGCACTTTTTGGAGGGCCAGGAATGGAAAATTCTCACTGGAATATAGGCAAGTTTCAATCTCATGAGCTGATGTTATAGTGTTATGCTTAGTAAAGGTGCCTGTGGTTTGAAAAAGAATAAGCCACAGCTCCATTTGATGAGCTGTGTGTTCTAGTTGCTATCTCAGACATAGTAAAAATAATATCCAGACAGGGATCCTGAGGGGAGATACTGAGGAGCACCTAGGACCTGTACCAGGACCTGTAGTGCCAGGTGTAAACACTGCAAGAACATCAGGATGCCAGGTCTAAATAAGAGAGCATCAAGCGGCTCTTAGAGCAGCTCTGGACATGCTTACAAGGACTTTGGTACTTGGGGAACACATCCACCCAGCTGGCTTTGAGTGCCCTGGGTTAGGCAGCAGTTGAGAAACCTTCTGGGTGAGTTCATTGTTCCCCTAAACTAGACCAGTCAGGAAGAACCAAATCACCAGAGACTTCCCATTTGAAACAATTCCTCTGGTTTTTGCTTAGGTTGGTTAAGACAGGCTCACACAAATAGCTCTGCTAGCAGGTGGGTGTCAGATTTATGTGCGAGCCATGGGCCAGCAGTGACAGCAGATGCCAACAGCAGCCAGACCTCACCTTCCTCTCTCCTCTCCCATGAGGTACAGCCCCACCATGCCCCAGAAAGCCAAGGTTAGGGAGGGCTGGTACCACAGCTGGGGCCCAAGGTTGGTTGTAGTCCAGCAATTGCCAGGTGAAGCTGCAGCCACGGGTTCTCAAGACAGGAAACAAAGAAGGCAAGACAAAGTCGGGGTCAGCAATGCAGAGGCAGGGCACAGGCATTCCTGCAAGAAAGCATGGGTAAGGGAGGTTGACAGGCAGAAGAGAGAGTAACAAGAACTGTCCATGGTCAAATCTCAGGTCTTGAACTAATCTGACCTTCCTTCCCAAATGGATACAGCCTGAGGGAGATGCATCTTTTTCTTGTTGGATCAGTGTGATAAATAAGCAGAAGGCAAAAGAACCCTGCTGTGCAGTAGGATCCAGTACAGAATGGATTTGATTTACCTGACTATGCTCCTTCCCTGTAAATTTTCTCACAGATTGCACTTTCAAGAAGCAAGGAGAGAAACTGTTGTGGTTTAACACCAGTCGGCAATAAACACCACAGCCTCTCACTCACTCTAACACCTCCCACCACACTCATGGTGGGAAGTAGAATAGGAAAGAAAAGGGAAAAATTTGTGTGTTAAGATAAGAATGCTTTAAAATAAAA
Source organism: Phainopepla nitens (assembly GCA_013400175.1). Lineage (NCBI taxonomy): Eukaryota > Metazoa > Chordata > Aves > Passeriformes > Bombycillidae > Phainopepla > Phainopepla nitens. The sequence continues at coordinate 122,834 of VXBQ01008413.1, forward strand.
TACTACTATTACTACTGTTACAAATGATACTAATAATTTTAATGAAAAGGAGAGAGAAATAAAGCTGAAGTAAAAAAAGTGATTTAGTACACAATTGTTCACCACCTGCTGACTGACACCCAGCCTGCCCCTGAGCATCAATCAGTCCCCCATCTGGATAACTCCCCTGGTTTATATACTGTGCAAGGCATTCTGAGGTATGGAATATCCTTTGGCCAGTTGGGGTCTGCTGTCCTGGTCATGGTCCCTCCTAGCTTCTTGTGCTACTCCTCTGGCAGGTCATGGGAAACTGAAAATCCTTGACTCAGGGTAAATTCTACTAAGCAACAGCCAAAACATCAGTATGTTATCAATGCTACTGTAATCCTAAGCCCAAACTACAGCTACTGTAGTAGCTGTACCAGCTACTAAGAGGAAAATTAGCTCTATCCCAGTTGAAACCAGGACAGAAACTTGCAGTGTTTTCTAAAATAGTGAGGAGTGAAGGGCCTTGATGGGCCATGTAGAAAGCATTTTCACATATGGAAAACTGTTCTCAAAGAAAGAAGAGTTTCAAAGATTACTAGCCAAATTTTGTTGATCACCTGTTCTGCTAGGCAGACTCCTGATCTCCCATTTAAAAACATATTATCTCCTGCTTTATCGCAGATTTCTTCCCATGCAGTGAATTCTCATCAGCTCATAGAAGCAATATGTTCCTCATCAAGTCTGTTCATTTTAATGATTTTTAATAGGCTTTGCTTCTTTGCCCAAGTCTCATCCCCAGTGCCTCTTCAGTAATCTGTATCAAGGTAAAAAGGAGTTTCCCTTTCAAATTAATTCAGTTAGCACAAACTCCTAAAATCTGGAAGTACCAAATTAATTTGGACTCTTTACAAGATTTGCAGTATTAGATATGGTGTGTGGTTTGTCAGCAGTGCTCAGACAAGTCCTTCCATGACTCTGCATGAAGAATGTAATATTTGTGAAAGTACAGATGAGCTTCTGTCCTGGTACACCGCCATCCATAAAAGCAACTGGAAAAGAAGATAATATGAGACTGTAAAGGACTGTGCTGTTTCACTTGCAGAATGCTTCTGCTGAACTACAACTCACTACAATATGCTCTGAGACTGTGCCATTTATGTGAAACCCACCTCCTGCTCCTGTTTTAGGTGTTCGCTGTTAGTCTTGTTCTTGCTTCATTTGCTGTAATGATGCATTTCTACCCACTTGTGTTTTTCCTCTATTGAAAGAGAGCTGTTGAACTTTATATGACCTGATTCAGATAAATGCTTTTATACTTCATATAACAATGAAGTGCAGGGACACAGGCTAACTTAAGTGGATATGATGTTATACAGGAAAATATTGAAAATCACCCAGACTTCTGTACCACCAGGAAGGTTATTATCACCAAATTTTCTTCATTTTCAATCTTCTGTCTCTGCACGGGCACCATGGAGTAGAAGGAGCCCTCTAAGGTTCTAATCCTGTTTCACTGACCTCACTCAAATACTGCCTCATAATTTTTCTGGGAATCAATGGTACTTCCATACACAAGTGGGGATTAAGCTGTTGTCTTGTCTCACTTCTCCTGAGTAATCTCTTTCAAAGTGTTGATTTGTCTTCTTCAAAGTGTTTATCTTGTCTCAGTCTCTACACATGAACTTTCAACTACCTTTTCTTTATTCAGATGGTATTTTGCATAGAGAGGCAGGAAGATTTAGATAGTAGCAAAAGAAAAGTCTTGATAAAAAGAAGCAAAATAATAGCATCTCTACCTGACTGGCTTTAGCTGTTGTCAGTATCAAATAACTCTTAGCTCCAATGTATGAGATTTGGTAGAAAAATCTGGCTGATTCACATTACATAAACATGAATTAATAATCTCAATGCCACAGTCACCCTTAGCTGCAACTCTTGACTAAATGTGGATGAAGATTAATCATGCTCTGTATACTCAGCTCAAACAGTTCAACACTGAATTTGTCAAGCAAAAGCATTTGATTAATATTCAAGAGGATTCAAGTGGATGTAAAAAACTAGTACAACAACAATGACAAAACAAAAATACAAACATTTCGTGTTGGTAACTCCCTCTCTGGTTCCAGCATTCAATGGGATCAGGTTACTCCTGGCGTTAATGACTGCTTGTGTGAATATTTTTCTCCAGTAGGGTAACTAGTTCTATAAATATGGCTCTGTTAAGAGAGTAAAGATGCATGGTTAACTATGAGAAAACACCTTCTACACTTTTCTGATATTAGATCCCTTAACCCTTCAGTGCAGTTAAATAGAGAACATGAATCTTATCAATACCTGTGTCACCCATGGTCTTGAGTGGATTGCTGCTCAACACAACCCTTAGACATAATGCTAAACAGGAACTATGGATAAAAAGTCATCCCACATTCACACTTCAAGGGCTCAAAAATTTCTCCCTTTCCTTTTCCAGGCTTATATTAATCTGTGCCTTGCTCATTTCATCTTTGGTTAGGTAGAAATGGAAAAGAGAAACAAGAGAGGGGCAACAGATATTTTTATATATTTTGTTAATTTTACATTACAGTGGGATGCATGACAAGGTTTTGATAGTGAGGGGATGGTGAGACTAAAGGGGTGATAGATTTCTGACAGAGACAGTGCCTGCTGGCTTCAAGAAAGAGCCACTTGGCCAAGGCCAAGCCCTGACCATGGTTGCACCTTGGGATAATGTATTCAAGAAGGAGAAAAATAACACACAGCAGCTGCAGCCAGAGAAAAGAGTGAGAATATGTGATAAGAACAGCTCTGCAGACACCCAGGCTGAATTTAAAAGGAAGGAGAGGTAGGGTCTCTGCTGGTGCCAGAGCTGAGGTTCCCCTGCAGCCTGTGGTACAGACCATGGTGGGTCAGATACCCCTTGCAACTCAGTGACAACTCCACCTTGGAGAAGGGATATACTGTCAGGAAACCTCCCCCTGAGGAGGAAAGAGCAGCAGAGACAGCATGTGGTGACCTAACCAGAGCCCCCATTCCCTGTACTCTTTTGCCACTGAGAAGGAGGAGGAAGATGCTGAATACAGTTGAGTTCGGTAAGAAAGGAAAAGTTGGGAGAGAAAGTCTATTAAGATTTAATTTCTCACTGTCCTACACTGAATTGATTGGTAATAAATTAAATTAATTTCCCTGAAGTCAAGTCGGTTTTGCTGCTGATGGTAATTGGTGAGTTTTCTCTCCCAGTCCTTCAACCACTTCACAGGAGGAATAGAAGGCATCAAAATGCCTAAAATCAACATAGTCATAGTTAATGACCTTACAGAATGGCAAAGTATTAAAGACATTTATTTCTGTGCTCTGTCTCTTGTTTAAATAAAGATGAACCTCCTGTACTGAGAATGCTTTGACTAATCTAGTTTCTTGTGTTTACACTTTCATTATTTGAACAGGAGTCACTCAAATGAAATAGCTGCCTTGTGCAAATTTTGATCAAAAGGGCTCTAATAACATATCTCAGTGAATTCCTCAGTCTCCTCACTTCTGTTTCATACCTTCCCTGTCACCTTCTGAGCACAGATGCCACTGTCACTCTAGCTGAAACTCCTGCCAAACCCATATCTTGTCCTTGAACTGCTGAATTATTGTTCACACAGCTGCTTAGAGTTCCTTTCTTGTTATCCATACCAAATTTCTTCTGAGTCTATTCAGTTTATTATGTATTACATTAAGCTCAGTGCAAATTATGTAAACCAAACCCCAGGCTCTATTAGGAGAAAGATGACCAGCAGGCTTAGCAAAGCCTCTTGTCCCCACTCTGCTCAGCACTGGTGAAACTGCCCTGGCAGGCTGCAAACTAGTCATGTGCCTCTCTCCTCAAAAGGGATGTGGAGAAATAGGAAAAGGTCCAGCAGGGAACAAGAATGATGGGCAGAGGCTGCGGGCAGGTGTCCTGTAGGGACAGGTGGAGAGAGCCGAATTGGTTAAATTTGTTGGGAGGGAACTAAGGGAGATGTTGTTCTATTCACAGGGCCAGACCAGGATAATGGGGCCAAATGCCTCCTGGCAGCACCAAATGATACATCAGGAAGCAGCAGTCACAGACTGTTACTTCACAGGCTCAGATTTGAAAAACCTTTTCACTGACAGTGAAAAGCACAAAAAGAGGTTATGCAGAGACTGTGGCATCTCCTTTGTTCAAGCTTTGGAACACCTGGTTCAGGCTGATCCAAACTCAGCAGTAGTCCTGGCTTTGAGCAGGAGGTTGATCTAGATGACCCCCAATACTCAGTTTGTGACCTGAGATTTGATTAAGCTATGCCAGCATCAGCCACCAGCTAGAAAGTTCATTTTCAGTTCCTAGGGAGTAAATAATGCTGTGAGCCACAAGGACCCCTAAATCAGCTTTAGTGATAGACTCAGAATGAATGGAATGAAACATCAGAACAGAGACAATAATTAAGGTAAAAAGATATTCTGAGTTACCAAATGTCTCAAAACTTCATCAGCTATTCACTCTTATGTTTTTTATAGGTAGGGAGAGAAATATACATATTTTTTAAATTAATCTTTATTTCTGTTCTTTCAAGTTTTGCCTTGTTATTGGTTTGTCTTTGCTAATGGGCTGCCTAGGCTGGTTGCACTTGATGAAGCTATAAAGGTGATTAGGTAATTCTTTGTAGTTATTTAAGCTCTGTCTTGTTTTCAGACCAGACAAGCAGACATATTATAATAAAAGATACAGACAGGAGAAAAAAAATCTTTTTTTTTTTTTGAAATTAGGATGTGTGATTTACTGGGGTGTTGTTATCAGGGTCGCAAACTGGAGAGCATAGATCAGTCTCTGCTAGCTCAGGCTGATACTACATACACTCTGGATTAATTGATGGAAATTAAGCTTTACACTTCTGTCCTTTCTCATAAATCCTTCAGCTTTTTGTTAGATTTCAGCCCTGACATACAGTTGTCACTTTCATCTCACTGATAACATACAGAGTGAATCAAAAATGGACTTATTTTGAAACTTCCAAACAACAGGACTGTACTGGAAAAGGCTTTTTAAGAGTAAATAGTTTCCAATAAATGAGGGTCTTTCAAATCCCTTGACTAAATGTTCAGATAATGGATTATATGATAAGAGATTAGCAGTGGTAAGGTTTACCAGCTAAGCCATGCTAAAGAAAATATACTCAGCACCTCCCAAAAATAAGTGAGTATTTAGTAAATATTGTAAATGACACGAGAAATGTGATACACCAGCACAAATCAAAACTGAATTTTTCAGCAACATTTTTATGGAGCAGTAAATCAAGTGTGTTTTAACTTTTTTCAGAGTTCCATTGGACTGGCAGTGGAGTCATCTCAAAGTACATAGAAGCCTAACTGTTACTGTATTTTTAAAGAAAATATGCCAAGTGTACCTCTGCACCTTTAGCTATATAATACCTGCTTAATTGTCAGGTTAAATTTAATTTATCTCAAGTATGAGGTCCCCAGAACATTAAGACACTACTGAAATACATAAATAAATATATATATATATTTTAAAAGAAAATTTCATATGTGTGTATATATATATATATACATGTGAAATTTTCCAAGATCAAAGCTGACTGAAAGCATGAGGAGACAGAATCAAATTACAAAAGTACCTTTTATTCCTCTCTTGTACATATGTTTTCCACCCACCCCTGCCCAGAATGCCTCACCAATTAAATTGTCATTTCATGTTATTTTCTTGCTGTGATTTGGCATTGCACTTTTCTGCTAGAGTGGTTTTTCCTATTTGGTCGAAATGTGAGCCTTTAGTCTGAGATCCATTTTATAGAATGAGCTTGGTTCTATAGACAGCTGGTTGATTATTGCCTTATGACTCGTGCTAATCATGGAGCGCTTATTGGTCTGGATTTACCATCTTGCAAAGAGCTTTATAGAGGAAGGAGATCAGCACTGTAACAGTTATTTTCAGCTATATTGAGAGACTTAGTTCCCTCTCCCCAGCTGCGTTATCCCTCTCAAATATGCTTCCATGGTAACATACACAGAGCTACTGCAGCAGTGAAGTTAATCTCAGAAGTTTGGCTTTCCCAGTTGCTAATATTCTGCACTGAATATTAGTTGAAATCCTAGTAGCACATAGTAGAAATAACATTTAGAATCTTCACATTACTTTTGCTTCCTGATCTATTTCCAATTAACTTCTGTTTCAGGTAGTATTTTAAAAAAGACTGCAGTACAAAAGAGACTAGTATTAAAAAAAAAATGTAATTAATATAAACTTAAAGGTAGATACTCTAAGGGAAATTAGGATAATTCATACTTTATAGCTGATGCACCATAGAAATTTAATTAGTATTCCAAGGGAGGGGTGGCAGTTGAGTAGGTAGATAATATATTGTATAAAGAAGTCCTTAATATCCTTGGTGCTGAGCACAATCAAACTCCAAAGCACCTTCTGATAACACTTGTGGAAAGTGTCAGTCAACATATGTTGTTCACATCAGGGTTGTTCCTTTTTACTGGGAGGACAGCCACAAGCTCTTTCTTGAATAGATCTGATAATAAGTGAGCTATATGATTTTACTATTGAGAACAGAATTTTCTGTGTGGTATGTCCTCGAGCACCCATCAGTATTGGTACTGAACATCCAGAAATAACTGGCTAGAGTAATATGTGTTAAAAGTATTTTACATCTTTTTTTCCCTGTCAGTGCAAAATTTAATTTGTTACACTGTTTACACGTTTTATGTACTTAACAGGACTTGAAGGTGAAGTCTATGAACAATTGCAACTGTCTTCCAACTAAGGAACTATACTTCTGGTATAGTTATGAACACTTGTATTATGCAAAATACATTTTGGGATTGCTTAAAAATCTTAATTCTAGGGAATCTCAGGTTAGTATTAATGTAGCTGAACCCTTTTGTGAACATAAACAAACAACAAAATGCTATTAGTGAATATTCACAAAAAATACTTCTACTTGAAGAAATTTCCAAACACCTTATAGGAACTCTGCCACAGAATGAGAATCTTCAGAGGAGCACTTAGTAGCCTCTTAAACCAAAAAACCTTTTTCCTTCTTCTCTTACTGTAGATGGATTTCAAAACAAGCATCAAATAGGAACTGTGTCCAACAGATTTTTTTCACCGCAACTCTCCTTTTCATACTCTAAACTAGAGCCACAATAAGCCTGTGATCCCGCTGAAGGTAGGATATGATCAGTTTATGTAAGAATTATAAATAAAGATTCATTAGAATTGCATGAATAATCTGATTTTTGTTACTGTCAATTTAAAATTGCCTCATGTTATATAAATCTTGTCCCTTCCTAAAATGCAAGTATGAGAGAGAAAACTGCTTGTCTGTTTTGGTTGCAGAGACTACCTTCCAAACAGGAACATCTGCTATTTTCTACTGTCCTGAAAAGCTGAGCTGTGGGCTGCATGAACATTTTCCATTACATCAACATGACATTAACCTGCAAGTAAAGTCATAGCAAAGGGTCGTATTTGCAAACAGATGGGGCATACACATAAATGACCATTTCTGTTTGCAGCCAAGCTGAATGTCAATCAGGCAGTTGCATGTGTAGCAAGGCAAGTGAGCAAATGATAGAAAATTTCCAGCACATTTTCCCTCCTCAGAGAGAAATTCTGAATGAAACACTAGATAGACTAACAGATGAAAATTGCTAATGCTTTATCATGTCCATCTTTCCATTGGCAGTGAATGGAATCAGCTATGAATTAAGTTATTGCCATACATACTACTGCTGCTTTGTTCTCTGCCAACACCTTAGGGGATTCAGACTCTGCTTCTGTGGTTAGGAGAGTGGAATTTTGGAGTGCTTTGAGAGTTTTGCTTATAGTAAAATACTGACATATTCAGCCTAAAGTCATTCTTTGCCATTATGTTTACTACTCAGATGCTTTAAACTGGCATGACTGCCTTCTGCATTATACAGAAATGTACTAAAAATACATTTTATTGAGCAAAACCAATGAATGTAATCATAATGAGGACTAAGAAATGTAATATTTAGGGTCAGTTTAGTTTTAGATAGTAAAACAATGGCATAAAAAGAAAATATTGTTCCTGACCTAGCATATAGAAACAAAGGAGGGTTTTTTTTACTGAGCTAACTTCAGTTTAAAACTGTTAGAAATGGATATAAGCAATTCTCTAAAATTGGTATGGTAGCTCATTCCTTTCTTTTTAAAATGCAACAGATAAAGGACAGAAGGTAGGGAAGAAGATTATGAAAGACTTCAGAATGGTTGACAGAGGCAAATATATTTTTTAAAAAATCTGTTATATCCAATCCAGTAAAGATCGAATGATGGTAATAAAAGACATGGGACATTGCTTTCCCAAAGTTTCTGTAAATGGGACCAGTGTTTTTATTAGCAAGTGATCTTTCTCTTGATTTTCATGTTTCAGCAACACTGAAAAAAGGCTGTAGAATAACTACACATTAGCTGTACATACAATAGTAACGTTTTCCATGAACAGTAGTTATTATATAATCTTAACTGAGGCTATACAGTCAATGGTTTTTTTACATGTAGACTTAAAAACTACTTGTAAAGGCTGAAGTCCAATTATTCAAAGAATCAATCTCCTTACCCTATATTCCTTCAATTTATCATATATTGCCTTCTTGATAGTCTGAGATCAGGCTTTACAAAGGCAACTAATTTCAAGCATATTTAATGGCTGAGCAGAAAATAATTTTTTTGTCTCTTGGTACATGATACTATTAGCGCATTTTCATGATCTTTGGTAGAAGCAATTGAATTTCCCAGTAAAATTTAGAATTATAATAACCATATCAAATCATAACTATCTAAAAATGAACGAATATGCATCACACACATGCTCTTTTCATTTTTACAGCTCTGATTAATTCTTGTCCCTGTCCTTCCATTTACTTGTCACATAAAATTGTATGCTTATGATAAAAAAGGATATATCCATTTACTGTAGGTAAATGTGGGTCAACTATATAAAAGTGCATAATAAATGAAAGCAAAATTATCCCTGTAAAGTCATTATGAATTCCAGTAAGGACAAAAAAATATTTTACACATATATAATACATTTAATTTCTCCCCTTTCACTTCCTTCTTTCCTCTTCAACCTTTGCTCTAGCAGCAGAACAAAAAAATAAATTTCAGGCCCAAGAGCAGACATGGTAGTTTCCAGAACAATTTGATGTAATACACCAAAGTGGATTAAATAAGAAGAGAAATATGCAATTTAACACATTTCTGACCAGCAAGGTGTCACAGAAGAAGCTTGGAGGCTTATCAGCAATGGGAGTTGGATGTTCTACAAATGTCTCATAGACAACATCATTGTGGTAGTACAATGATCCTAATCATGTCCCAGGTTTTAAAAGCAAAAGGAATGTATTAACAATATTGTACTTTGAGTCCATAAATGACAAAAAAAAAACCCTTTTGTGAACTCTTGTAATAATTTTGCAATGGTTCATTTTGTTCAGCCAATCTGAAGTATTAGAAGCATACATTAATGTTATTTATAATGTCAACTTTTAATTTGAAATACTCCTTTAAGGAATAGCTCCAACAGATCTCTCCAAGTGGCTCTTTTACAAAAAAATTTAGGAAAATTGGGAAGAAATCCATTAAATTTACTTACTGGAAGAGTACTTACTGGAACATGAGGGAAGACAATCCATCAATTTTCTACTTTTTTGCTATAAGAAGTGATGCTTGACTTTCCGATCATTAGGCTTGAAAATTCAGTCTTATTAAGAGAGCCTAAAAACTTTTTGGAGGAATGCAACAAGGAAGATGGTCAATCAGGCATATTTTTCTCATAGTGGAACATAAAATTGGTAGAATTTGATCTCAGAGTATTTATTAATATATCCCTGCTAAGTAGTAGCTGTTTAACATCCCTCCTCTGGTTGTTTTCTTAGTTGAGCTACCTGATGATTCTAAATACTAGAAGTAAACAGAGGTTTTAGTAAAGTGGTTTTGTTTGCAGCTGGTTCAGGACTGAGACAATTCAAGGGCAGAGCAATTACTTTTCAGCACTTCAGGCATTCAGGAAGGCAGGCTCAGAATATCAAAAGGTCGATCACATCTGGAAATTTGAGTCTGAGGATTTTGGAAGAGCTGCAAAACTGTAACTTGGGCTGACACCACTTCATTTAGGAAGTGTAATTACTGACCTTTTTCCTCCACTGCAGTAAAAGAGTCTGTTTGCTTCAGCTAGCATCAGCGTGCACTAGGCACAGTATCTAATGTCAGGATAATTAAGGATTATTATCTAATATAATAAACCTTCAGCCAGTAGTTGAATATAATTTCTTTTAGTTCTATTCTTGTGTCTGTGTGTTTTCAGTGATTGCAATTCATTTGAAAAGGCAACCCACCTGTAGAGGCAACAAACAGTCATTTGAATCATTGATAAGAAAAGAGAACAGCAACCAGTTTTTTCATCTTGATTTTAAAATCAGAGCCATAACTTTGTGGATCAGACTTCTCTTGTGGATCAAACAACTCATGAGTTTCCCACACGGGAATTTAAAGCAGCAGCCCAGATGTGCTGAAGCCAAGATCCTCCCACTGCCCAAACTGGCATGGAAAGGTGTTAGGATGGCATTTTCCCCCTCATTCTGGCTGTCTTCCCTCTGAATTATAAGCAGAAAGCACCCTCATTCCCACTCTGAGAAAGCAGGGAAACAAATTAGCTAACCACAGTCATCTGAGTGTATTTTCCAATGGAATGATGAGTTGCATATTATGGTTCGTGTGAGTATTATCCAGGCAGAGGAAGGAAAAGTTGGTGAGCTAGGACAGCTGACTTGCTTGGGAAGATTTAACAAGACTCCTATCTGCTGAGTGGAAGGTGTCGGAGAAAAAGGATGCACTCTTTCTCCTGAAAATCCTTTTCAGTGGGATGCAGTTCAGTGCCTTTTCCTATACAGCTATGACATTGGCCTTTCTATATGCAGGGCTCCCAATGTCCTGGTGAGATGATGGTGTGGTGGGTGCCAGGCCAGGCTTGGCAGTCAGGGAGGCCAGTGGCTGGAACAGGACTAGGGACTGGGGCTCCAAGCCAGCTCCCAAGCATGAAGTGCCTTTCCTGCCTCAGGGAGTCCCGCCATTGGTGCAGTCACCTCTGTCTTGCTGGTGGTCCCTATAGGGTGAGTGCCTGCAGGAGCCAGTGTGCAGCTCAGTGAGGGAAAAGAAATGTGATTGTACTGTGAAATTCATAAAGTCATGCCTTGTGTCTAGCTAGAGCTAAAGCATTAAACAACAATGGCTCCAAGGGACTGAGGCAAAGGAAGAACAGTTTTCTACATAACTAAGAACCTAGAGAAAGCAGACTTGAAAAAGCTGTTTTGCAGGTGTCACTCAGCACTGCAGTTTGCAGTGTTGCAGCCAGACCTGCACTCACCACCCTATAACAGGCACAAGGCAACGGTGCACATCCAGAATGATGCCACATGGATGCAAATGGGTCCTCTCCTGCTGTGGATGTCTTGCCATCCTGGGATGTGTTGTAGCAGTGAGGAGAAGTGAGCCCTGGAAATACCAGGGTGCCTCAGCTATGAACTCATAATTCACAGGTAGGGCTGTGGCCCACAGCACATCTCAACGTAAAACACAGAGCTTGCATTCTTTTCAAAATAAGGCTGTTAATTTTAGCTGCCACAAAACAAAAAAAACCAACCAAACAAACAACAAAAAAAAAGCCACAATGAAAAGGCACAAACATTCCAAAAAATACAAGAAATCAAAATAAGCCAAAACAAAACCAAACAAATCTACCAAAACAAAAAAGAAAAGCAATGAAAACCTCACACCAAAACATAACAAAAAACCAACTAAACAAAAAGAGCCCACAAAAGCCATGTGGCTGCTGACAGCCTGGTTATAGGGAAAAGCTCACAACTTTCACAGGCTATCCTGCAAAGGCTATGAGAAAGTGCAGAGAAAGAATTAAAACAATCCCTACACCTGGTGTTATGAACATGACCAAGCGTGAGATACATGTTGTTTATCCTAAGATATTTTCAAGAAGATGTTGTCCTTTTTACACCAATGGGCTGAGAGGTGTCACTTGCTAAACCAGTGAGATTTTTTACACAAAGTCATCTATAAAAGGACAGGTTTTTTCTTAATAAACACTTCATTTGCCTTCTAATGCATGGAATCATTACTGCAGCCGTAACCAGCCTTTCCTAACTCAATGGTGACAAAACCACACCACAAAATCTCCATATAAAACATACCCTCCCACCCTGCAATACCTCTATATCTTTCTGTTTGCTTAGATAACTGATAACTTTAAGGGAGACAGTTTAGAAAATATGTGCACTTCAGCTTCTAACCTTGTTGGCCATTTTGGTGCCACAAAATGCACTGGAGATTTGTGTAGCCTACACTAAGCCTCAGCAACCACTCAGCAAGACTTGTGTGAAGGATGTCAAAACTCCAGTGCTGCCTTTGGAGTAGGAGGAACATGCAAAATCTCACAACAAAATTAAAATTTCATAGATTTAGTTCGAGCTTCTGGGTGACACTTCAGAAGAACTTACCAATTCAGCTGCTGATGTATTCATTTTAGTCTCTCCTCCTGCTTTTTGGCCTATGTGATAAGGAGTAAATCAGCCGTAGCCCCACATGACTATTGACATCTCACAGTCACTGAACCTGAAATAACTAGCTTTTTTGGACTGACCTATGTTGCCATGTGAACAGGTATACAGATTCTAAGTGTAAGGCAGGCAAGAGAATTTAGCTGGTAAAACTAAAGTCCAGCAAATATTGGTCTCAATGAGAGTTCACCACCATTACCAGAGCTTGTCAATATCAGCTAGATAAATTTTAACTGCCAGGAATAAAAGAGGTAGTTGGAATCACCCATGCTGCAGTGCAATGAACATGCACAGTAACAAAGCTTTTGTAACGAAGGCAGCTTTTCTTCCTAGATAGTCATATTTACTGAAAGGTCATTATGATGCATTCAAGAAATAACTCCTTTTGCAGAGACTGAAAGGTGAACTATAAGTGGGGTTTCCACTTCTCTGTTTAGACTAATCTGTAATGTGAATTTCTAAGGTTCACTTAGAACATCTATTCAAGGTAAATATGTAGAACAGAACTAGCTTGGAGAACCACCATTTTTTACCTTTGAATTTACCAGACTTTAAAGTTAAGTCTGTCTTACTTGCATATCATTTCTTTCCCCTGCAATGCAGCCTTTCTGATTTTATACTTTCCCAGACACAGCTGCACTTCCAGAACTGCTCTGTGACAATTGATTTTCATTCTTGTTCATTATGAGAGAAGCTTTGTGCTTGCCTGATATGTCAAAAATCTTCTTCATAGGCTTGAAGAATTACCAAGTACTCCTTATCTATTCTGAGAGTAATGGTTTACTTGGTATCTCAGCTGAGTATATTTAAGCTACAGCTACGCAATTCTTTTGAATCTATTAGATAAATGGCTAGCCCAAGTTTTGTAGATGTTTGAAGAAAATTCGCATGGTTTTGTTTTCAGAGTGGTGTTTGAAGTTTGAGTATAAAGTGTTTTCCTCACCCCTGTGTCACTTTTCATCAAACTCTACAAGTAACAACAGACAGGGAAGAATAATAATGAAAATTCGGTTTGCTGAAAATTTGATACAAAGCTTCTCTTGAACAATGTAAGGTCTTTTGACATGAAGATAATTTTTTTAAAACCCAAACTACCCACAAACAACAGAAAAACAACTCCCTGGCATTTCTAGCAGTGTCAGACAGATATAAGGTACATTTACTTACCTATATAGAGGTTTTAGATCAATTAATTTTCTCCGGCCAGGGGCAAGGATGTATAGGCAAGCCAGAGTAAATGCATATCTTTCTGAAGTTATAAAGGAGCTGAAATTTTACCTGTTGGCTATGACTGTTTGATTCAGAGGGTCAAAGGACTATGATTTGAAGACTTCAAGTTATTTTATTTCAAGTGATTTTCAGCCATCAAACTGTAGCTTTGCTACAGTATATTTTTGTGATCTCTATGTCTGTGCCTTTGGAAGCTGAGCAGACAGACAGGAGCTAATAATGACAAAGAACACCACAGTTTTCTGGTTTATTAATATATGCATCCAGTGAAAAAACTCAGAGCAAGCATTTACCCGTTGGGTGTTTATGCTGGGTTTGGCTGGGATAGAGTTAATTTTCTCCGCAGTAGGTGGTATGAAGCTGTGTTTTGGATTTGTGTTAAAAACAGTATTGATAATCTAGAGATGTTTTGGTTCTTGCTGAGCAGGGCTTACATAGAGCCAAGGCTTTTTCTGCTTTTCACCCACTCCACTGGGGAGGAAGCTGAAGTCGCCAAAGGGTTGGAAGGGGATGCAGCTGGAACAGCTGTTCCTATTGATCAAAAGGATATTCTAGACCATCTGTCCTCATGTTCAAAGTATAAAACTGGGGAAATAAGAGGGAAGGAGAGGATACTTGGAGTTATGGTATTTGTCTTCCTAAGTCACTGCTACCAGCGATGAATCCCTGCTTTCCTGGAGATGGTTGAACACCTGCCTGTCCAAGGGAACGGTTGAATGAATTAATTGTTTTGCTTTGTTTCGGTATGTGGGTTTTGCTTTGCCTATTAAAATCTTTATCTCAACCTACAAGTTTTCTCATTTTTATCTCACTGGTTCTCTCCCCCATCCCATTGGTGGGACAGTGAGAAAGCAAGTGGATGGTGCTGAGTTGCTAGTTGGGGTTGAACCATAACACTGTTGACAGAAACACAGCCCATGACAGAGTCCTGAAAGTCACTGGCTCCACTATTACCATGTGACTGAGCACCTCTATCCTTGAGAAATAGTACTTAATGGAAGCCAAAAATCACCAGTACGGTTGAATCTGCAATGCACAGTACACCACTGCTCACCATCTTTTGCCAGGTCTGGTCTTCTGTGTTATTATCCCCACCTGAGCATTTAACCAAAGTGGCAGTTGGTAGTTAGTATTAAATTAGAGGGTTTGTCACTTTTCTTATCATATCCCTCAGTATTAAAAATCATGTTTGCACTACAATTAACACTTGTTATTAGGTGTGCTAGGTCACTAGTATAACAGTTCTACATAGCCTTCTCAATATGGGTTATTTTGATGTGTTAAAGCAAACGCTTTTTGAACTGAAGACATAAGAACTCACAATTGTAACACATTAATTGTGTAGCATTTACTGATTTTTTTTTCTCTATTATGAATTAATTTATTGTCAGTAAAGTAATTTTGATAGAGCTTTTTAAAATCTACCTATCACACATATATAAGGATTACACTGTACAGAAAAGTTGAACATGACAACCTGACTTTAATTCTACTAAAACCAAGAAAACAGATTCTTGCAGCTGTACAGAAGGTGTATTCAAATGTATAAGCACACAGGTTTAGCTGAATTCGAACCCATTGTGTTAATTTGTGTTTAAGAAAAAATATTGTACTCTATAGTTGAGCTGGGTCTTGACAGTAAAGATAAATCTTAAAAGTTTTTTCTTCTGGTAAACTGACAGCTCTATATCCAGCTCCACTGGACTTCTAACTTACTGTACAGAGCTATGACGTTTGAACAATTCTTAAGAGCTTGTTACATTTCACTGAGGCACTCTGAACTGTCAAGAAAGACCTACGAAGATATCTAGATTTTTCAGACTAGAACTGCCAAAAACCTCTTGGCTGGTAGAATTTGCAGTAGCACAATGCATCACTATGAAGCCAAATCAATTGATTCTTAAGCAACCGTTATTGGGAGGTAGGGAGTCTGTTCATTAGTGGAACTGAGTGAGATGCTAAGAGAGCATTTTACTGCCAGTTTTCAGAGCTGCAAGAGGAATATGCAGGATAGTGAGCCTTCAGAATCTCGATTCCTCATCATTACAGCTACATCCTCAGAAATGCAAAGAAAACAGAGATCCAGTTTTGATGACTTGCCAAAGGCTGCCTTTTACAGCAATTCATGCCTCAGATAGTTTAATCATATCATGTGCTTTTCTTGAGATACCTGTTTGACAGAAGTCCTGTCACTAGGCTCTTATACCTCTATTTAGCCTTGATTTACCAGAAGTTTCTGCTGGGAAAAAATCCCAGACTTCTAAAAAATACAGAACTATGAACACACAGCACTGCTCTCTTCTAGTGGTGGAAGGTACGTGTCCTTCTTTCAGAGGCCTACACAAAAATGGACTTGATAGCACTTGTGAAGGGTTGTCAGGGTATATGAGAAGCAACTATATTCTGCTTTCATGTCTTCAAAGGTTACCTCTTCTGATGCAGTTATAAAACTTCCTCCCTGACTTCAAAACTCCATTGCAATCAGGTTTTGTCCCTGGACCTTCAGAAGTATGCTGCAGATGACTAGAGTTTAAGAGAACTCCTTACGAAAGACAGTAACAGTAAAATTCACTTTTAAAATATCAATAATGGTTCTCAAAACTTTATTTTGAAGTTTTTGATATGGCTTCTTTTCTACCCCTCTGCTCAGAAACCTGAGAACACAAAGGGCAGGATGACGGAACCTTCCATGTTTAACAAATTATAGGGTCAATTCTCAGTCATTCTCTTCTTCTCCAGCCTTGGTAGGAAGCTTCAGTTCAGGCAAAAGAATAGCTAGATCTGAAATGTTTGGCAAGGAGACATCAACACAGAATTTTTCTCTTTTCCAAGAAGCTCTAGAAATTCCTAGTGCTTTTGGATGTTACAGTGACAACATGAACCAAACCACAGCATTTGTTTACTCATTTCAGAGACTGACACATATCTCAGGAGTTCAGACAGGAAGTTACAAACAAACATTACAATACCCAGTCTCAGTCCATTTGAGATACATGATGAATAGACTTTTGGGGTGAGCCTTTTTCCTTTGCTTGCCACAACATGCCATGTGAATACACTTGGAAAAGATTGCAACAACATTTTAATGTTGAAAATTTTATTTAACTGATCTGTTCTCTGTCCAAACATACTTTAACTTTTCAATGTCAGATAAACCTGCACTTATAGATGATAAATTTAAAGCTCCTTTGTGACATTTTGTTAATTGATATGATAATATCATGATAATTTCTTGATTGATATGATAATATCATGATTGATATTACAATAATCATGATAATTTCTTGAGGTTACATCTTCCTATCAATATATCATGAGATTTGCAAAATTTACACTATTGCCACATGACATGTAGTGCACATTTCATAAATAATTCAGATTCTCAGAGACCAGCAAGGGATACTATCATTTTCAAGAGCCACAGGACATGGAAAAGAAGCTCTAATACATCCATTATCTCTCTCAATCTGCATTTTAGATATAATTTATGATTTCTGCTATGTTTTGCCTCTGGTCATAATTTTGGTTTGTATCTGTTTTGTGCTGCAGTTTTCTATGCTTTTATGCAAAGCAGAATTATGTTTAAATATATATGCAGTTTATTATTTATTTAAGCAATCTTGGCAAGATGAGTATTTTTTTTTTAAGTTCATCGACATATCACAAACCCCCCGTGTGTCCCTGAAAAAGACCATTTGAAATGTGAGAACAGAACAATTTCTTCCCTTTTCTTTTAATGTAACTTTTCAGTACATAACCAGAGGTAGCTGTAAAATTAGATTACAAGGGGATGCAAGTATGTTTAGAGTAATTTGTTTTGCCTGAAATTGGACATGCTCAATGCATTGTAAGAACACAATTTCCTTTTCAATGCAGATTGTGTGCAATGATGAAATACATACATTACATTTGATGATCCCAAAAATGTTAAGTAATTGTCATGGCATTGACAAATCATCACATAGCAGAACATCAAATACAACTGCTAGGGGCTTGTATTTTCCTGCAGAAATAATAAATAGGTTTCAGACTCATCTACTCAACAAACCTCAGGTTCTCATTCCTGAGTAGTTTCTTTGAGTAAGAAGTCAGCTCATCCATTGCTGAAGTATATTGACCTGCAGTTATTACTTCTCCATTAGAAAAACAAATCAACAACATGACCTGTCTAAGTCTGTTCACACTGAAGTATTATAATGTAGAGTCTTACTTCTGAAGAAATAAATTGTGCCAAGTAAATTAGAACCTCTTGCTTCAGGATATCTGACCCAGTAAAGATAGCACAACTCTTTCTGTCAAGGACAATGGGTGAAAAATTATGTTCCACTATGCATAAATACCACAATCAATTTATTATTTTCTAGAAACAGGCTCTTGAACCCATGCCATCATCTTCTCACCAAAAAAACAGGACAAGTTCACACTCAGCTGCCTTTGAGGATTACTGCTAATTTTGTTTCTCATGAGCATACGTGATTCTGCTATAAATCAAATGACAGCACAGTTGAGAATTGAAGGATGACCTGTACATTTCAAGGGAACGTTCTGCCTACAAAATGGTGTCACTTCTTCTGCTGAGAGGTTTGAAGTGACACTTGATTAAATTAGTTTCAGGCAGGAGTTCTACTCCCTCCAAAGCCGCTAATGTTGCAAAGTCCAGAACTGAACAGCTAAAAGCAAAGCATGAAAAAGAACAGTAATTTCAAAGGAAATGCATACCTTGTAGAACAGATGCCTTGTAACTTAATGATCTTGTTTGTTCAAGTTAGATATCTAATCTTCTGCATTTTAATGTCTGCTGAATAACTCATACTCCAGCCCATCAAAAATCACATCCATGTTAGCTACTCAAAGATCTCCATATTAGGGCAGATTAATGCAGTAAAAATAAAAGGATTATGCAGTCTCTTCACTGCATGTATCAACTGATTTAGGAATGTTATCAGGGCCATAAATGGACGTACAGTGTTACTGTGTTGTCAGAAACAGCAAGTGCTTGAGATATGCTTTTACTCAATGTGTTCTTATGACTTTCCAAAGAAAGTCTTATTTGGCTTGAAAGTTCTACTCAAGAGGGTAACACAGTCACTCCTCAATGTACACTGTGACTAACACTTTTCTTTCCTTTAAAAGAACATGTCAGCATAAAACAAGATACAGAAACTTAAAGATTCAGATGTTTCTGCTGTAAGCACACATGTTAAAGCACAATGTTAATATTTAAACAAAGCCATGGATTTTTATGCTCTCTGTGATCAAGTAAATGCCCTGATAATATTGAGAAAGTCTGCCCTGAAGTTTCTAGTCACAAAGCACAATTCACAAATTTAGATGAATTAGAGTTCTGACAACCTTGATTATTTCTTTAGCTATGCCACCACTTTTTATCAAGACCCAAAAATGTGAAATAAGTTGCAATCACAGGTGTCTGTCCTAGCCAAGAGGAATTTTGAGGTGTGCTTGTAAATAATTATTTTTGTAATAAATAATGATGTTTGGGAAAAACTGGATGCTAAGTGGCAAAAATCAATTCCTCTCAACAGCATTTCACATATATTTTAGCTACCTTCAGATTTCAGCCCTGACTGAATATTTGTGAAGTTAAGATAAAGAAAAAAGAAACTTTGCTGGTATTTTTTATTTTACAAGAGAAGCAAGGACATGTTTTAGAATTATAGTGGAAATATACTGAAATACAAACAAAATGCAATTTTTTTCCTTGCCCTTCCAGCCTAATAACAACTGCAGCATCCCAGAGATATGTTTTCTGTGGCAAGAAGACACTTATTCAGATGGATTCTGTAGAGAATAAATAACCTTTTTCAAACTGGGGTGTTTGTCTCTGACATAAGACCTGTCTCCCTCCACAGGCAATAGTCTGCTCTTAGTGTTTCCTTTATAGTTTTGTCAGGTCTTGCAGCTTTGCTTTGTTCAGTGTTTGAAGAATCTTCTGCAAGAGGTGATTTATTTCCCCTCTGATTCAGATGTCACTATTTTAAATGCATTCTGGTGAACTTTAAATGAGAGCATAACAAATTGAACCAGAGGTGGCCCTAGGTATTTATAATATTAACAGCTGGAGCACTAACAAATATTTTTCCAATTAAAACAGCTCTAGCTCATTAAGTGTGAGGGAAAATTCATTTCAGATCTTCAAATACAACAGGCTACTAAAGAGTCAATTAACTTTTGAGTCATGTCTTGTCCTCTGAAGTGAATGTTAATACCACTCTATTACTTGAACATTATATCTAACAAAGAACAACCCATTTCATACCTGTATTTTTTTTAATGAGGCCACTTATAGGCCACTCTAATACCACATATATTACATTCCTAAGTTCAGTGCACCTACTGCCTGCACCACTGACTTTGAGATTTAAGTTCTGTGCAATAACCAAAAAAACAATTATGCTGCAATACTGAGAGTGATGGCTACAGATAGTAAAAGTTACAGTTTCACTTTCATATAAGTGAATTTACCATTTTATCACTTTTATCCATCACTTACTGCTTTCAGTCCTGCATATTGCAGTTGGTAGACCTCTTAATATGCACAGAGCACACATCTTTAAAAAATGCACTTAGGGATAAGAAATGCAGGTTGAGATGCAGCTTGAAGTGCAGAATGGTTTTTACTCTGCTGAACCATGTGTTTTAATGTAAGGAGTAGAATCAGAAATTGCTGAAAAATTTTCAAAAGTTTACTCAGAAAAAAAAATATTCCCAGAATTAGGAATAAGGAGATGATAATTTGCAAAGAAGCTTTTAAACAGAAAGGTACCATGGGTAGAGTTTCAGCTCAGATAAACTACTATAAAGTAGAGAGTAGCTCCTTGTTGACACAGGATAAAATTAGATGAAGAAATGTGACACTGTGACTGTAGGTTAGAGATCTTCATAGCCAAACTCAGAGCTTGTCAAGGCAGTTTTCTGAACACCGTAATTTCTCCTTATAAAAGGATCATAGAACATCCTGAGTTGGAAGAGACCCAAAAGGATAATCAATTCCAACTCCTGAAACGAAGAAATAATAACTGAAGAGGGAAACTTTATAGATTTGAGAGAGGAAGATATTTACAGTAATGAAAGAGTGCACACAGAAACATTGAGATTCCAGATATATATACCTTGCTACCTTCAAGAGCAACAGCTACTGCTTAATTGTTAAAGCAAGATAATGTTTATCACACATATTTCATGGATATGCAACAGCAGACAGATGTATTTTGAAGAAGAACTTTTTAGCAGAAAGCAATTTAGAAAACCCTGTTCACCATAGATAACTGCAGCCAGTTATCATAGCTCTCCTGACAGGTTGAATACAGGGAGATCTGAGCCTGAACAGGGATTTTTTTGGAACAACTTTTCTCCAGGCATAGTAAGACAAAAACAACTTCAAAATATTTTGGTTTAACCTTCTTTCATCTCGTTTTTTGTTTCATGAAACAAGAACCGCCAGATCAGAAATCATTAATCTCAGTCGAGGTTGGAAGGATAGCGAGCAGGACCATCCTGAGGGTTTAACACTCATGGCGCTTGGGAGCTGCCTCTAGCCTGGCAAATAGCCTTCACCTCCAGGATGTTTGACTGCTTTTCCTCTGGAGCTAGTGACACTGTGCCCAGAGTCAACTTCTATCTACATGGAAGCGAATGCTGATTTAGACAACATTGCTCCCACTTTTTCTGCCCTGCTCCAAAGCTCAAAGCATATCACATTTTGAGACAGCATGTACAACCATATAGAGAACAAAATCCATAAAGCTGTTTTTTCCAGGGCAAGAACTACACTAATTTATACCTTGGAGAAATCAAAGTTCACTGTTGAATTTAATGCCAATTAAATAGACAATTCACATGCAACAGCAGCTTTAATAAAAAGAAGAGTGAAAATAGCCCCTCCTTAGTTTTTCTCTGCACTACACGCTTCTCTCTCTATTTCTACAGCCCAAAAGCACATCTTAAAAACATTATTCCCTTCCACATATTTCTGGAATGAAAATCCACCTCTCTTTTTATTCTTATATTTAATTGCTATAGCCTCTTACTGGGTGTTATACCTCTTCAAACAAGCAACATGGATCTGAATTTCTCTTTCTCTTGTGAAAAACCTAATCCTGCTCTATCAAGTTTATAGACTCCTGTAACATTTTCATATTTGTTCTGTTTCAGAATGTAAGGGTAGTCTTAAACGGCTTTTACTTTAAACTGAAAAAAGTTGGTAAGCATTAAAGGCAGTTTTCTCTTCACCCAGAAGAATAATTGATCTCTGAGAAGAGATTAAGCTGGTACAGTAACTGTAGAATTGAGTAAGGCCAGCTTCATTCAACCTGTCTTCATAGCAGAGATTCCATACAGATAGATTTCAAACTAACAATGAAAATCAAATGAATGTTAAAGAGCAATTCACTTTTTGTGTGCAATCTCAAGCTACTCTGCACTCTTAACATTCTTATTTGAATGTAATTTGCTGCAGTTATTCTAGTATAATTTTATTCTCATAAGCATTCAGACGAGAACCTCTTGAGCAGTGAACAAAGATAACAAGAACTGTTTAACCTGGAATGCTAAAATTGTGTCTGAAGACATTACTTCCTGCAGGGACAATTGCCTCAGTATGCAGGTATGGTCTATCTCCATCCTCACATGAGGCCCCATTTGTCATCACCCGCCCCTAAAACAGGGCATTAATTTGACTGTGGTTACATGACTGACACCAGCATCAGTCCCTTATAACCTCAGATCTCCCCCTGACTGATGGAGGGCTCAAATGACTGACGCCAAGGGTGGTAGCAAGCTTCAGTCTTACAGCAAAACTTCATTCCTTCTCACTATGAGCTTCCTACAGGCATCTCCTCACAACATTGACTCTTCTCTCCTTTCCTCTTCCTCCTTCTCCTTTCTGCATGACCAGCTAACTCCTTTCTGTCCCTCATATGACAGCTGACCCCTTTTCTGTCCCTCACACCAGCACCTGACCCTTCCTCCTCACAGCACAGCCAGCAGACTCTAACTGACTCCGGGGCAGCCAACCCCTCCTTTTATACCACTCATCCTTATTGGGCACAGCTGTGGCTTGTTAAGGGTAAATGCCTCCACTCTTTTGTTATTAGTACAGCTGCCCNCAGTGAACAAAGATAACAAGAACTGTTTAACCTGGAATGCTAAAATTGTGTCTGAAGACATTACTTCCTGCAGGGACAATTGCCTCAGTATGCAGGTATGGTCTATCTCCATCCTCACATGAGGCCCCATTTGTCATCACCCGCCCCTAAAACAGGGCATTAATTTGACTGTGGTTACATGACTGACACCAGCATCAGTCCCTTATAACCTCAGATCTCCCCCTGACTGATGGAGGGCTCAAATGACTGACGCCAAGGGTGGTAGCAAGCTTCAGTCTTACAGCAAAACTTCATTCCTTCTCACTATGAGCTTCCTACAGGCATCTCCTCACAACATTGACTCTTCTCTCCTTTCCTCTTCCTCCTTCTCCTTTCTGCATGACCAGCTAACTCCTTTCTGTCCCTCATATGACAGCTGACCCCTTTTCTGTCCCTCACACGAGCACCTGACCCTTCCTCCTCACAGCACAGCCAGCAGACTCCACCTGCCTCCACCTTTTACAGCACTCATCTTTACTGTACATAGCTGTAACCTTTTAAGGGCAAGGCTGTTCCCACTCTTTGATAATTAGTACAGCTGCAACTCATCAGGGGCAGGATTGCCTGCAGCACTACCTCTATCCATTCTCCCACAAGTGGTTACCAGGAGAAATGTTTCCTAGCAAAATGTTTTTACATCATGACAGTTCTTTCCCAATTCTTGAGTCATTTCAGCTGAACACGGTCTGAACAGTACTTACAAGTATCTAAAAAAATAAGAAAGCTGCCATATTTCCTGGTGAGTTTCCTTGTCTGTTTTGGTGGTTTTAAAACTCTGCAAGTTTCACCATTTTACACAGATGGACCGGGATAGATTAATACAAGACAAAATTTCTTGGGATAATGAGGGATTTCCTGGGATCTTTCAAAGAATTCTGGTGTACTTAGTAAGAGAAAATGCTTTCTAAAAACATCCTGAAATTTCACTCAGAATAATCTCCCTTAACTGTATTTCACTGGCATTTACGTCTAGAGGGAAACAAGCAATGAGAGGAAACAGGATGAATATACATTTTCTCAAGGTAGACACCCTAATTTTCGAGAAATTAAAGAAATTTCAGGTCCACTAGAAAAATCTTTTAGACCTCGTAAGTAAAGACTTCAGAGTACAATATATTTTTGCAAATCTGTGGAGGTTTCTGTCTGATCTGAAATAGATATTCTTACCCTCACCCTTATTACTTCACTGGCATTTCAATTCATAGCTTAGGAGCACCTCCTGGACAGCTGTCAGCAGAGGGAACTTACACAAGATGTTCCCTTGAACTTCTAGTCCACAAACATCCCCTTTTCCTTTCCCTCATGTCTGCTCTCAATCCTTTCTCCACTCAGCCTATATGCCTTCTTGGCATTGCCCCAACCCATGTGTAGGACCTTGCACTTGGTCCTATTGAACCAACTCTTGTGAGTAGTAGGCTAGTCCCCCAAGAAACTGTGGGTTAGAGGATCTAACAGTTCTCCCTCAGTTCTTTTGGAGGTCAGTGAAACAACTTGATTCTTTCTGTTCGATGTTTGGGATGTCTTTGTCCCTGAAAGCTCCTGTAGTGAGAGTCTGGAGTCAGACTGGGCTTCCAGGTTGTGTTACCCTGCTGTAACCTGTACACTAATGTGTTTCTGCCTGAGAAGACAGACATTAAGTACCACTTAACCTAATCAGGAATCAGAAGATTTCATACGCAATCTGCACGATTGAAGTTCTCTTACTTCAGAAACACTGGCCAATCCCCTAACTAATAGTGAGCAGTAGAAGTGAAGCGTATATGCCATTGTTCAAGGATGTGAAAAGCAGGCAGAGCAATTTATGACCAGCAATGATGAAGTAGGACAGGAAATAAAACCTCACTTAAATATAATTAATATGAGAAAGATCTCAGTGACAAGGGCACAATGCATACATTTTGTGAACAATAGCTCATTTTTCCTTTCTATCAGGAATTTAATGGTACATGACATCAAGTGTCTTAACTATCAAATACATGAAAAATCTTTTGTGAAAAAATTGTGTGTTAATTCCCCTCATGGAATAAAATGATAAAATAATTCGGGTTAGGAGGAGCCTTTAAAGGTCTTCTAGTTCAACATCCCTGGAAAGACCAGGACACCTTCAACTTGTTCAGGTTGCTCAGAGCCACATCCAGTCTGGCCTTGAACATTTCCAGGTAGGGGACACCTAAGCAGTACTTACACAGTGTCAGGGTCTTTTCTGCCCCTCACTCCACTCCACCAGAGAGGAGGCTGACTCTCAAGCAGCTCCTGAGACCCACACCACAGCTTCTTCACCCTTTTCTGCTTTTCCCTTCTCACCATGTCACACATCCTTTTCATCAGTTACCACTTGCTGCAGCTACTAAAAACCACTTCTGCCTCATGTAACTCCCAATTCACCTGCTGAACTCCCTGGACCCTCAATTATATCATTTACCCAGTAGAAGCAGAACTTGGGACATCTCCTGTCTGTCACCATTCTTCATATGCTATCTCCTTCTTATCAGAGAAATATTAAAGTGTATACACATTTAATGAAGTGTAAAAAAAACTAAAAAGAAAGCTATAACTAGTTACACTGAACTGAGGAAAGAGGAAAAAAAGTCATGCTCCCTGGGTGAAGCAGCTGTTGCCCTTACAGGAAGTGCTTTAATGACTGCAATTACTTAGAACCTAGACATCACTAAATGGCACACTGAGCACTGCAAGTAAAAGTAAATGAAGCATTAAGCTAGCCATTGAAAAGCCTTTCATTTTCTCCAGTCAGCAAAGAGGTATATGATTGTATAAGATCAAAGAAAGTAATTTTATTTACAGGTCCAGAGGCTTCCAGATGATTGAAAAAGGAAAGCCTAAACTAGCACGACAATTTAATACTCCAGCACAATTAAAAAAAAAAAAGTTATATAATTTTTGTGATGTCTTCCCAAACACTCTTTTGTGTCTCAGTGTGCAATTAAAACTAGCAGAAATTAAGCTTGCTGTACATACATATTACTGGTTACTAAATTTTGTAGGAGGTAATGTCCAGCACATTTAAATTTCTTGAAGTCTCAGGTTTCACTTTGCAAGACAAATTGGTGAGACAACCTTTAGCAACTGTTCTATTTTCCAATAAAAAAGCCTTCTATGGCTCAATTTGCAAAAGGATCATGCTGTTTATGACCTTCCTTTAACCCATAGAAAATAACTTGTCTGCAGTAAAGGGCCAGTTCAGCTGGTTTTGCCTTTGCTGCTGCTGTTGCTAAGATGCCCAAGATGCATACTCTCTTGATTCCCCTCAGACTGTCAGACAATTTATTCTCAATCTCCAGCAATGTAAAACTCATCAGTTTCAGTTTACCTGGAAAACACTGTGTAAGAGCCCACATTTTTTTACAGCATCTCACTATCCAATTGTTAGGAAAACCTCCAAACCTAGGAAAAGTATATTCACAGGTAAGTCTCATCAAAATATGTCTTTCTCACAGGCTCAGTCTTGCATGGAAGTGTCTTATCTTGGGTAAACTGTGTTTCAGAGAACAGCTGTGTCCATTGCATGTGTTGTTGCTGATCTTGATCTTAATTGTGTTTTCCTGCTGCAGATGTTCTGGAGCTGTCTTTGGTTCCAAAAACCTCTGGTTTGCTGATCCATGAATTCCCCTTTCACCTCTGCTAATCCACTCCAGAATTTACTGGAAGAAGATCAACAGAGCCAGCCAGCACTCATCGGGGGAAAGGGAAGACAGAGAACAGTAGTCACACTCAGTCCCACCGTATGGTGGTGATAGATGTCTCATTTCTGAAGAAAGCTACACATTTTTGAGAATTTCTCTAGCTCTGCTCCAGACCAAATTGTTTCTCTTGGTCTTCCATCTATGGATGAATAGGATTTAAGTTGTTAATTCACATGCTTTTGCATGATGGTTTATTACATGGGGCAGGAAAGTAGGTCTGTCACTGTCTTTTCCTTCTGAGACTGGAGAATCATCACCAACATCCTTTGT
This sequence comes from Phainopepla nitens, assembly GCA_013400175.1. Taxonomy (NCBI): domain Eukaryota; kingdom Metazoa; phylum Chordata; class Aves; order Passeriformes; family Bombycillidae; genus Phainopepla; species Phainopepla nitens. The sequence continues at coordinate 149,799 of VXBQ01008413.1, forward strand.
TGTCCTGTTATAGTTTAATAACCATAACAAAGGAAAAAATAGTGATGATAATAATAATCATGGCAACAACAATAATACTAAAGGAGAAGAAGAGAGAGAGATAAGACCCAATAGAAACACATTATACACAATCCAATTACTTAGCACCTGCTCGCTGATACCCAGCCTGTCCCTGAGCATCAATCTGACTCTTCCAGTTTATATCCTAGGCATGACATTCTGCATTATGGAATAGCCCTTTAGCCATTTCAGGTCAGCTGTCTCAGGCTTGTCTTGTTCTTAGCTGCTATTAGAAGCTTTTTTTAAAATATATTTTTCTTCTGAAGTATGCAAGTTGGAACATTTTGATCTTATTTCAATTAATACACTTAATATTTCAGATGAAATTACTTATACGTTTCTATAAGCATACAAAAAACATACTCCACATTGAAGTGAATACATCAAAAACATAAACATTGTTGACCAACCTGGTATGAAAAATTTTTACAGCTTAAAAAAATTACAGTTAAAAGTGCTGAATTTTCATTATTGTCAGTGAATCAAAGAAGAGGTGAATTTTTCTAGTTACCTAAACAATAATTACCAATTATTAATTATAAAATTAGGCATCAAAAATTAGACATGAAAATACAAGAGGAAGAAATGGAAATTTGAGGAAGTATCTTTGACAGGTTGGGGAAAGATGTAAGACACAAAAGAAAGGGGTTATACATCACATTTATATTTGGAATTTTCTCCTAAAAATATCTTTAAGTAAGCAGACTTTCTTCTGTTTTCACTCACTTTTCAAACATTTATTGACCTGTGCCAAGCACTTACTAGGATTTCCTCAGAAACCTAATAAATCACAGGCAGCAGCAAAAATAAACATACTAGTGGGAATTCACCCCCAACAGCATTCAGTGCTTTAAAGGTGTTTCTTCAGCATAAGGCCAGTCTCAGGTACTTTGTTCATTGAATGGTCCTTCTTTCCAGCTGTTGGACCTAATTATGAGGACATTTTGGCAACAGGCTTAGGCAGCACAGCTGTATAAATAGTTTCTTAGTAAGACTTCTTGTTTGATGATTATAGTGTGACTGGCTCTGGATTGAGTACAAGGTTATGATTTAAAGAACTATATGTAACACTGGCATTAGAGGTGGCTAAAGTAGAATGTTTAATGCTACAGCATTAAGGGCTTAATGGTGTTTTGTGCCTTATGTGTTTTTAAAGCTTAGTATTGATCTGCAGTCTAGAGAGAGGAAAATATCAAAAGAATTAAAGGCTCAGAAGGAAAAAAGGAGATAACCAAGGCAAGGAAGTAGATTAAAAAAATCCAAGAATGAGTAGGTGAGAGGGGAGGGAACAGAGTTTTGTTACTAGCATTGCTAGCCTCCTTGAAATCTGAGAAACAAGGGAAAAAGGGAACTACTTCTATACTTCTGCACTTCTGTCTAATGATACATGCAGTGACTTGTTAGAAAAGAAACAGCATTCATAACCTCATCAACGGCAGAACTTTTATTCTGCAGATTTTATTCTGTCAAAGTTCCTATAAAAACCAGAGTACCATATGTATTTTACAAATGTATTTCTATTATTGCAACTTATAAACAAGGAAACTGAAAGCCTTATCAGTGAAGTATTTCTGTCTGACATAATATTACTACCTGCACTTACACTTTTGGACTATCTGGGAATGGAAGTCACTAATGCATCAGCTTTTGACTTGCACTTCTAAGGAACTTGTATGAGCTAGCTTTGAGCAGTGCCATATTTACTTGAAATAGATTGCACTTAGAGGTATGGAAACAAAATGCATCCATATTCGGACTTCAGTTACAGGCATTTCTAAAACGTCACTTAAAAAAAATATCAGTATTTACTGAGGGGGATCAGCCAGGTCTCAGTTTAATGACTGGCCTAGAGCCAAGGTAACTCAGAGAAGCTAGTGATCTTACTGGAACAAGGGGGCATCTGAGTCTGGGCAATTGGAATTACACAAATGATATCGAAAGTTCAGCGTTAGTGGGAATTGGGTAGCCAGTGACTTGTACTTAGAGTGAGAAAATAAATAAAGTTGAAGTAAAGAGAAGAAAGTCCCAAGGCAGCCTTTGATACATTAAGGTCAGGTATTTGAGTTAGCTTGGCCATTAGTATTCAGAGCTGGGCAAAATCAAGCAGTGGGGAAGGACTACCTGGTGCAGGGCACGGTGTTCCAGAAGGCTTTTGTACCCCTTGGAGTCTTATTAAATTTGTGTTGTCCAAAACATGTTTAGAAGCAATTACAAGAATGGCTGGAAGTGATGCTGGGTAGCAAGCAGAGTACAAAGGACAAACACTAGAAAAGAATGTAGCACAGCAATATTCAGTATAATGTTCAGCTCCATTTTAGTAACTCTGCTGGCAGATATTTCTTGACTGCACATTGTGACATTGTACATTAAATAAACCTAAGATTTAGTATTGCCTAGGGCAGGCAAGTGGTAGACATATTTTTAGACCTGTTTTGGAAGACCTAGCCCTAAGTTTGCAATAATGGACCTAATTCTGTAAAGCAGTGAAAGAGAAACACAAATTAGTACTTATTTGTTTTGTCAAGGATCTTGAGTAAAACAGTGTGCTAACAATACTGCTAAAGGCATGAAATCCATAAGAATGCAGCCCAGCAGACAGTGCAATCCCCTGTGGTAGAAGATATGCAGAACCATCAGGATATTATGGAAGCTGCTGAAAATATGTAACTAGTAGCATTTAGCAAGGGAATGCTGGAATGATTTGTCTTTCTCTGGTGAGATGGCTCCTTCCTTGAGAGGGTAAGTATCCCTTTTTGAAATTATTTGTGCTCAAAGGAAATTGCAATAAAACTGTAAAAACAATACCCAACCACTACAGAAAACCAGACAAAAATTCAGACCAGAGCCACTTCTTGAATGTTTGGGAGTATGGTGAGTAAAGCCTTCCTCTGCAGATGAGAGCTCCCTTATCTGAGGGGGGAGGTGGGAGTCCCTTTAAATCTGCAGGGACATGAGCACCAGCAAAGGACCCAGCACCTTCCAGGGCTGTGCTTCTGACAGAGAAGCAGGGCAAAGAGTGGTCCACAGCCTCAAAGACAAATAAAGAATTAAAATGCCTTTGGGGGGCTGATATGATTCTCCCTTGGGGGTCATTGTAGACCTATGCCAGACTGCCTCTCTCCCAGGGCTGGTCTGTGGCTGAACCTGATGACTGTGGGGGAATTTGTGCCGAAGGAGCTGGGACTGGGTTTGCTGGGTCCCTGATTTCCTATCTACACTGGGGTGTGGAAGCTGCACCTCTGCTATGGTGACAGAGGATCTTCTCTTGCAAGAGACAAGCTTGAAAGTTGCAGGCAGAAAACTGACGTCTTTCATCCTTCCTCCTGAGAGTGGTTGGGACTTACAAAGGGTTTGTGGCATAGATGGGGACAACAGGGGCCATCAAACAGGACAAGAGGGGACCTTCCAGTGCTGTTCCTTGGATGCGTAAGGAGAAAGGACCCATATTCTGAGTCTCCTAGACATAGTTATAGAACTGTTTAGGTTAGGAAATACCTCTAAGATCACTGAGTCAAATCATTAACCCAGCACTGCCAAGTTTACCACTAAACCATAGCCCTAAGAGCCACATACACAGATCTTTTAAATACTTCCAGGGAAGTCTCTATTCCCCCATGACTGATCTTGCTGGAGAACTATCTTCTTCTTCTTCCTCAGTAGCAGCAGAAAGAAAATACTTATGGAGTTGACTCTTCAGCCCCCACAGTCCAGCTTTGACCAAGCCTAGGGTGACTGACTCACAGCATCATTACCAGCAAAAACGAAGGGACAGACACTGAGAGAGAAGCCTCAAGGAGGGGAAGAAATGGTAACAGAGAACACAGTAATCTCTGCCATCTGATTCATCCTCTGTTCGTTTTTCTTGGAAAAGCTCATTTTGTTCCACAGTGACAAGCTGGGAATCCACAGTGTGGCTGGGTGCAGAGCTAATGATGCACAGGGAAGACAGAGGCTGCTCAATGTATCTTATTTCATTCTGCACACAAATGTGTGATAGTTCTACTGCTTATATCAAAATGCTCAGGTTGATGGTCCATCTTGGAAGCTGAGCCACAATTACAGCAGAACTATGTCTACCACTGAGGAATATCTGCAAATGCCCTCCAAAGTGGGCATCCTTACTCCTCTGTGCTGCCAAAGGGAGTAGCAGAGAAGACAGAGGCATCTAGACACAAGAGACAATATGAAGCTGCTGCCTTACATTGTGCTGCCATGCTAATATCCCCAAGTGGATTTATTTCTAATGGGCCTTCATGTCCCATCCTTGCAGCGTTGATTAGAGGAGTTATGCATTGCGACTTCACTGTCGTGTTCTGCATAATACATACCGAAATAAGCCGAGGGGAAAATGAGGCAGACACAGGGAATGGAGGATTTGTGTATCTGGTTAATAAATAAGCCATATAGGGCAGAAGCAAGAAATGAGACACTTGCTTCTGGCTTGACTTGATTACTTTTTCACCAAAGTAAAAAACACCTAGCAAATGTCCTTAATATAGAAATTAGTGTCTTTGTTACGATGCGAGACTGGCATTTTCTGGCGCATACACAGCCTGTGTTAGTCAGAGATTTCAGATTATAACAATTTGACATTCATAAACAAAAACTATGCTTGAAAGGAAGATTTCTTAAATAACTTGGATAACAAATAGACAATTCAGGATGTTACTTTGATTCTGCAGAACCACAGTGAACACTCGTGCACGAGCCAGCATAGGCAGGGCACAGGCACAGCCACAAGACCACAGACAAAATGCAAAGAAGTAAATTTGTAACCTCACCCAACAAAGCATCTCAGAGCAGCACCCAGGCAGAGATGCAGGCACTGTTGAGTTTGGTCTGTACTAAAGGTTCCCCCACTTGGATCCCTCAGCCCTGGCTGCCAGGCAGCATTTTGCCCTCCCTTGCCCAGGCTTTCCCCAGGCTTTCCCCTCACCTGCCCACCCAAGAGGGGTTCAGCCATGCCCCACATGGGTTTTTGCAGCACATAATCTGACTGCACTTCATTGTTGTATGCAATAAATGTATGGCTGTTTAACTTATGAGGTATTGGCTCCAAGGCTAAGCACATCCTTGTGACAAACACATCACAAAAACTCAAAACAGATCCATGGTCATGGAATTTATTCTACTGGAACAAATATTTTAAAGGAATGATACATTTACAATCTCTAATTTAGTCATTTATATCAACAACAGAAGTAGTAAAAAAACTGTAAAAGCGTACAAAGTGTCTGTAAAGCAAAGAGTAAAGTTAGCAAATGAACTCTGTTACTTCAGAAGAAATTACAAGCAAAATTTTTTCCTAATAGAAGACAATATTCCAGGCGGCATTTTCTCTTTTCTGCTTCAGTTTCATTCCCAATAAATCCTGTGGGGTTTCTTCCTCTTATAGTGCCAATTTTCTCTATAATTATATTGATTTCTAAATTAAATAGTTCTAAAACTGTTATTTCCTAAATAGCAATACTGAAATGAGTGAAAACCTGGTAGAGAATGTTTTGCTGCTGACTTCAGTGAAGCAAAATCTTTGTTTCTGAAGAAGTGATCAACTCCTTATGGGATTTAAAACATAAAAGCATGCACATGCACACATACTTTTTATCTTTAAAATCATGTAGCAGTGAAAATACCAAGCCCAATGTCTGCACATTAGGGATATTATCTAAGCCACCAATAAAATACTCTAAGGCAAAATAAGACATTATTAGTGAAACAGGAAATAAACATAAATGATATTCTGTGGATGGGGCAGAAGCCATGAGCTGCTCTAGAGAAATGAGAGGGTCATCTCAAGCAGAACAGATAGGAAAGATCCCTACCTAAACCTACAGTTTTAAGGGCATTTTTAAGACCAGTATTTAAAAGATATAACACAACTCAGGAACAAATCTGTTACCAAATTACAAAAAAAATACATAATAGAAAACCATTTTAAGAAATTATATATTTTATTTTTTTACAGACACAAAGAAATGGGATAAACCCCATCAATGACAAAAATTTCTCTTGCACCGATTTTAAGAAACAAGACAGTAAAAGTTATAATTACAGCACTAATCTGAACAAAGCCAAACAGATAACAGTCAGTTCACATGCAACCGACTTGGAGAAAGCAATGCAACTCAAACTCTAGCTGGGTCAGCTTGGGTTCTAGTGCCACCTGCTGAAATAACAGCAGTCTTCCCTTTGCAATCACAGCTAATGAACAGTTTAAATTAATCATCCGCATTAGACAGCAACACATGAAGAAAGATCATGAAGAAGAAGAAGTGCTTAAATAATCTAAGTGTACATCCAGTGAGCCATACAGTGAACGTAGTAAATTGAGAACCTTCTCTTGAATGATGTCAACTTGCTCTGAAGGGCAGTAGTCATCCAAACTTGATCTGTAAAAAAAAATAAAAAAGGAAGCACAAGAATAAAGATATCACCACCATAACCACATTGTGTATTCCTGCAATGCTCTGTGGCTAGGCTGAAGCTTCTTTCAAATTGTGGCAAGGTTTGCTTCCCAGTGTCCCTCCAGAACACAGTGCTGTGCTTCTCATCACTACATTTTAAGTTTAATAGAAAGTCTGCAGCGGATCAGGAACATGATCTAATCTTTCCAGTTCTACTCTCTTCCTGAATCTGGTACAGAACACACTAGCAGTCAAAGTTCAAGCAAATTATCTAATTAAAGGACATATGGAAAATTTAGACTGATAAACTGAAATGCTACTGGTAAAGTAGGCAGGAAAACTTGAAAAACCAATCTTCATCTGGCATACAGCATTTTTACAGTATCTGTTAATAAACCTCAAACAAATACTAGTAAAAACTGACTTTCTGAATTTTTTATCTGTTAAGATCTACAGAGATGATTCCGGTTTCTCCACAACAGTGGATAATAATCCTGCAATTGGCACAGGGAATAGAGCTTTCGTTTATTGCAGGCATTAGCCATACTAGCTCTCGTTGCCTAAACTGGTTTCATATCAGCTTCTGCTATTGTTGCCGGCCTTTTGCAGGGCACAATTAGTATTTCTGACTGATTAAACTGCAATAATTTGTCAAGAGGCACACTGTGGTCTTCAAATTAGATTTTTTCAAGCCAGTTCTTTAGTTCTTTCAGGTCCCTGGCCTCAAACTCCATTCTATTATTCTAAATAACACCCTTACAGTCCTGGAAGCCTAACTTTTGCCCCATAACAAAGTTTTACTAGAGCTTTGAAGAACAGCAATGCCTTTCAGCCTACTAGATGAAAACTAGTTCCAGCAAAAGTTTCACTGAAAAAAAGAAATCCTATCTGTAGTACAATAAACCCTACAGCAAGAGAGTAAGGAAGGTGGGATCTCAGCACAATCCAGCTTTGCTCTAAGTAGCTCAAGTAACACAAGCAGAGATGTATGAACTCCAGTGACAGCTATCAATCCCAACTTACACAAGGCACTTATATAACCTGTGCTGAAGCACTATAAGGCTTCCACTTTAACAGAGCTTAAGACAGAACTACTGCTGTATTGGCAGGATCGTTTAGCTTCATGAGCACAGTCTGGACATTTTAAAGTGTAAGTATCTGCACAGTCTTACCGAGCAACTGTCACCAGTGTGGGCTCAGGCAGATCTGTCAGAAGGACTTTAATGGATTGTATGAGGCCTTCAATCTCATCTTCAGTGCTAACATGGTGAGGAAGCTCCACATAATCACAGGTCAGACCAGCTTGATGGACCTGTGGGTAAATTAAAGAGAGATTTCATTTCTGTTGATGAATTATCAACACAGCTTATGCATGTAGAAAGTCTTCAGGATACAATCCCTAGTCCATCAAGTAACTTGCACCTCTTCAGACTTGTTTTTTTTTTCCTCCAGCTTGTTCTTTAAACAAGTAAAATTCTGGAGGTTCTATGGATTATTTCATCATCTCCAGTACACTTTACCTCTTCTTATGAATTCAGAGTATGCCTTCAAAGATGATATAGCTCTGATATGTTATAAATAGGTACCTTATTTAAATTCTACAAAGGAGATTAACAGACTGGTGAAATTTAGTGTGCATTCACAGGATGCAGCCCAAGACATCACAGTCTGGGAAGATCACACTAAAGTTGTCTAAATATAGACAGACAAGCAGACTAGAATTTTAGCAATTGAAAGGAAAAGCTGGTCTAACTAATAAGACATAAAACCCAAGGAAAATAACCAAAATTGCATGAAGTCCTGAATCAAGAAGCAAGTCTGAAAGGAAGTATCACCCTCCCTCCCTGTCGCTCACCTGAAGCTATGCTTTTGACATCTGTCTGCTTTCTGTTCTTTTACTTTGTCACTTACCATTTCGTAGTCTGGGCTTTCCATCCTGGTTTTCAAACTGTGAACTAGTTGAACAAGTGGCTTCATTCTGGAATTTAAATGAAACCAAAATTTGTTACAAACGGTTGGAAACATTTATATACCTTAAATGGTTAGGAAAAAAAAAAAGTTGATGAAAAAGCAGGAAGTAGAAATTATGGCCTAGGATTTGAAAAGGAAATTTGCTCCTCTGTGTCATCTTGCACAGAGGTAAAAATGGGAATTATCAGTCCTATTGCACTATTTCACCAGGTCTTTCTTATAAAGTCCCTCTATTGATATCTGCCTCTAGCAAGTCCTCCTTGTGCTACTATCAGGGTAGATCTGCAGAGAAGCTGTTGTAGCTCAAAAGTCCTATGAACTTTATAGGAAATACTTCTTGTCACTATTACAGAGGTCATACAGTAACTGCTGCATTTGATGTGGAAAATGAGTGATTTTCCTATCAGGGAGAAGCTCAGACTTTCCCTACTCCTTTTCATCTGAAAACTTTTCACGTGAAAACATCTAGTTTAAAAGCAGAGTTCAGATCTTTAGTGGAGACTGTTGCTCAGATACACTTCCATTAACTTCCATTTTTCCAAAGAAAGCAGAACCTTTGGGAGCACCAAAGAACTGCTTCTCCACGTCCTCCTTGGTTTGTTGCCTTTTTTTGAGAGCTGTGCTAGACACTGATGACCAAGGTTTTAGTCACCAAATATGCCTCCAGCCACAGAACACAAAACTTGCACAAAGCTGTACAAGACTGAGCTTCCAAAGCTTATGGCAGCGCTGAAGACAGTAGACTGCCTTTGCTTTTGTCTTCTCTTTCTCCTCTAGAACTAAAGAAAAAAGTGCATACTTGCATAGATCCTATCTTATCTTTTTCTGTTATCAAAATGTTGGACTAATCAGTTCTCAAACTTCTGTTTGCAATTTAGGCCTCTTAGAAATCTCCTACCCAGGATATGAAGCCCATTTCTGTAGGGTTTCTTCATCATCACTGTCACACAAATCTGCAAATGCTGCTTCCAGATCTTCCAGCTGATGAACACGGTTTTCAACACAATCCAGCAAGTCATCCTTTAAGTAAGCATATACAAAAGTATGTTAGGAAAAAAAAGAGGTAAGAACATCATGACTTATCCTATGATTTAAATTCTGTAATGGTTAATCTACTGGAAGTGGGGAATCAGAAACAACCAATTCATTCCTACAGCACATCTTTTCAAGAGATGCCTGCAAACTGTTATACCTTCAGAATAAATCACCTCACTTTATTCTGTTTTTCTCACTACAAATTAAAAAAGCGCCACCTTTTAAATACAATGCTGCTTTTTTTTCCTGATTGACTAAGAAATACAAAAATCAATCTGCCAATATTCAACATATATTTATTTCTTTATTCACGTACGTTAATTAGGTTTCATTTATTTGTGATAGTTAAATGTGTTGAATGTCTCTGTATCAGTGTTCAGATGAGATTATGAAAGCTTGTATTCCCATGTTTTAGAAGCACACAGCGCATGAAATGAAAAGTACAATACAGTGGCATAACACCGTCCTTTCCACATCTGAACAAAAAGGTAAAATGCCAATTACACATTCATCACAGCTCTGACTATCAAGAAAGAGCAACAAGGGAAGGATGGGGAGAGCCTGGATGTAGGGGAAAAAAAAAAAGAAAAAAGAATCAGCCACCAAAAAACCCAAAAAATAAACATCCCACCAAACCTAAGCCCTGTTAAGCCATAAAAGGAACAAGTCTGCTGGTAACTTACTATGTTTTCATTCCTTCCATGCCAATTACCATTTGTTTATAGAAACAAGTTTTCACACAGGCTAAATATTTATGCAATTCACATGTTTAATCAAAACATTTAATAGAAAAAAATTCCTAAGATGGTGCATTAGCATTCAGCTGCGTAGCTTAATGTGAGACCACTTCATTAAGCACCTTTGATAGGTTCCTTCCTGGTGTCGTAACTCATTTTCATTGGGTAAATAAAATGAATCACTCCTTCATACACTCCACAAGGAAGCATCATACCTCTGTTGCGTTTTTATGTGGCTTCTTGAAATTGTACAACTCTTGCAAAAGCTCATATTCCGTCTTTGAAAAAGAAAGAGGAAGAAAATGACTCTTCAAATGAGAAACCCAATCCTCAAAGCCTTCATTCTTCAAAACCAGTTCATTTCCCTACTCTAGTACTGCAGATAATAATGAGCATAACAGCCTCTCATCAAGACAAGCTACCACTCTTTGGATAATCAACATTACTGTGCCTTTTGAAAGGCAGTCTCCTGATACCATCATGGCCTTCTAAGCACAGATTACACAGGGTAAAAAATGATAAAGTCTCCCATCCCCCACTGATGACTCTTGCTGTGGGTATTTGGAAAGTAACCTCTGGAAACCCAAGCATAGCTTTTATGTCCCAAGCAACAAGCAGAAATTGAGTATAACCCTGAGTTTGAACGTATACTCAGTATTCATACCAAGTGTAACTCCCTCTATTTGGTGATTGTAATTTTTACCACACTCCCTTAGAAATATTTCTTTAAAATGGAAATATCTCTTTAAAATATTACCATGACTCATTAAGCATGATCAGCTAATCTGCTAATTTAGCTTAGATGAGAGTTTCTCCATAGACATTAATAAGGCTGGGACTCTTTCGTGAGTGGTGCAATGCTACTCAATTTCCCTACTTACCTGTGTGTACATTTCTTTAAATGGATTTTTTACTGAAAAAAAATCTAAGTCGATGTCCAAAACATATGCATCCCCTTCCTGCAGTACTTGGCAGACATCTTTAACAATGTCCTTTATTGGGCATTCACTGTTTTTGAGACAGATTGAAGCTGAGCCCTCTGCCAAGGTTTCTGCCCCATTCAGAGCACCTTCATTTTGTATTTCCTTTTTCTTCACACTCGGGATGATGTGATCAAAGTCACCAAGAGCCACTGAAGAGGCAGAAGTGGCACTTCCTGTGTCATCTGTATTTAGCTTCAGTCTTTTAGCAGATGCTACTTCACCATTTCCTTCATGGCTGTAAGATGATTCAGTAGGATTGATGAGAATGACGTGCAAATTTAAAGGCTTCTGGTTTTCCAGTTGATCAGCAGGAACATAAAGACCATCACTTAAGAAGTAATTATCTGTGCCTGTAACCCTACAATTGAGAGTAACTCACAGTTAACACACATCTTGGCAAAGAGCTTAGGAAAAAGCATTTTATGCCTTAAGGATCCAGAGAAGAATGAATAGATGTTTAATGAGTAATGACAACAATAAAGCTAAGTAGACAAAATTATTTCTTTTAATCCTCAGGTTTAAATTATATTAAAGTATTTTCTACTTCTTTATTGTGGAATATATTAAAATTCACTCTATATTTTTATGACATCCCTACAAGGTTTTAATGGATAAAAAAAAAATGATGCATTATGTGCTACTAAGACTAATTTGAAATTGTATTGCATTTTAAAGACAACATCCAGAATTGACAGGATATTATCAATACTATGGCACATAAGATTGCAATGTCTGTTTTGGACCTATGGATATTTTGTCTCAGTTTTATAATTTTCTAGGAAAATTATGATAGTTTGGTTTGAGAAGTGCTCTGAAATCATAAATATTGACTTATTGAAAGTACAATATTATGAATTGATAAGTAGAATTTAGCTTTTTTTATCCCCAAAAGATTCCCTAAGTGATAAAGATGGTAACTAGAGGATAAATAGCTAACTATCAACTGAATCCACTTGAAAAAAACCCACAAAACAACTAACCAACCAAAAGCAACACTGAAACTTCTGCTAACAGTGAAAATTTAAAGAACAGAATTTTCAACCTGTACTGCAGTACATTAAATGTTAAGCATCATAAACTCAAATTACAAGCAAGATTGAGAAGTATGAACTGCTCACTTGTGGTAAGGCCTCATTTGAATACAGTATCAATCAACCACAAAGATAAATAACTTCCTAAGCAGGAGAAATTTGAAGCTTAGTCCCTCAGTGTCTTCTGGATGGAGTATGCTCAGTTTGTCAAGGTGAGAGCTGGATTACAACTCCATCTCATTGACAAGGCATTCACAACACATTTTCCCAGAAATTCTGCAGGAGTCACCATGAGCTCATAGTACCTTAGTGTCCACTAAAGAAGAGGCTGTATGGATTGCCTATCCATCTCTTGTCATCAAAACTTTTAGGACAGTTGTATTTATGAGGATTCTTTCCCTTTCTTCCTCCATGGTTTTGGTAAGACTGGAACCTGAAGAAAATGTACCTATCTTCAAAAGGAAGTCTAAAATGTTGTTTTCATGATAATGTGTTTTATTTATTGCTCTGGTAAAACAGAGCATTTCTCTGCTGTTTTTTGTTAAACTTGCTTCAAAAGATTTATTCTGCTATGCTCATGAGAGACATGATTTGCAAATATCCATTAAAGCTGCACAAAATCACAACATTGTGAATACGGTGAATGCAAAATTATTATAGACTGCATCCTGCAGAATGATGAGGGGCTCTGATTCGAACTGGAATCACAGAATAATTAAGATTCAAAGAGACAACTAGAATTCTCTAGTCAATCATCTGATCAAAGCAGAACTGACTTCAAAGCTAGATGAGGCTGCTCAGGTCAACTGTCCTTTATCAAACGATGGAGAATTCACTACCTGAGTACTTGTTTCAGTACTTAACTAGCTTAACTTCAGAAAACCAAAAAAACTTCAAACAAACAAAAGAACCCACCCCACACTAGAAAAACAGTCATGGCTGATACCAAATAACAATTTTACTAGTTAGACCAAAGACTAAATTGATACAAGTGTAACTGTATTAGGTTCTAAGGAAATTATAAATACAAATTAAATTTTCATCTTTATCCAAGAAAACAAAAAAAAATTCCAATGAAAAGTAATAGAGATGGTTTTTATATTACTAGTATATGTCAGCAGCCAATTTACCTGATCGTTGTTGTTGATACATCTTTCCCAATTAGAAAATTGTGTTTTCCTTCCGAGATCTGCTGAGCCCAGTGTGGGTGAAGCCACACTACTTGAGAAATATGGCCAGCATAAACAGCAGGCATAATCCAGTTTTCAATACTTAATTCACTGTAATCAGTAGAGAAAGATAGAAGATAGCAATATTACTTTCCCTACAAATAAAAATGGTCAAGAACACCACAAATATCTTCCACATCTTGAAGGCCCCCCCATGCAAATCATCTAAAATTAGTACTCCATGTAAGGGTAACGTCATCAAAGAAAGAAAAAGAGGGAAATCTTTATTCATATGACAAACCAACAATGTCTGTAGTAGGTATAAAAAAGTTTGGACATAAGAGTGGAATTGGCTTCACTCTTAGTGAGGCATTTTGATTATAAACTCCTGGCAATGTTAGGTTAATGGCTGGACTTGATAATCTTAGAGCTCTTTTCAACCTTAATGATCCTGTGATCCCATGCCCTTTTTCTCTTGATACATCACACAGAGCAAAGTGCAAGGAACATCATCAACATCGTTCTAAATAACTTCAAACTGACCTCATGAGAGTGTTTTATTTTAAACTGCTCCAAGTATATTTTAAATGTCATCCAAGTAATTAAAGTGAGTCAATCCACATCCACAGGATTAGCATAGTTCCTCATTATCGAGACCCTATTTTTTTTCGGTGTATGATGCCAACTGTATCTGGGCTGCAGCAAAAGAAGCATGATGAGCAGGTCACAGAAGGGGATTCTGCCCCTCTCTTCTGCTCTTGTGAGACCAAACACCTGGAGAGCTGCTCTGGGCCCCCCACATAACAATTAGATGGACCTGTTCAAGCAGATCCAAAGAAGGCCACAAAGCTGATCAGACAGCTGTGTGTGTGTGTGTGTGTGTGTGTGTGTGTGCGTGCGTTCAGATTAGATGTTAGGAAGAAATTCTTCACTCTGAGTGTGATGATGCACTGAAATGGATTGTCCAAGCAGTAAGTGACCCATGCCCAGAAGTGTTCAAGGCCGGATTGGATGGGGACCTGAGCAACCAGGTCTAGTGGAAAGTGTCCCTGTCCAGGGAAAGGGAGCTGGACCTAGATGATTCTTAAGGTTCCTTCCAACCCAAAGCATTCAGTGATTTTATTGTTAGAGTCCACAAAACCTTTCAGTCATCCAACAAAGAGAACTAAAGACTATCTATAGCTAAAGTGATTCAAGTAGACCAAATGCATCAGCTTGTAATTGCTTTAAATCACCATAATACTGAAGCAAACAATATTTATTTTAAAACAGGAAGAGCAAGACAATAGCAGAGATCACTGCGGCTTATTACCTACCTATCTTAGATGAGGGGGGGAAAATATTGGTCTTTATGATTGTAATATGAATATCTTGTTCTACTTCACATATTCAGCAAGCCAACAAAGGATGTGCTATTTCAATCTCAAAGTCAGTTTTTCAGTGTGAAAAGAGACAGACTGTTTTATAACTACAGCTTTTCAGACAAAGCATCCATGCAGAGTGCTTTCCTGTTACCCAGAGGAACTACTTGGGATAACACCATCATACACCACTGAGCAAATACAAAAAGCAAGCTCATACATCTTAAATTGCTCGGTATACAATGAAACTTTTACCAACAAAAATTAAAGTTTCAGCAAAAGTGGAAAGACAGAAGAAAGTACCACTTGAATCCCACTTATACCCTTTTTGTTCACCCTTCCTATGTGGTCATACCAATATTCACTGTGAATCAAAGGCAGCAGGAAGAAAACTTAAAGTCTACTCTGATGCAGTATCCAGGACTTACCTAAAAAGAGCTTCTTTGTCAAATACGGTGTCCGCAGGCATATTCACAGGAATAAGAAGGTCTGGATGGGAATCAAGATGAACAAAACTGATGTTACTGGCAGGAAGATGCTTTGAACCAATGGCACGATAGATGAAAGGCAGCACCTAAAGCAACATGAATAAAAACATTTTAATGATAGCCAGTGGGCTGAAAAATGCAACTGCTTTAGCAGTAAAAACACCAGTACTACTTTTGTTCCTTTAGAATTTGGATTAGAGGGAGGAGAAGACAGAAAACAATACCCAGAGGAAATAACTCCAGTGGCAAGACAACTCATGAACAGTAATCATTATAAGCCTAAGTGTTCCAGATGAGAAACTGCTGATGAATCACAGCTTTACAGCTTTTTTCCTTCTTTATAGGAAGACTTGTTTGCAGTAGCTCTTTTCACAAGCCATTCAACTCTATTCCTAGATGTTTGGTGGTTTTTTTGCATTTACAACCAAGCTCCAGGAATGCCTTTCCTCTTCTGCAGATTATTGCCTATGTATTTCTTTCCTCATGCTATAAAGCTTCCTCATCATGCACTGATGCTATGGAGATAAAAACAGTTTGCTCCTTATGTTTTATAAGTTAACTGATATAGATTGAAAATTGACCCCACCATGATTTAAACTTTAGACCATTAAACCTATTCCTCTTGAAGAATTAACTCCTAATCCCTCCAGGACTGTTTGCAATAGAGACTACCCAACTGCCCAACTTTATTCCCGGCTTAAGTTCTTCACTCAGAGGTGTGAAAAACAGGATATGAGGCAACTCACTAATTCACAGCATAACAAACTACTGAACTGCAATAATACAGGGTGGTAAAAATGAGAAAACTGATGTCTGATTCCTCTTACTTGGAGCTGCAGTACACAGAGTCTCTTCCACAGTTAGAGGGCATTAACTGCCTTGGCTGCCAGAGCAAATCCAACAAGGATTGTGAATCACAGCCCTATTATACAGGGAATGTGAAGACTGTAAGAAGCAACAAAAATTATGTGTGACCTCCACCTTACAACAGCAACTGAGCCACTTTTTTGGCATAAAACTGATCAGAATGACAAACCCTGAATACTGCATAGGCATAACCATAAAACATATGTATATTATTGCAATAGTAGATTGAAACAAGATTAAAAACAACATGGGTTCCCTGATCTATGGCTTTTACTTCTTTGTAAAAAAGAAGCAATCTGGCCTACTAAGCAACCAACAATATTTTCAATTAAAACTGAAGCTTCACCTCAGGTAAATGCAACTACCAGTTGCAAGAGACATGAGAGACAAAGTTCTCTAACCTTGCAAGTTCTCCTGATTTGGATTAATAAACAAAATTTCCTTCATGACAGCTGTTATTAATCGGTGCATGATGCAGCTACTGACAACTTGCTCTGGAGGAACATCACTGTCAGCAAGGCTGATATAAAGTTTTCTGGGAAGTTCTTACACTTTGGGACAAAAAGCCATTTATATTTTACACCTGACAGACCAACTCATCCACACTCTGTACTGAAAACATTTAAAGTGAAATATTTAGTGTTAATAGAATGTTAAGCTAATTGCAAACAGAAATACAGAGACTAAAAGAAGCATTAAGAGGCATTATCTCAGAATTCCTACTACAGTGACACTCGAAGTCCTTGGCTACCATGAAAAATCAGCTATCACAGCATCATACATTCAGTAAGTCTTACCAAAAACTGAATTAAACTACTTACAAATTTGTTAACATTATTTTCTTCAATTAACTTTACTACACTAGTATTTTCTCTTTGCAAGAAATCTAGTAAAGAACCTGTTATTCTAGGATTAAAGCCTTAGTTTATGCTATTATAAAAACAACCATGAGAAACCAGAAACAGCAGTTCAAAAGCAATTCCTTCTTCACTCCCTTTTTCAATGTCTCCATGAAAAAAAGCAAAACTCCAGATTTTTAACATTTCTTGTCAAGTGGGAGTCAACGTACTTGTTGGGACTGGATTTTATTTACTTATCCTCTGTTGACATGTCATACACTGGGTAGGGTTGAGTTTCCAAGCACTCCACTACTAGCTAGCAAATGACAACAGCAGTGTAAAGTAGATACTATTTCCTTTAAACCACAGCAATTAATGGTACAAAGAAGAAAAAAAAAAACCAAAACCAATCGGCAATAATTACTTAAAATGATGCCAAGATGCGATCATGGCAATAAGTAGCTCAGCCACTGAATCGGGAACGAAAAGCAGTTCACCTGAGCCCTGAAGTTCACTGACGTTTCAGCAGCGGAAGGGAAGGCAGGGTCAGTGTCCGTGGGCAGGGCCGCCACCAAGGAAGCGCCCGGAGGCCCGGCACACAGGACGGGAGAGCGCATCTCCCGGGGCGGCCGCCGCTGACAGCCCCGCGCACCTCTCTTCGCTCCCGTGTGCCACCCCCCGCATCCGCGCCGCGGAGAAACACAGGAGCAAACACCAGAACACACACGAACAGGAACAAAGGAAACCACTGCCCGTGCCCCACCCGAGGGAGCCCCCCTCCCCCGGCAGCCCAGCGCGGGGCAACTCACGTCCTGGTGGTCCTCCACCACCCACACGGGCAGCGCCGGGTAGTGCCGCCGGGAGGCCCCGCGGGGCCCCGGCTCCGCGCCGCTCATGCCGCGGCTCCCCTCGGGCGGGCGGCGCTTCCGCCCGCAGCGCCTC